>CM050176.1:21198530-21671030 GCA_027410445.1 Discoglossus pictus | reverse complement strand
ATAACGCTCCTCTCTGTCTCTCTGTGGTTTCTGGTGAGCTCTACAGGAATTGCTCGGTTGCTGAACATTCAGCCGGAGTCATTATGGTTTTGCATATTATTAAATCTTTCTACAGAACAACAGCGACATCTGCATGTGTCATAATATCAGTGTGTCAGGGCATGAGATGAGTGAATGAACCACACGCACTCGGCTCTCATACACTTAGTGACCAAAGCCTATTACCCTTCATATACACACACAGGGAATATCAGAGAGGCACGTTGGGGAATGGAGATGGAGAAGGAGCTGTAATGAGAGAAAGTTTTGTAACCAGGGATGGAAATGTATGGGATGGGAAAGGGTTTTCCTTCCTAGAGATGGTCCTCCCATGTTAGTGATAAAAGTTCTCACCTGCCACATTACCCCTGTAGAAATGCCAATCCTGTAGGAGGTCTCCATAACCAAATGAGTCTCTTTCGCTGTTCCAGATTAAATCAACCCAACTCATCCTCAGAGTATGAGAGCAAGACTCCCAGGTACCATTGTGCCAATAACTAAATGGAACTCTAAGCCAGAGATTGGAAGCTCCGATGAGCAGATATCCGCATCCTTCCTAACTTTCTCCTTTCTCAATGAGCATTGGAACAAGCAGCCTTAATGAGATGCAAATGAGATATGCACAAAGGCATTTCACTGTAGGATGATTAACCACTGGAGACATTAGCTGCCGACACCAGGCTGTGTGAGTTTAATAGCCCTCTGCCGCCCCTCCGATCTTAGTGGGGGCTCTGTACGCCCCTTGGCAGAGTAGTAGGGCTCCGGACCCATTGCCCATCCCTGCGTTTCTTCTGCTGAGGGGGCTGTGCTGCCTCATCCACATGCAGAAACCTCATTGCTTGTCTTTGTAATCCAGACAGTGTGGGGATGGGAATCTTTATTATTGCATAGTGTGCCAAAGCTCGTTAGCCAAACAATTATTCCTCATTAAAACCCTAGCGCAGATTTATTAAAAATGCAAAAAAAATCTCCAGCGATTGGCATATGGTTAATCAGCAGCCATCAGCGCAGCTGTAAATCCTGTGCGGGTTTTATATTCCAAGCAAGGTTGTCAATGCCCTACACAACGGGCAGAAACACAACCCTTCTGTAAAATCCTCACCGAGTTGGCGTGAATATATTCTGACTGTATCCCTTTTGTTTCCAGCGCCAGCTTGTGGCCCAGCACCCAGTGCCCACAGACCTAACCGGATCCAACACAGCACCAACCATGTGAGTACCCATACCTGGCACCAAAACACAAGATATCAAATTGCAAATGTATACACACAACTCATGCCCGTCAAGTGCCAAGGCTGTTTGGAAAGTGGCACACTCCTTATGTGCCTGCCTCTAAGTTTGTGCTCCTCTATGTGACGCTTCTCTCCAGACCTGGAAGAAATGGTTTGGTTCGGCCCCATTCATCTCCCTGGTGATAGCAGCAATTGCAGATAAATCTCTCTCAGCCTCCTGATCCTGCTGCTTCTGGGGGGACTGCCTCTCCCCTGCCATATACCTGCTCTAGAAGTGTTTATGTGTAATTCAGTGTATGTGTGTCTTATATCTGTAAGTGTTTCTTGTGTGTAGTATGTGTGTGATCTCCTGGATCCCTGAGTAATTCTAATACCTGAACATGGATAGATATGTGTCCCTGTATCTGATTCCTGCTCCTGCCAGCCTTTCTCCCCCAGACCATGGTGCTGGCACTCCACTCTCCGAGTGCCTTGTAGAGGCCGCACTATGGCATAAAGCGATTTGTGTCCAGCCTGTGCCATTCCTGCTTCTCAATGGGCCAGACTGCCTTTTGTTTGTTGTTGACGAGGCGTTTCATCTTGTTGTTAATTGTAAAACTTGAATGCCAGTCGAGCACACAGAGCCGCAGGAAAATATGTCCCCAGAGAAGTATCTGATGCGGTGAGAGATGCCAGTGTCCCTGGCACCAATCCTGTTTTTTTTTTGTGCTTTTCTTTGCGGATGCCGCCTCTGATTGCACGCCCAGGGCGGGCACCCGCAAACCTGGCATCTGCTTTCATGGCGGGGAAGGATCCATCATTGCTTGCTCACTGCGGCAGAAGAAGCATTGGGGGAAGGGAGAACCGCATCAGTTGCCCCAAACCCCAATCCCATCCGCTCACCGTGCTCTGGTTCTTGCTTTCCTGGGTTAGAAGGTTTGCTGTGGCAGTCGATGCCCGTTCTTTGTCTGCTCTAGGGATGCGAAGAATCTCCAGACCCACAGCATTTGCCGCCGTGACATATATACCCGCTGCCGATATCACACAAAACTATGGCGTTGCCACTGAATGGATGGCATCGTGCCAACTCGTCTGCCATCCGCCCATGCAGCACTCTCTCCTCCTCCTCCTCCTGTCGGCTTCATGTTAATTAACAGACGGGCTAATTGATTTAAAAGCTGAAAAAATTACAGTTAACTTTTCCCAGAGGGTATGAGCGGCAGCAAGCTGGCATGGGTTTGCTGGGTGCGGGGGAGGGGGCAAGGAGAAGCCTGCAGCATAGAAAAAAATCAAGCAGCAAGAGAGCGTTGGCTGCTTATTGGAGAACAGCTGATAGGAATTGTGGTGAAACTGCCTCCGCATGACTGTATACTGCCATTATATTTTATTCCAAATAAGCAGGGCACTCCCTTTCCCCCTCCCCCTGAGACAACTGGAAGCCATCCTGAACTTATACCAACCCTCCCCTCCTTGCCTACCCCCCTCATACCCTGCAATTAAGCAAAATAATCCCAAGTGACAGAATGCCTCTTATGATGAAATAATTATGAAGACTTGCTCGCTGTTGTACCCTCATTCACACAAACACACAGATTATCCATTTCCCCAAATCCAACTAAAACCCTGCAGCTGATGTGCGTTTGTGGCATTTCACATTCAGTTACATGATGGTATTTCTCCCTTTGCCCGCTGTCCCTTACATCCTGCACGCATCTGAAAAGGCCTTCAACATACATTGCTCTTATAACAGGTCCCTTCAGCACTGAACCAGTTAATTAACTGCGCAATTAGCCATGCAAATACAGCCTTTGTTTGGAGACCTCTCTCCAGAAGGAGTGTTTGTTTAGAAGGGGCCTCTGTTTGGGAGCCAGGGACACCAGGGCGAGAGATGCCATCACCACCCTGTCTGGATCCTACACTTTCCTCATCACTTGAAAGGATAAAGCTGGGTAGACGCAGGAAGAATACAATGTGGAAATCATCCTGCATTTGCATAATGTCCCCTGCCTTGAATATGCAGATGAGCTGTATAATTTATGAGTGCTGGTGTCTGGAAGTGTTTTTTTTTTTTTTACTGATTTGCTGTGAGGGGGTTTGCATCTCTTCACTGCCAGCTCTGCATTTCTGTATTTCCCCTTCCAAGCCATCCTATTCTGATCTTTTTGCACTATATATATTTTTTTTTCTTCATGTTTCCATTTTCTTTCATGCCCTTGTTTGCTTTTTTAATCACTAATCTTCATTCTCAATGTAATTTTTCTCTTTCAAGCTCTTTCACTTGAATTCTCTTACTTACTTCTCTTTCGTTTTCTCTCTTTTTATATTTTTGACATTCTCTCCTTTTTCCTTGTATCTGTTGCTCTCACTTTCTTTTGCTTGCACTCTCTTTTGCATGCTCACTCTATTTCCTTGCTGCCTTCCTTGTTCTCACTAATTCTTGCTATTGCTTTCTTGTTTGTTGTTGTGCACTCTCTTGTTTTATTGTTTGTGTGTTATCTTGTTCCCACTATTTCCTTCATTGTCTTGCTGTCTAACTCTCCATCCATTATTATGTTCTCTCTTTTTAATCATTGTTGATCTTTTGTAGCCTTGCTGTATCTCATTTGTTTAGTTTTTTTTCCATTTGTTGTCTCTTATTCCTTCTCTTACTCTGTAATTTCTCACTCTTGTGCTCTCTTGATTGTCTCTTGTTGTTTGCTCCCCTTTCTCACATTCTTTTTTTTTTTTTTTTTTTACATTTTTCAGCTCTTCTGTATTGCTCCCCTTTCTTACTTTCGCTTTTTTTTATTCGCTAGTTTTGATCCCTTTTCACACTCTCTCTCTTTTTTTGTACAATTTTTTTTATCTGTTCTTCTGCATTGCTCCTCCTTTCTCACCGTCTCTTCTTTTTTTTATTTGTTGGTTCCTCTGTATTGCTCACCTTTTCTCTCCTCTCTCTCTTTGTATTTTCATTTTTTTTCCTCTTTTATTTTTCTTATTTTTCGCTTCCTCTGTATTGCTCTCTGTTGTCTCTCCCTTTAAAGAAAAAAACGTAATTAGTTTCTCGGTAGTGCTTTCTCACTTTCTCTCTTTTTGTACAATGCTTTTTTTATCTGTTCCTCTGTATTGCTCCCCCTTTCTAACTTTCTCCATTTTTTTTCTTGTTAAAATATTTTTTCAGTTCCTCTGCATTGCTCCTTCTTTCTCACGTTCTCCCTTTTTTTATTTTACATTTCTTTTTGGTTCCCCCTTTCTCACCTACTCTTGTTTTTTGTAGGTTCCTCTGTATTGCTCCCCATTTCTTACCTTCTCTCCCTTTTTAATTGTTTTCCTCTTTCTCTGTATTGCTCCCCATTGTCACTATCTCTCTCTCTCTCTTTTTTTTTTTTTACATTTTTTTTTTATGCATCTTTTCTGCACATTTTAGAAAACTTGTTTGTGTGGTTTGTAATATGCTGAAGCTGATTATTGACACTGATCTCCTCGTGTACTGGGCATCTGTGCCTAAGCACCCAACCCATTTGCAGGCTGTATTGCACATTGTGGCTGCCCCTCAGATAGCCTCAAGGCAGGCAGACATAAAGATTCAGCTTGCAGGCGTATCAGTCCTTGGATATGGAATGCATAATTATCTAATATTTCTATTTTATAAACAAAAATCATAGCATTCAATTCCTTTGAAATGTTGTGGCAATGTGGATAGCGTCCCATTATTGTTTCTTGACCATTTTAAATGAAATCTTTTACTCCCAACTAATTCTGGCGCAGGCAAAATACATACAGAATATAGGGATATTTAGGACCCAGCTACAGTCACATTGCAGGGCCTGTAGTCCCACATCATATTCACGCAGCACATGCCCTGCACAAGTACACAAGAAGTTTGAACTGTTCTGTCTGTTTAGGGGGGTCGTACAGGAGCTGGAGGAGCTACGGGAGCTGGTGATGAACAAGGAGCTGCTCGTACAGCAACTGCACAACCAGCTTAGAGATGCCATCCACAGCCAGGAGCTGAGCCGTATGGAGGTAGGATGGGATCATGTCCGTTCATATTCATTATAAAACTTTTGCATCTGAAAGAGGATATTTTATCATGTTTCTTGTATATATCATTTTTTATATGATGGTCCTGGAGCAGAATAAACCAATTCAAATGTATTGACTGCTTTTGCAAGCAAGCCAAGGAGCACGTAAATATCTGTATAAATCATACTGATCTGCCAATGAGATCTACAGACCCTGGACAGAGAAGAATTTCTTGTTAGTTTAATATATCCATATAGAAAAAAGTGTTTTTGGACTGTATAAAACTTTTCTTTTAAACAGATATTAGAAAAACATTTTTTTTTATTGTTTTAGAAGATGTTTGCATTGAGTGTAGTTTTTATGTCCCTTCATTTATACACCTTGTTATAAATATAGTCTGAGGCATACGTGCCTTCTGTCATGTGTCTGGGGGAAAATCTTCAAAGGGAATAAATAAATAATATCATTTAAATATTTTCTTTTACTTTTTCAGTTCAGCTTCTCTGATTTTATGCTCTTATTTTGTCTGTCCCATATAATATTCAAATATAATGTACAGTGATGCTTGCTAGGTATTCTATGTGAATCAAAATGTCACCCCTTTCTTTGCTATTTTTTTTATATATGTTAAACATTTTTGCTACATTGTCTTTTAAATAACTAAACTTGATAATGGGCAAATGGCCTTGCAAAGCAAACATTTTTATAGAATATAATATATATGTATACGTGTGTGTGTGTGTGTGTATATGTGTGTGTGTGTGTGTATATATATATATATATATATATATATATATATATATATATATACACACAGTGCCTTGCAAAAGTATTCACCCCCTTGACTTTACCTATTTTGTTACATTTCAGCCTTAAGTTCAATGTTAATCTGAATTTTATGTGAGGGATCAGAACACAATAGTCTAAGTTGGTGAAGTGAAATGAGAAAAATAAATACATAAAACTATTTTTTAGAAATGGAAAACAGAAAATTGGCATGTGCCATGTATTCACCCCCTTTGTTATGAAGCCCATAAAAAGCTCTGGTGCAACCAATTACCTTCAGAAGTCACATAATTAGTGAAATGATGTCCACCTGTGTGCAATCTAAGTGTCACATGATCGGTCATTACATATAGACACCTTTTTTGAAAGGCCACAGAGGCTGCAACACCTAAGCATGAGGCACCACTAACCAAACACTGCCATGAAGACCAAGGAACTCTCCAAACAAGTAAGGGATAATGTTGTTGAGAAGTAGAAGTCAGGATTAGGTTATAAAAAAAAATATTTATCATAAAATCTATCATAACCAAATGGAAAGAACATGGCACAACAGCAGACATGCCGAAAGACGTTCGCCCAGAGTGGCCAGAAGAAAGCCATTACTTTCAGCAAAAAACAAAATGGCATGTTTTGAGTTTGCGAAAAAAGGCATATGGGAGACTCCCAAAATGTATGGAGGAAGATGCTGTGGTCTGATGAGACTAAAATTGAACTTTTCGGCTATCAAAGAAAACGATATGTCTGGCGCAAACCCAACACATCACATCACCCAAAGAACACCATCCCCACAGTGAAACATGGTGGTGGCAGCATCATGCTGTGGGAATGTTTTTCAGCAGATGGGACTGGGAAACTGGTCAGAGTTGAGGGAAAGATGGATGGTGCTAAATACAGGGATATTCTTTACCAAAACCTGTACCACTCTGTGCGTGATTTGAGGCTAGGATGGAGGTTCACCTTCTAGCAGGACAATGACCCCAAACACACTGCTAAAGCAACACTTGGGTGGTTTATGGGGAAACATGTAAATGTGTTGGAATGGCCTAGTCAAAGCCCAGACTTCAATCCAATAGAAAATCTGTGGTCAGACTTAAAGATTGCTGTTCACAAGCGCAAACCATCCAACTTGAAGGAGCTGGAGCAGTTTTGCAAGGAGGAATGGGCAAAATCCCAGTGGTAAGATGTGGCAAGCTCATAGAGACTTACCCAAAGCGACTAGGAGCTGTGATTGCCGCAAAAGGTGGCCCTACAAAGTATTGACTTTAGGGGGGTGAATAGTTTTGCACAATGACTTTTTCTGTTATTTTGTCCTATTTGTTGTTTGCTTCACAATAAAAAAAAAAAAAAAAAAAAAAAACATCTTCAAAGTTGTGGGCATGTTCTGTAAATTAAATGATGCAAATCCACAAACAATCCATGATAATTCCAGGTTGTGAGGCAACAAAACACGAAAATTGCCAAGGGGTGTGAATACTTTTGCAAGGCACTGTATGTATCTGTGTGTATATATATATATATATATATATATATATATATATATATATATATATATATATATGTGTGTATATATATATATATATATATATATATATATATATATATATATATATATATATATATATATATATATATATATATATAGTATATATGTGTATGATAATCCATTTTCTTTTTTGCCCTGACCTTTCTCAAGAGTGTGAAGCTTCTATTAGTCCTGTTTAAGGCACTGGCAGTTTTAGCTACTGTAATCCCATTGTGCAGCTAGAGACTTCCTCTCCAGTCAAACTCTTCTCCCATCACAAGAGGAATTTAATAAACAGAAAATGTAATGGTAGTTACAACAGAAACATTAGGGCACAAAAAGGTAATACATTCGAGGCCTGTTTACATTATAAAAAAATGTTTTACCTATTTAAAGTTTAGTCTATCAAATAAGCACATTTGTAAATAGCTGATCACGACCACCTATCAAGATTGTTCAGCAGTAAGAGTATTTAATCCGATAGATCTCCCAATTACAGGATATATAGAGGCTATATATAATAATCTGCTTGTTTAAGCAGTAGGCATGCCATTTGATCACAGGAAGCCTGCAGTGAATATGGAGGCTCTGTCTTTCCCACTGCCATTAATCTGTAGCTTTCACTGTGAACAGCTGGGAGAGAGAGGAAGATTTACTGGCACCGACTCCCATCTCTTCACCCTCTGCGGTGCTCACAGCCTCCGAACTCCAGGCCTGTAATGTGTCTGGCTGGCAACACCTTCCAGATCTCCCAGAGCTGGAATCTATCATGTCGATCTGCGGCCACCTGATGGATGGCTGAGTAATGGACTCGGAGTACATTAGCAAGCCTCAGACTAATGGCAAGCCGTTGCCCATGGCTCCTAATGCAGATCACTCATAGTGTCCTCAAACTCATTAGCTCCTTGCAGAAATTGGCTCTTTTACAGGTAGAAGGCGGCACTGGCTGTGATATGTACAGTGCCGATTTCTGTATAGATGGCATGGGAAGTGCTCAGAGAAGCACATTTTCCTGTAGTCCGATATATTTAACAAGGCAAATACAAAAAGGTGCACAATACAATAAAACAACAAAAAGTAAACAATTGGGGGTAGCCAATACCAACCTTCTTTTAAGAGTAAGATTCTGTCAAAGTTCTTACAGTGAATTTTGATTGAGGTATAAGTAGGCTACTATCCACTATTGAGTTGTCAGGATCATTTGGGTAACTAAATATATTTATTTCACAATTTTACATAACTAGTATTGATGTTTTACACACATTACATTGCTTGCAGTTTTGGTCCCCCCCATTGTTGTTGTTTTACTAGCCCTCCCAACTAAGTACAGTAGACTCTCAGTTATCTGGCACCCATGGGGATTGGTAGATGCCGGATAAAAGTATTTTCTGGTTGCTTGAGAGGGACTATTAAAAAAGGCCTAGATTAGCGGCACATAGGATGCTCTGCTAAGTATATTTGTCAGTGAGGGCTGATCTAGCAGCAGCAGCTTTCACTCCTCACTTACACACAGGTACATTTGTCTAGAGCAGGGGTCACCAAACTCGGTCCTGGAGGGCCGCACCAGGCCTGGATTTGTGGATATCCTTGCTGCAAACAGGTGAGAATCTTGTTTCTTCAGCCATCCTGATTGACTCACCTGTTTGCAGCAAGGATATCCACAAATCCAGGCCTGGGTCGGCCCTCCAGGACCAAGTTTGGTGACCCCTGGTCTAGAGGGTGCGGTGCTGAACCCGGTAATGTCACGCCAACACTGCCCTGGCTCAGTCACTCACGCCTGTCTGCTTGCAGGTAACTATACTATAGCTATATAACTATATAAGCCATGAGTGTATTTTTAGAGAAAAATGTCTAATGTACTGATTCTGCTTGCAGCATGGGTGCTTCCATCTTGGACTGGTAGCCTCTTTGTCACTTATGGGTGAGGGTATACTTTTCTATTGAGTTACATTCCAATTTAAAGAGTCCGCCTTTAAAAACAATCCAAGAGAGATCTTATCTGAATCCAAGGTTCTTCTCGTTACTCCCAGGCTTCTAATAAAAAATATTTGCTGTCTTTAAAGCAAAATTTAGTGCACTCGTTAGAAATTAAAAGCGGTATTTATTTATTTTAAACTTTGTAAAAACATTTTTAACGTCCATAACCATGTTATTCATACGAGCATACTAAAAATATGACACCTCAGTGGTCCTTTAATATCATGTTCATGTTATGTGTATTTTTTAACTCTCCTTGGGCCTCATTAGATTCGTCCAGGTAGCTGCAGGCTTGTTCAATTTAATCTCTCTGTAACTGTTGCAAATTTCAAGACTTACGGCCGGTATGAAGGCAGCTGCGGGTTTGAAATTTGCAACCGTTAGAGAGATTCAATTGAACAAGCACGCAGCTACCTGGCCGAAAGCCTAAACCGTAAACCATGCACCCGTAAGTAGCATTTCAGGGCATGATCATGATCAATTAAGCAAGCCGTAAATTACAATTTAGACACAGCCAATAGTAAATAAGACTGTCATCATGACATTAGTAAAACATGGAGTTTAATCCACAATCAATTAGTGTTTAGAAGTCCAATCTGCAATTGGACTCGCAATCCAGAAATGTTGCAATATAAATAAAATCAATAAATCTACTATTCTCCATAGTTACTTAGTATTTGCGGTTAAAAAAATAATTTTTAGCCCATCAAGTTCAACCTTTTAAGATATCCGCTGATCTGTAATATGCTAATTAATTGTAAATTGATCCATATGAATGCAAACAGAAAAAAAAACAAGTGAAACTTTGCCAATTGTTTCAAAAGGGGAAAAAAATATTTCCTTCCTGACCCCAGATACTGGCAATCGAATTCCTCCCTGGATCAATGCTCCCTCTCTTTAATTAACCAGGATATCCCTGAATGCCCTTTTTATTTAAAAATATATCCAATCCTTTTTTTTTAATTATCTATTGAATCCGCTGTCAAGACCTCCTTTGGTAGATAGTTCCACAGATGAACTACCCTTACTGTAAACAACCCTTTTCTTTCTTTAATGGGAATCTTTTTACTTCTAACCTTAAAGGATATCCTTGTATCAATTTAAAACCTCTTGGCACAAAAATCTCCCTTGGCAAATCTTTATACTGACCCTGGATGTATTTATATAAGGTAATCATATCTCCTCTTAGATGCCTTTTTTCTAGAGAAAAAAAGTTTCATTTGGATAGTCTTTCTTCATAACTTAACCCGTCCATCCCCTTATAAGTTTTGCTGCCCTTCTCTGTACTTTTTTCAGCTCTAAAATGTCCTTTTTATGAAGTGGTGCCCAAAATTGTACTCCATATTCCAAATGAGGGCGTACTAGAGATTTGTATAGTGGCAGAATCATATTTGCTTCCCTGGCTTCTATACCCTTATTAATACGTGCTAATATTTTATTTGCCTTGGCAGCTGCTGCTTGGCATTGTTACCTACGTGGTTGTCCATAAGCACTCCCATATCCCTTTCAATTAGCCACATTAAATTCCTGCCCTGTAAGTGCAACGTGAAGCTCGCAACGGCTGTGAGCTTGACAAGTTGCGGATTTACTGGGTCTATTAAATTAGAACAGGCTGCAAGCTACGGGCTTGAGAGGCAAACCAGTAAACCATACTTCTCTCGTTGAATGTGCGGCCGTGAACGTGATCAATCAGTCTAACTCGCAGTTACGAGTTGGGATGGAGCCAATGGCAAAAGAGATAGTCAGAATTACGTCACTGAAAAATGGAGGTGGGATTTTCAAAGTCTTACGGGGTTCAATTACGAGTTATATTATATATTAAATTCCAGATATAATGCAATATTGATAGAGCCGTAAATATAATATTCTATCATATGCGAGTTACAGTATATGTATTAACACATTGATTGCTGGGATCAATGCAACACAAAAAAAATTAACATAAAATAAAGTATTTTTGGGGGCCGATTTGCAAGCTTGAGAATGTTGTGCTATCAATTCTAAGACCTAACATCATATTTACTTATCACCACACTACTGTACTTTTATTATATGTGCATTTTAAAGTGCTACGAGTTGGACTTTACCCCCTTGCGGGCCGTCTCTAGCACTCGCAAGGGATTTTGATGCAATTTAATAGCTTAATTGCAACTTCTCCGGTACAGGCTTGAAAGAACAAAGGATTTGCGGTCGCTTTTTTCGGCCTTGCTGTGTCTTAACCCGCAAGTCGTCTGCGGGTTGCTTTAAGAGGTTAATTTAATTTACAACAACCCCTTACTTCCTGTCTTTTAGCCCTCTCTCTATCTATGAGCAAATATTTACTGCAATTCCCATATCCCTTAGTTTGCACAATAGTCTCCCATGTGGCACTGTATCAAAAGCCTTTGCAAAATCTAAAAAGACTACATCCACAGAGTTGCCCTGATCCAAGTTCCTACTAGCCTTCTTTTAGAAACTAATTAAATTTGCTTGACATGACCTATCCCTCATAAATCTGTGTTGATTCCAGTCCATGAGAGTTCAGTGATATGTTTTAACCCGTTGATTGCCGGGATCAATATAACATGGAAATTACACATGAGCTTGAGACTGTTGTGCAATTAATTCTAATGACTTACGTCCCTTTCCCCGTCTTTTAAAGTCTAATATTGTGTTTTTATTTGCTTTTTCAATTTTATGAACAGGTGTTTAACCCCCTTGCGAGTCCTATCTAGTACTCGTAGAATTTTTGGCTACGTTTGCCATTTACGGGTTTGAAAGCAATTGAGAACTTGAGGAATTGTAGCGATTGTAACATTTGCGTCCTTGAAAGATCAAAGGCTTCGATGGTCCGAGTTTTGACAGCCCATAGGGATTTTCAGCCTGTAACTTGCAAATCGATTTGCGGGTAGCTGGAAGAGGCCAGTTTAATAGCAGTAACTTCTGCGGGCTACATTACCGGCTACTGTAACTACAATTTGGACAATTTAATGAGGCCCCTTATCTGGCTTCTAATGTCTTCTTATTTTATTTCTCCTATTGCTATCCTCATTCTTTCTTATTACATGCCTCCTATTACATTCCTTATTCTTTTTTTATTACTTGCCTCCTATTACATTCCTTATTCTTTCTTATTACATGCCTCCTATTACATTCCTTATTCTTTCTTATTGCATGCCTCCTATTACAATCCTTATTCTTTCTTATTGCATGCCTCCTATTACAATCTTCATTCTTTCTTATTCTATTCCTCCTATTACAATGCATATTTCTTATTGCATTCCTCCTATTACAATCCTTATTCTTTCTTATTACATGCCTCCTATTACAATCTTCATTCTTTCTTATTCTATTCCTCCTATTACAATGCATATTTCTTATTACACGCCTCCTGTTACAATCCTTATTCTTTCTTATTACATGCCTCCTATTACAATCTTCATTCTCTCTTATTCTGTTCCTCCTATTACAAGACTCGTTCTTTCTTATTACATGCCTCCTATTACAATCTTCATTCTTTCTTATTCTATTCCTCCTATTACAATCTGTATTCTTTCTTATTTTATTTCTCCTATTACAATCCTTATTCTTTCCTATTACATGCCTCCTATCACAATCCTCATTCTTTTTTATTCTATTCCTCCTATTACAATCCATATTCTCTCTTATTATATTGTTCCTATTATAATCCTCATTCTTTCTTATTATATTGTTCCTATTATAATCCTCATTCTTTCTTATTATATTGTTCCTATTATAATCCTCATTCTTTCTTATTCTATTCTTCCTATTACAATCCTTATTCTTTCTTTCCAGGCTTAGCATTTTCTCACCTTTACATGTCCGTCTCTCTCTATACCTTCTCATACTTCTCCCTTTGCTTTGTACTCCAACTTCTGTCTCCATAAACCATACCGATGTCCTGTTTCATTGCCTTTTTGTTCCCTTTACTTTTATATCTTTCTTCTCACTGCTCCATCTTCTTAAGTTTCTCTTTTCACCCCCTATTTAAAGAAACATACAGTTTTTAGTCACTGAATCAAATTACCTAAATATAATTGCAGTTGGTAGTTTAAAACAAGAGTTGAAGTGTTAGATGATTGAGCTTAAAATGAGGCAATTGAGTCATAAATGACATGAAGTATACCCTCCCCCATTGCTAGTAAGGGATTAATTAACTCTCACAATAAGGGTGGTGAGGATGCTCAGTTGGTTAAATATAGTCTTATAATGTTAAAGTTCCTTTCATTATTCTACTTTATAGCAATGATAAATGCTTTTCCTGTTTATTCCCCGCACCTCATCTCCACTGTGAGACTTAATTACTGTTGCTCAATTAATTGACAGTGTCGATGTTGAATGTTTCAAGTAATATTTGCTTAAAATATGTAATTTTCAAACTTCATTATCTGTCACTTCCATTCAGGCGTTTAATAGCGACCAATTGCAAATATATTTATACGAGTTGCTTGCTTTTCATTTCAGCAATAACCTGGTTGTCTCCTTAAGGCAGGGGTGTGCAACTTCGGTCCTGGAGGGCCACACACAGGCCTGGGTTTGAGGATTTCCTTTCGGTACATAGGTGAGCCAATAAGGATGACTGAAGAAGTGATTGACTCCCCTGTTCTCGGTGAGGAAGTCCTCAAATCCAGTCCTGTGTGTGTGGCCGTACAAGACTGAACTTGCCCACCCCTGCTTTAAGGTAATGATTTTGTGCCCACCCACTCTCACTGCCCAATCTCTTCATCCTCCACTATTTTACCTTATTTCACCAATATTTGCCCATTCTTGTTTTTATATATTTTTTTCCTATAAGGCAAAAAGTTAAGTAAAGATCGGTAATTGCAATATGTCATTTACATCAATATATAATATCTTATTTGTAGTATAGAGTGTAATTGTGCATTATGTGCAGATAAATATAAATATACAACATGTTAATGTGCCATTTTGTTTGTTTATTTTTAAGGAGGGAAGGGAGAAGAAAGATAATTAGAAGTAGGAAGGTGAATTCACATATGCTTTATCCCATTTTTATTTCTGCTTTATCTTCCACGTCCTCTTATGGCTGTCTCCTTTGGTTCTTCTCTCTTCTGCGTCCTCCAACAGTTGTGTCTCTCTTCTACTATGATTTCTTTCTTTTCTTGATTCAGGTTCTTGAGAAGGATGCCAGACTCCAGGAGCTGCAGGGGACCATCACTGAGCTGCACGAGGAGATCTCTCTCAAGGACTCAAAGGCAGTAACTCACCTCCAAGAGAAGCATCAGTTGGAGAGCCAGATTCAAGCCCTGAGCCAAGCGGTGAGTCCCATCCCTTCCTGGTGGTGCAAATTATTCTGTGCACCTTAAAATCTTGGTGTTTGTAAAAATAAAACGTTTATCAAAGAAACACAGAATTTAATGGCAGGTATGAACCAACAGACCAAATCCACGTATAAGGCCTGGGGCCATAATATGCCCCTCCCCCACAATATGTTGTGTGTGAGCAGACTTCTAGACACTGCACACTTCTGCATATCACTAGGACAGAAATGTATTTTGCAGCACCATTACATTAATAGCTCCTGGTTCAAACCAGCTCCTCTTATTTCTTCCTTCTTCTCTCTCTCTCTCTGTCAATTTCCCTTTCTGCTCTCCCATTCCCTCTTTCCCTCACCTCTTTCTTTCCCCTCTTTCTCTCCCTTTACATACCCGTTTTCCTTCCCTTCTCTTCCTCTCTCTGTCTCTTGCGCCCTATCTACCCTCTCTCTCGCCCTCCCTCCTTTCCTTCCCCCTCTCCTTTCCTTCCCCCTCTCTGTTCCCGATCCCCCATCACTCCATTATTTCTTCCCTCTCTGCCTCTTCTCCCTCCCTCTTGCTCTCTATTCCCTCTACCTCCATCTTCCTCGCTCTCTACCTTCTCTCCCTCCATACAACCTCTCTCTCTCTCTCTCTCTCT
The DNA here is from genome assembly GCA_027410445.1 of Discoglossus pictus. Taxonomy (NCBI): domain Eukaryota; kingdom Metazoa; phylum Chordata; class Amphibia; order Anura; family Alytidae; genus Discoglossus; species Discoglossus pictus. The sequence continues at coordinate 21,655,574 of CM050176.1, read as the reverse complement.
CTCTCCCTCTCCTCTCTCTCTCTCTCCCCCCCTCCTCTCTCTCTCTCTCTCTCCCCCTCCTCTCTCTCTCTCTCTCTCTCTGCCCCTCCCCTCTCGCTCTCTCCCCCTCCCCTCTCTCTCTCCCCCTAACCTCTCTCTCTCCCCCTCCCCTCTCTCTCTCCCCTCTCCTCTCTCCCCCTCTCTCTCTCTCTCTCTCTCCCCCTACCCCTCCCCTCTCTCTCTCTCTCCCCCTCCCCTCTCTCTCTCCCCCTCCCCTCTCTCTCTCCCCCTCCCCTCTCTCTCTCGCCCTCCCCTCTCTCTCTCTCTCCCCCTCCCCCCTCTCTCTCCCCCTCCCCCCTCTCTCGCCCCCCCCCTCTCTCGCCCCCTCCCCCCCCTCTCTCTCCCCCTCCCCACTTCTCTCTCTCCCCCTCCCCACTTCTCTCTCTCCCCCTCCCCCCTTCTCTCTCTCCCCCTCCCCCCTCTCTCTCTCCCCTCCCCCCTCTCTCTCTCCCCCTCTCTCTCTCCCCCTCCCCCCCCTCTCCCTCTCACCCCTCTCACTCTTTCTCTTCCCCCCCCCCCATCTCTCTCTCTCTCTCTCTCTCTCTCTCTCTCCCCCTCCCCCCCTCTCTCTCTCTCTCCCTCTCCCTTTGACAAATATATATAATATAATGACAAGTTTTAACATGTATATTCTTCCTGCTTATCATCACCCACTGTGGCAGTTAATTAATCACATTAACGAAAAGCAGCAGAGAGGGATGGCCTTTTCATCTAATTTATTTTTAAAATATCTAACTTTCAAGCTTGGTTATCTAACCAATCCACTGGAGAAAAAATAATAACAATCCATTGCAATGATATATATATATGTGTGTGTGTACTTCTGCAGTAACTGGGGCCTGTCCTTTATCTTTTAATAACTGCTAAAGTAACAAAAGATATTAAAAAGTGCACATCATCTTTACTTTTAATATTTGGATGACAGAAGTCCCGTGCTTATGCAGTCCTACATATTATCGCACTTACCCCTGACAATTGAAAGACTGGAGCAGTGTACACGTGTTATTTAGTAAATAGGTACACATGGAATATTACCATAGTTATCCATTGCTTTGTTGCGATGAGATCTCTGACGCATATCATTTCATGCTTTTCAGGTTGCCAACCCACCTCCCGATCCCAATCTGTTAGATGCTCATTCTACTGTGACCAGATCCAATGAGCTCCTGAAAGCTGAGGTTTGTATTTCTGAGAATATTGAAAAACAACGTGTTTTGCTGGAAAACTCTGTATGTATGTGCATAGGCAGGGTGAACATTGGGTGGAATACGATAGATGATAAATACGTACTTATTGGAGGGAGCAGAACAAGAGTCCTGGAGAGAGGCAACCAGAGCAGTGCTTACTGTTGGGGGTGGCTTATTAGTGAACTGATATATGGGAAACACTTGGAGTAGCTGCATATATTGGGGTACAAAATGTTCTGATGTTTTTTTTTATTACAGATGTTAGCAACTTTATAGTAAATTGTGGTTCAATACAGACATGATATGACTCTCTTGTCCTATGAAGAGGTGTTATGAGCAAGTAAACGGCAACCAACAGCTAATAATATAGCTATGAATTCACAACAGTGCCAGTTTGCTTAATTTATTATTATCTCTGGTAATCATAACATCTATAATGTTGTCACCCTGCTAAATAGGAATGTGTTCATATAGGGCATTGTTATTGCTAAATATTAGTCCAGTTATACGTAATCTTAAACCGTATTATTTATTTTATGCAATTGGTCTTCCTTACATACAGGCTTTTCTTAACTCTTCCTTAAAAAAAAAAAGCTACAGAACCTGTTTTATATTTATTTTAACCCAGATTATGTCTGGCCTGTTCTTACATCATCTAGGTTCACAGTGTAGAGTTTGATATTTAAATGACTACAATCGCCCATGTATAAGACAATAAGACACATTATGGCTTGAAAACGTAACTGGTCTTACAACAAGATTTGCCTTAAAAGTGTTCCTTTTGACATATGCAAATGATTAGTGATAGGAGAACAGAGGGGGCCAAGTATCCCTTTATATGTAGGTATCGGCTACTTATTGTTTTATCAATAACCCGTCTCTTCTCCTATGTCCTCTCCAAATATCCTGTATTCCGTTACATCTTAAGTTGCATTTTCCTCTCCACCCGCTTCTTTCCTTCTCCCCCAGTTGGAGCGCCGGGATGCGGAGCTGAGGAATGCGCAGAGCGAGCTTCTCACACTACAGAACACACGAGATGTTCTCTCAACTGAGGTAAAATAAGACGCATCACACACTTTGTGACTCCACACATAAAGATGCTGCCATGTTGCTAGTGTCTGTTTGCTTTTTGCAGCTGGATGCTCAGGAGCAGCAGGTATACAGGTTACAGCGGGAGCTGAGAGAAAGACAGGAAGAGCTGGAACAGAGACACAGCCGCATCCAGCAGCTCCACCATGACCTGAAGACCACGAGTACCCAGAGAGATGAGGCCCACAGGCAGGCAAGGCATATACTGGCAATCAGAGAGCCCTTGGTCTATGCTGCAGCCATATGTGGTCTTAAAGAACCAATGTTCTAGCATCAGGAGCTAGATATTTTCAAAAAAACGTGATTGTTAAAATAAATCCTATTAAAAAAAACATGACATCAGCAAAGCAATTATTTCACCAGAAAATATAATTTTAAAACTGTTAATTTCATTAATGGCCACGGCTATACCCCTCCCCTCCTCACTAACGAAAGGAAGTGAAATATTTCAACATATATGTCATAGATTGTGCTGTCTTGTGAAGGCATGACTAGTGTTATCTCAATTGAAATTTTCTAGAAGTACTCAGGGTAAAGAGGTGAAAAGCAAGAGCCATTGAGATAACATTGTACTTTCTGGCTAAAGCTTTCTTTGTTGCTAATTGAACATATGTTTGTGGTAATTAAAGGTTTAACCTGAAAAGTGCTTACACTGGCCCTTTAAACTTATTTTCAAGCATCTGATTTTCATCCTCCAGTTGAGTTGCTTGTCTCCATCCTTTTTGACATTATCAAGGGGTGGGAGGGTCTCATCTGGAAAGCATGTCTTGAGCTTTCATGTTATGTATAGCATGTGACATTGCCCTTCATTCACTCAGAGCGGATAAACTGCTGGTTGCCAAGGAAACCCACTTTAACACAGGAAGTCTGCAGCCATAGAAGTTGGCTTCTACCTATAAAGTTATGAAAGCTCTTTGGAAACCTCATCCAATCAGAGCTACCTCCATCTCTTTTGATGACCTAATATGGAGTGGAGACAAGCAGTTCAATGAAAGGTTCAGAAAGTGACATTAAGGCATTACAGTGATCCTTTAAAGTTATTGTCATAGTATTTGAGATTTGCAGTAATCCTTGTAGCATTTTCCTTGCTCCTTATTTATGTGATATCTGGTAAGGATTAGAAGTGAGCTGCACTTTTGGTCTCTCACTTAGACATATAACCTATGATATACAAAAAGTATAGATTTTATATTTCTAGTGCAGGAAACCTCCGCTCTCCTTACCCATTCAGTTGCCTTTTTCACAATTTAACTAATCTGTTTCCAGCTCTCTGATAACAACCTGCGCCTCTCTCAGCTTGAAGGAGAAAATTTTTCCCTGAAGGTCCGTCAGAGAGAACAAGAAGCAGAGGTGAGGGCACCTGTGATCTACACCTAAAACATCCAACAGAATCTATAATAGAGTGTCTTTTTCATTCAGGCAGCTGCACAATGTATGCTTTATGTTTTTACAGTTATTGAGGTTGAAAAAAAGTATATTGGTCCATCAAGTTCAATCTTTTTAGATAACCTGATCCTTGTATTATGCGGATTGTTAAATAAAAAAAAAACATTGAAACCTACCATTTGTTTCATATGCTATTCCGATATTTTTTTTCTAGAGAAAATACATGTAATTTAGTTAGTCTCTCTTTACAGCTTAATCTCTCCATCCCAAATGTTAATTTTATAAGCTTCTCTGTAACTTCTCTTGCTCCACAATATTCTTTTTGAAGTGGTGCCTGAAATTGTACTCCATATTTCAAACTAGGTTGCATCATATTATGGCATAATTATATTTGCTTCCCTTAATTATATCCCCTCTTAATATATTCTAATATTTTGCTTTCCTTTGCAGCTGCTGCCTAGCATTGAGAATTGTTATGTAGGTGGTTGTCCACATGCACGCCTAAATCCTTTTGAATTTTGGAAACCCTACACTTGTTCAATTTAGTTTATAAACTGAATGTATATGTTTCCTTCCCAAATGCATAACTTTACATTTTTAACATCCAAGTTTCATTTTTACAGATTGAGAAGCTGAGGGAAGACTCTTTTTCTGTACAGAGAGTGCAGACCCTGCAACCGGAATGGGATCTGGAGCAAAAACGAGATCTAGAACAGAGATTGTCTAAAGCAGAGAGCCAAGAGCAGGAGTATCAGGTGTTAATTCACCGGATTAGATCAGAACTCAGAGATACGACCTTTACTGTAAGACTGTGTGTAAATGTGTGTCTATTTGTGTATATATTGTTGTATATCTATATAGATGTCTATAAATAAAAGGAGCAGGAGTGTGACAGAAGAGTGCAGCTTTGTAGAGGAAAGTATGGTTACAAATGGCAACATAATAAAGCTGCTCAGATTTGCATAATTTGCAACTCAATAATTCTACTTTTAGGAAGGAATTGTAATGGGATTATTTATATTGTAACAACTCCATTAACAGAACAATATCCACACATGTTTGTTTAGAGTATTTATAGACATGTAAATGTATTAACCAATATTAAGTGACTCATGGGCAATTTTTGTTGACTTAATTTGGTGACATAATTCATTTTATCCTCCCCAATGTAGCTGTCATATGAAATCTACACTCTACTTCCTTCTAGGTAGCCGAGAGTAAAATATGTCTAACTTTCAGATTTTTCTCTTTTCTTGCTGTTTTCTTTTATGTAAAGTGCCATGTTGCACAGCTGTGATATAAAATCACTCCAATAGGGGAGGGGACTTCGCAATACCTATGTAATGTTGCCAACAAGCACACATTGCATATCTGGTAATCACAAGGCAAAGGTAGTTTGAAGCCACTCTAAATAACAGTAAGAAATGAGTAGGCTCTAGAAGGTGAGCATTTGATATTCTGGGTGCTTTTAGAAGTAAATAAAGTGAATATTTTATTTCACCATTCCAATGAAAATGGTACAATTATTTAATCTATATAAAACATTCACATAAAACAAACAATTGTCTAAGCAGCCCCTTCAAAGGACCATTGTAGAAGAGATTGCTAATTATTGGCAAGAGGTTATTTGTCCATCTTCGGAGGTGGAGGAAAGCCCCCACCAAAGGCACTGTCTGACATGGTAATTTAGAGTGATTTTATCATGTTGAAACATTGATAGAAAGTGCAATTTTTTAATTCATCCAATAAATTAGAAAGCATAGCCGTCGGAAGTGCATTTTTTTCTATGCTGGGATTATGTCATTGATGGACTGGCCATTCTCCAGGAGCTTTTCCATCTCAATGAGGAATTTTACACCGTCAACTACCATCTGTACAAGTTCTACCTCAGATAACCCAATGCGGGCATGGTTGGACACGTTGAAGATCCCTCCGACTGCTGCAATGTCTACACCACTTATCCCTCTCTTCTGGAGCCGGAGCCTCTTTAGGATTTCTCCAAACTTGTTGTTGTTCTTGCTGAGGTTTGCCAGTTTCACGTGGACACCAGCATGGAGACCGGTTTCGAGCTTGGATGGGCAAATCGGGATGTACCCTAGATGCTGATTCCACATGAACTAGTAACCTGTGCAGACCTTCTGGAAAACGTCCCTCATGTTGCCACCTTTCTGAGTAGAGATGAAACACAGATGATCTTCCTCATTGATCCACACCAGGAAAGTCTTGTTGTCATTGTGCCAGATCCCTCTGGTATCAGGCCAATCCGAGACATCCCAGAGGAAGTGGAGACACTGGCTTACCCAACAAGAAATGGCTATCAATGAGTTGCTGTTCCACTTCGGCCTGTTTCTCTTCTAAGAAATGCACTGTCATCAATCTATTGTCGGAGTTTAATTCCTCAATTCAAATATGTACAAAGAATGGTGTGTCCCCCCCCCAGATGCTTTTTAAACTTCTTTTTTGTCTACATTTATGCTGAATATTTTTGTGACCAGTTTTCCAATGTAAACCCAGGAGGTTTCTAAGCTGGAAAAATCATTTACACTTTCTTGACAATATCATTACAATTTGCAGTAAAACGAAGCCGTGTGTTTCTTTATAACTGGAGCTATTAGTCAGTAGGTGATGTTCGTGTAGATTTATTAGGCTTCCAGCCTGTGTCGGCTGCAAGTTTCTGTTCAGAATAGGCATTTTAGTGCATGCACATTATCATTATATGTTTCTTACATCTCTCTGCAGATAAATGCTCTAAAGGAACAGCTGCAGGGAGCACAGGCAGAGGCGGCATCTCTGAGAGGGAAGTACAGCAACTCCCAGAGAGAGGCGCTGCAGCTACAAGAACAAGTCATGGAGCAGGAACAGAAGATCCTAGATCTACAGAGAGAGAGTCGAAGCACCCTGGAGAGTCTGCACAGAGCTAGAGATCAGGTAAGCGATGCCTAGAGGAAGAACCACAAGGAGGAGGATATAACCGCCTAAGATATCCCAAGAAAAAGACAGAGGATTCCTGATCTATCTTTTTTCCACTGAAAGAGCCACTGTGATTCATAAATTAGGGTTTCATTTATTTTTTTAGTTACCGATTAGCATCCGTGTTTGAAGATAATAAATGCAGTGTTGTTTAAAAACTTAAAGGACTAATGCAGTGCCAAAAAATGACACTTTTTTGTCAAGTAAGTACCAAACTAACAATATCAGCAGCTAGATAAGACATGGCCTTCAAAATATTATATTTTCTCAAAAATGTATTTGCCAAGAAAACCTTATGGATGAGCATAACCAGACACCAAGATGTGCCCGGTGTGCTGCAGTCCATAGGGTCACAAAGAGCCAGACACAACTGAACAACTAAACAACAACAAAAATATGGAAGACTGTTTGAGTTAAGGAATCCATTTTGTTCTTGTTACATCACATCCACAGGGCTGAATTTATGATGGTGTGTAATTTGGCTGTCAGTGTTGAGAGGGGTGGGAAAGGAGGGAAAAGTGATCATTTGTTAACGTACTTTGATAAGACTGAAATTGATACCACACCCCTTCTTCAGCCCAGAAGTAGACTCCTTACTTCAGGAAATGCAACCATATTCCCCTGACACCCACACAACATTCATCTATGTATCATGGATTCTGCCCAGGCCAATCTGGGGCTTCAAAATCTATTTTTGTTCAATTAAAAACTAGCTGTATAACTCCAAGATCATAATTAAGTAGAAAAAACAATCAAAGCGTTCAAACAAGTATTGTTTTCATTGTGAAGTTGTCCTTTAAGATTGAAGTTTAGTATTTCAGGGACCTTGTTCTTTCCGTCCTCTATTAAATGTTCAGGGAGGCAGTCCTATTTTTTTTTTTTTTTTTCACCACTGGCCTAGCTTTGTCGGCAGTGACATTGATAGCGGATGTGGAGATGCAGATTTGCACTGACTTTGATATGGATGTTTTAAAAACTCTATTGTATGAGCACAACAGAATAGAATTGCCCGAGACTCACATATCCCGATTCTGTCCCATCCTCCATTTTTATAACCTCCTTGGACTTTCTACAGATAAAGATAAGCTGCTTCTAGGTAATAGATGGGAGCTATTCTCTTTCTCTGTACTTCCTCTACAGCTGATAAACCAGGAACAGTCACTGAGCGAGCTGCGAGATGAGCGGTCACGACTGCAGGAACATAGTCAGCAGCTAGAACAGGAGACCGGGGCCCTGCATGCAGAACTGGAGACACAGAGCCTGGCACTAAGTGAGCAAAGCAGCCTGACAGCTGGACAGGTAATATACTGCCATACTAACAATGTCAAGGGAGTAACCTAGGGCATGGTGCAAGAAGTCATAGCATTTTCTAATACAAGTTATAATGGCAACCATCTAAACTGTTTATGGGTCTCCTCTGTACCCTTGTCTGTTGCAGCTGAACCAAAATAAGCAGCTGAATGATCGCTTGCGCAGGGATTTGCAGACTATACGGAGGCAGCTCCAGCTTGCAGATGAGAGGGTGAGAGCATTATCTCCATTTTTTTATTCCACTAACATATTATGTATAAACATAGTGTCAATCTTTCCTTCATATGCCTGTATGGAATTGTGTTCCTGCTTCTTGAAGTAATAGATGTTTACGCAATGTATCACTGTCATGGCTAGGGCCTGACTGGACTGTTGGGGACTGTGGCCTGGGCTGGCAAGAATTGCCATGTTCATTACTATGGTTATGCACTTTTTGTTGCTTGTGATTTTAAAATGAAATCTGTATTACATGTATTATGATCATGTTACAGCATGTATATGTGTCCCTAAGGGGCAAAAAAAGCCATGGGGTACCATAATAACTTACATGCATAGTAACAGAGATGTACCACTCTGTAACACTAAGCCAGGGAGCTGACACTTCATAACAGCAAGGCCCCACCTGAGCAAACACATCAGCTGCTATTGTCCGGTGGGTCGTTGAGAGACAGTTTTTTCCCCCCCAGAAAATACTTGTACACATCGACATGTCTGGGCTGATACAAAGTATGGCCAGGAGTAAACTGTGACAACACAGGATCTGAGCTGGATCCCACAGAGCCAGATGGCCCATACACAACGGAGAAATGATCCTAAGTTCATTACCAGATAAGGGCTCTGTTATTTACATGACCCACTGCAGAGAGAACATGACATCATTTCATATACATGTCATCATTTCATATACATGTGCGATTGGCCAGAAAACTGTATATATGCTGATAGTCTAAATAAAGGAGGGGCAGTTTTTCTGGACTTACATAATCAAGGTGTAAATGTCATTCTGTGAATAAATCCTAGTTTTCTAAGGTATTGTGTGGTGTATCCAGTGGTGGAGAATAGTCAAAAACACTGCACTATTCTGCTGGATAAAAACGGACCAGGTTCTTCCCAAGCCCAATTGAAGTAGCAGATCCTGACAATCACATCATATCATTTAGTGGTCTGTTCCTTGCTTTTTGCTTGTGATTGCCCATTGTGACTAATGTTGGACCCTTTACTTTTGACAGGTCCAGCAGCAGGAAGACACAATCTGCACCCTAAAAGAGGAGGTGTCATTGTATCGCACTGATAAGTCGTCTTTGTCTGAAACCATCCAAAAGCTTGAGAGAGAGCTTAGAGAGAGCCATGCCTGGAGAGTGGATATGGACCAGGAGGTATGGAAGAAGCCATAGAGTCATCCTTTTGCAAATGCAAGTCTCTGGGAATGATATACATGCTGAATGCCAGGCAGCAGCTTTAAAGACTAGTAAAATATTAGCATGCATAAAATGGGTTTGAATGCAATGGAAAAGAGTATAATTTTATAATATCTATAAACCCTGATAAGACCTCACCAGGAATATGGGGTACAGTATTGAGAATGACAACAAATTTAATAAGCAGTAATGGAGGAATTAAAGGACACTGTGGTCAATGTTTTTTTTTTTTTTTTTTACCACCTCAGGATGTTGATCAGCAGAAACCAAACATATTTGATTGTACAGCAGCAGTAATGGGTGTAAAAATATAAAAAATAAATGCTATATTTTTTTACATTCTAAAAACATTTAGCCTATTTTAAGTGAAGTTCTTCAAAGAAATATAGGACCAAAGTGGAGGTTTTAAGCAGTAATGAAATGCTAATGACATTAGACCTCTGTTCTTTAAAACAATGGCAGGGTCAAAAATATTTTTTTTATTCAAATATATCCCATTTTGTATTGTGCATGTGCTAATTTGCCAAAGAGCACATGTTGACAAAGCCATTAATGTGGCCAATAGAGAGACTATTATTATTATTTATTTATTATGAAACAGATTATTTTTTTAAGTTTATGGAACCTTTTGGATAAATAATTTTTGTCTATAAGAGTTTTCATATATCTTGGAGATTATATTGAGAAGTGTATACAGACAACACCCTTTTGTTATGTGAATCTGTATAGGTGCGGCTGCAGACTAGAACAGTGACGCAGCTGCAGAATCAGCTATTGGAGTGCGAGTCTGCGCGGGACGCTGCACTGAAGGAGAGTAAGGGGCTTCAGGAGGAGAGAGACCACCTGCAGAATAAGGTCCACCAGCTACAAAGAGAGGTGATAATCACATGCAGTGTACGGGGTTAGCCACATAACTTTAACCCTGTATTCACTTTACTTTTGTCCTCTTGTCTGCTCTGCCCTATACCATTCTATGTCTGGTCTTACTCTGGGGTTAATTTATCATAGGAAAAGTTAAATACAAACAATAATTAAACATCTAATTCTTACTCTCTTGAAACTCTGTTACAGTATCAGAGAGGCTTTAGTCACTGTATTTTTCAAAGTCCTGTTACCTTGCTGTGATATCCTACATTTTTTCTTATCCATCATTGTGTTCCTCGCCACCCTCACCCTTTATCTTACATGTCCTGTTAGCTTTCTCCATGTCCCAGCTACTTGCCACCTCCGTGCATTATTCCTGATCCTGTCTCCGTTCACAATTCCCTGCATGCTTCCTGAACTATTCATTTGACCCCCACCATCCTACATCCTTTTCAATGATGTCCCTGGTCTCTTCCTGGTCCTATCTTGTCCTTCCTCCCTGCACCCTTCTCATCAGCATCTGGTAACCTTCATCAGTACACAATATTAAGGCTGTTTTTTTTTTTTTTTTTAAACTGTCAGTTACTCCAGTGTGAGCAGAGGGTGAGCACAGTGTTGCATGAATCTGAGTCTCTGGGAATAGATATCAGCAGAAAAGAGACAGAGCTGCAGTCTCTGAGAGATCAGCTACAAGCATCCCGGGATGCTCTGCAGAATGCAGAACGGGAGAAGGAGGAGAGCCAGAGAGAAACAAACTCACAGGTAATGATAATATATACAGTATATATATATATATATATATATATATATATATATATATATATATATATATATATATATTGCAATGTCACTCTGTGGTTTGAAAAAAAATATATCAATCACTGCATTCCTATCTCAATTTGTGTCCACAGACTCAGCAGAAAGAGAGCACAATTACATCTCTACAGCAGGAACTAACTGTGCTAAGAGAGCAGCATGAATCCTGCAATGCCCAGGTAAGTAACGGGGGCTTATGGGGAACTATGAACACCATACTCTGTATTAGGTGGGCCCTTTCTAAGTCATTGCAAATTTAACAGAACGTAAAGTTGCCCTTTTGTGCAGGGAAAACTTTTGTGTAGGGGTCAGACCACAACCCCTCTTTCCCCTTAGCTTTGCCCCAAACCAACAATGCTTTAGATGTTGAAAGGTCGTTGACACAAGCAGACTCTGCTAAAATTTATATTTTCTTTAAAATACTTTATGCCCTCATCCTACAGAGCTGCTAATGTGCTTCACAAATATATGCATTTTTTTCCTAAACTAAACTGGTCATTTAAATATGACTGTACAAATTACCAGTAGGTGACATATTTCTTTCCTTACTAAAGCTTTGCTGTTTAAAATATTATTTACTAGATAATAACTGGAATTCAAGAAGTACAATGAATTCCTTTTTATAAAGTTTAGCTTCTGCAACATTTTAGCAGTGTCAGATTCAGATTTCTGGAGTACAACAAGTCAGGTTATTTCTGTAAGACTGAGATGAAACCATTGTAGCAAAGAAATCCCCTCCTAGGTCAGTGGTGGTGGACACGTGTCTTGCTTTTGAGAAATCATGTCCACAAAGTCCATTTTCTCAGGCCCACACAGGTCCACTTACCTTACAATCTATTATCTGATCACTGAATTCACCACTTTCTCCCACACAGTGAATTTTACCATTATTGCTATATACCAACAAAATAAATTCATAAATTTAAATAAGCAATTACAGCCTAATATTTAATCTGATGTATACAAATTTGCTTTAATGATGAAGGATATTTTGTTGTTGTTCCTAAAAGTATTAGAAATGCTGATTCTGATTCACTGTATTCACTATGTTGAGAATGTCCTCTCCAAATAGCATTCTTGACAATGGAACTTAATGGGAGAAGGCCCAAAGGATAACGTTCTCTCTCAATATAGCAATCTAAGATGGAATCACCATTACACAGTCATCTAAATAAAAGATTTTCTCCAAAAGTGCTTTTATGTTTCTGTCTTGCACACTTTCCATGTAATGTTTTTTAAGATGGAGATGATGACCAGTTTATTTTCTTTTTCTTGCAGCTTTTGCATTGCCAGGCATTGGTGGAGCAGCAAAAACAGGAGCTCGTAACAGCAAAAGAAGAACAGGCAGCGGTAACAAAGCAGATGTCCGAGCTCAGCAGCAGCAATGACAAACTACAGCTAGAACTGAGCATCCTGAGCGAGAAGCACAAAGCTGCACAGAAAGAGGTACAGAGACAGCCAATTGGGGAAACGGATCTAGAATTATGTACCATATATTGTATTATAGCAGAATATTGTAGTTCGGCGCAACGCTGAGCACAAATAAAGGCATACAGCAGAAAATGCTCATGTCAGCAGTTCTGCATCATCCTTATAGGAATTTTATTTAGTGCCCTTCTTGAGGTAGAGCAACACGGATAGGTTCAAATTGGGCAAAAATGCATTTTTAAAATTGATCCACATATCAGCTTTGTTATAAAAGCTTTTATATAACATAATTATTGCTCCACCAACCTTCCTTTACAACAGTCTCTTGCCTGCCTGTCATGAACGGACCAAAATATAAGCTCATACACTCTGCCTGCAATAACCAGAATAAATTATTTTTTTCCAGACCTACAAACCCTATAGGAAAAAGCTGATAGTGAAGATGGCATTTAGAGGGAGCTGTAGGAGTTATGTTATGGGCCCCGACACCTTCCTAGCTCTTTGGCTACACACTTAGGGCTGTATAGAACTGTGAAAAAATCATCAAACATAAAAGGTTGCACAGCTTTTCCACTTCATTTCAATTGCTTTATATGATGGTGCAGAATAATATCTATGAGTTTCAGAGCATGTCCTTAAAAACTACTAATAGTTCTTAAGTTAAGCATCACCTCTTTTCTTAGTAGCTTTCAGGAAACACAAGAATTGGCAAAACAAAATGTATATTATTTCTATATTGTCTTCAACTTAATTGTGCTTTTTCTCTCTAACATTCTTACCCTTATTGCCCTTCAAGCTCCCTCATTTCTCTTTTTCTGCAATACATGTTTTGGTTGTCAGGTTTCAACTCGGGATCAGCTGATCCTTAAACTTCGTGCAGATCTCACTGCTGGAGAACAGGGGCTACAGCAAGCAAAGAATGAGGTTAGTAGTTTGCATAACTATTGTATCTGTGCACATGGGCTTTGCCTTCGGTATGTGTGCACACCCATGGGTTATTATGAGTCCATCATGAATGTACATGTGGGTTCTATGGATTACATTATTTATGATAAGATGTATGTATGCAGATGTGGATGTTTCATGCAGGCTGTTTATGTTTAATATGGATCTGCAATGTGTATGTACAATAAGATTGTGGTGAATCATGTTTAGATTGATAAATATGTTATGTATTGTTGATATTTGTGCATCCTAATTGCGGTAATGAGGTGCGGTAATTTGGAGAGTGCCTTTCATGTGTAATATGGTATATCATGCAGCTTGCAGAGCGTGATGAAGAACTGAACAATGCCCGCTCAAAGCTCAAGAACCTGCAGAGTGATGTACGGAGCCTGCAGGACATGTGTACAGAGCGAGAAACTACAGCTAATGAGAAGGAAAAACTCATCCACGGATTGCAACAGGAGAGAGAGAAGAGTCTGGTAGAGGTGAGAGAAAAACAGAATTATATATTTATTTATATATATATATATATATATATATATATATATATATTAAAAAGCCCTATCAGTATCTTTTATTTCTACCTTTCCTGCACATTTTTCTTCTTTCTATTCCCTTGTTAAACAGGTGCAGCAGCTGCAGCAGGAACTCACATCCACTAAGCAGAGTCTTCAGGTGGATACTGAGCGTATGAGCAATGATGCTCTGCGACTGCAAGAGAAGTTGGAGTCAATAAGCAGGAAGAAAGAAGATCAAGAAAGGGAACTTCAGCACTTGAGAGTGAGAGTAGAGCGACTCACAGAGGATCTGAAGCTAGCACAGCATTTACAGCTGCAGCTTGAGGAGCAGGTAATTCTCCTTGTATTTCTCTTTTAATAATTGTATCTCACTATACATAGGGGGGTGTACTATTTCTTCTGAGTAGATTAGACGTGCCAGCCATTTCAGGCAAGTACAATCTATTATGCTTCAGTGGATTTCTCCTTTACAACCAAGATCAAACTTAAGAAACTGCACCCTAAGTGGGCGCCATCACACAGATCAGATTATTAAGTAGTTGCCCAACTTCAGGCATAGTTGTCTGTTTTATTTGTATGCAAATAACTCTGGGGATCTCCCTAAGGTTTATATGGTACCCAGATGTGGGCCTGTTGCTTGACACCTCACTGACCAAAGCGCATTTGTCTGGGGGTTGCGATTTCTGCTGAGGAAACTTGCCTGCCATTTCAGTCTTTGCCTTCTTTTAGTCTGATATGCTGCAGAAGAATTCTCAGTAATGGCAAGTTATCTGGAGAGACTGGGCACCATCCCACAGGGCAGGTTTCTAAGCGGCTGCCCATTCTCAAGTGTGCACCTCTCTCTTCACCTAATCGCATGTATTCCATGATGTTTTTCGGTATACTCTTTCTCGTAGGTTATGCACTTTCTGCATCTTTTTCTATTTTGCTCTTCTTGGTCTCAATCATGCATGTATCTGCTGTCTACCTGTATATCATTAGCCTCTCTCCCTGTCTCAGGTGTCTCAGCGTGATGTAGACCTGCGCCAGCATTCAGATGATATTCAGCAGCTGCAGACACGCCTGTGGGAGGCTGAGGAGCGAGCTGTGAATGCAGAGAGTCAGAGCAGCTCCTCACAGAGCAGTATGGAGCTTTACCGCAGTAAATATCAGGCATGCGTGAGCCGAGCTGGAGATCTGGAGGGTAGTGTGAGACAGCTGGAAGATGAAGTGAGAGAGCTGAAACACGAGGTGTGTAAATAAAGGGAACCTCACAGGGCCGGGGCCCTCATCTCCTTCAGCTCACAACCGGTGCAGACTTCACTAATTTCATGTGTTAATTGCGCCTTGATGCTGGCACTCTACAAATAAAAGATAGAAACAAAACATAATCTAATATATGCTGACACATGCCTACATATTGCACCTAACCTGTATACATAATGCAAATACTTTAGGGTAACGTTACATGCACTTGCAGTGTACTCTCGCTTCTCATTACCCCAAAAGCTCTTCTAATGAGTGTGTTAAAACATATGTGTATTAATATATATCTTGTAATGGATCACTAGAATAAAATACAAAACAAAAATCAATATAAAATATAGTCTGGTATGTAATAACTATAAGGGTACCACCATACCATATAGAATATATTGCTATCACGCACCCTGACCTTGGCTGAATCCATGCACACCCATAATGATAGTATCCTATATGTCTCTGCAGCTGTCGGAGCGAGACTCCCGGCTCTCTTCTTTACGAGGGGAGTTGTTGGTTCTGCAGCAGGAACTGGAGGGTAAATGCTCAGAGTTAGACAATTGTGAGGAAGCCATTGATCAACTGACACAGGAACTTCAGGCTACTCAGACTGACCTGTGTGCAAGCCGTGAACAGGCTCTGCAGAGTGAGGAGGTCCTTCAGTCTGTGCGAGAGCGTGCGGCTAAGTTGCAGGAGCAGGTAAGCCATTTTATTTGTGTATACTAAAATGTTTTAAGCTTGCTCGGTGTCCTGGCAGTGGTTAAGCATTCACTCTCAACTCATTTTGTTATTCTGAAAAACACTTTTCTCCCATACCTCCCACTGCCATTTTACATATATTTTATTGCCATTATCAGCTTATCCTGAAAAACTTTTCGTACTGAAAGTAAATGGAAACTGCAACTATGACATACATAAGTGTACAGATATGGAATGTATTTTGCTGGCATGTTTAGGTGGTGCCCACCTGAGGTTCATGTGGTGTATAATATTTTGGTTTTGTACTCTTACAGGTTGTGGAATCTGAGGAAGAGTTTGTAAAGCTACAGACAGACTATGCATCATACAAAGCCTGTCACCGATACAGCGACAACAGCTATGGGGAGCTGGAGAGACTCGCCAGGCAGCTCACACAAGTCAGTGGCCACCCCAACTAATTATGTACATCAGTTCCAATGCAATGTTGTGCCCGCTCACTGGAGTTTGTTTTGTTTTTTTATAGGAGCTGAGGCGATCTGAAGATGAGGCGCAGAGACAGATGCAAGACATGGGGAGAAGCCAAACACTTGTGCAAGAACTAAAACTGGATCTAACAAGAGAGCGAGAACAGAGAAATAGCACAATGAAAGGTCTGTGTCTGTCTGTCTTGGAGCCCGTAGCCATGTGGGACTTCTTATGTATGTGTGAGTGGCAGAGAAAGTCAGTGCTTGTGCAGAATGAACCATACGTGTATTGTAGTGATCTGTACCCCAATGCTGGCCTTTCCGTGGAGATATCTGCTCCAGTGGTCACTTGCAAGGAGTAGGACACATAAATATTCCTATCAGGACAGTCTTCCAGTCAGATCCTCTCCCATTCCCTGGCGGTTGGAGACATAGGCCTGCAGGACCATTACAGTTGCCAATCAATTATGTACTGTCTTGTTGTTTGTGAGTGAATTTAAACCAATTTATGATCTTCATTCCACCTCTGTCCAGATGTGGAGCGTCTGGAGCAGGAGGTGAGCAACCTGCGCCGAGACACTGCCTTACAGGTGCAAGATCATAAGCTTCTAGTCTCTCAGCAACAGCAACAAATCCAAAAACTACAAGAAGAGCTAAGGAATGGCACCAAGATCGCCTCCCAGAAAGAGCAGGTAAGAAGGATGCATATAGTTTGTATATTTGTGTGAGTGCACTGGACATATAATAATTAAAGAACCACAAATATGTGAAGTTGCCCATATATCAAACGAACACCATGAATATGTGTATAAGCCACGATCATAAAAGCATTTTAAAGAAAACAATCTTAATTTTGACACCACTTGCATCGAGGTACTTCTTTTTTTTGACAGATTGCTACTAGTCATCTACTTCTTTTATGAAGAGCAGATATTTGCATCTACTAAATTGATACTGAATAAAACGGTAAAATAAATATAACTATGTATACATTAAATTATATATACTGTTTTAACTATACAGCATACCAAGTTAAGGCAGATGGTTACAGGCCAGGCTGTATTTTTGTCACAAATACACAAACTCATCTATTTTTGGTGGTCAAAAATGGGGGAAGAGAAAGCTACAGATCTTTATATTTTATAACCTTAAGAATGACCTTGCATACAGTAATTATACTGTTGCTAAGGATTCTGGGTAGTAGTGTGAAGACTGTAAACACAGTGCACAACCTTTTTGCTTATATACTCTTTAGATATAGATCCCTTAGAATATGATCATTTTATCTGAGCTAATTCATCACTGTGATGCTTGGTTTTGAACCTCAAGTCTGATTTTTTGACATTTGTAATTTAAAATTCCTGATTATGTATTAGCGAATATATTATAAATAAATTCTAATGAATGCAGCATGCTCTCATCTGTATGCGCATGAACTCCATCTGTACATTTCTTTGTCTGCGGTGCAGGCCATCCAGAAGCGTGATGCTCTCCTGCGTCAGTCAGAAACTGATCTCCTCCAAGCTCGAAGCGCTCTAAAATCACTAAATAAAGAGATAGAGTGCCATCTGGAGGCTGCAGCTGGGATGGAGAGGAGACTGCAGAGTGCACAGAAAGAGTGTGAGCAGAGAGACAAAGAGAACTGCACTCTAAGGATAGAGATACAAGACTTGAAAAAGGAGCTGCAAGAAACGTACAAATTGCATCAACAAGCAGGTAACTGGACAGGGGAGGATGGAAAGGAAGTGGATGCCACCAAGGCAGGGAGGGTAGAAGTAAAATGTAAAGCAGAATAAATGCTGCATAAATAGTTCCAGCTGAAGGTGTACTGTAAACTAATTCTAAATGGGAAAGTTTACAAATGAATATTGTTGTATAGTCGTGTACGACTCTCAGTGACCCTATGGACCACAGCATGCCAGGCACATGTCGGCCACCGCCCCATGAGCTCCATCAATTTATTAGGAAAAAATATATCTATATAAACAAGCAAAGAAGAGAAAAGGGTCTCCCATTGTATCCAGCATGCCCTATTACATTACCCTTATTAATTGTAAATAAACCATAAAGAAGAATCTGAATCAAATAAGTAAATGTTATTAGCAAGTATAACAAATTACTTAAAAACTATTTAAAATATAAAAGGTTGCCCTTGTAGCAAATAACACCCTCACGTATTTCTTAGAATAATTAAACAGGCAATATTGAGTCTGTGTGTCCAATGTCACAGATGGTAATCTCCAAACCCTCAGGAAATAAAGTGCATAAGAATCAGTGTGATATCCTAAATATAAACAAAGACCCTAATATGAGTGGCATAGATGGAGCCCGCCACTTACTGCCTAAATGTGCACAAAAGAGAAGGCTAATCTAACCCTACTATAAAAGGAAAAACTATTAGGATGTGGCAGAGTGGGGATTGCCACTTATATCCCTATCTGCCGGTGAAAACTAAACTATACTGTGCTATACTATAATAATATCCTAAGTGGGATGTATATACCACCCTGTATACATATACAAAAGTCTATACAATCAAAATATAATGTTATGGCTTATATCCCAGAAAATACCTTTATGCACGCAGTATATAATGTATTCCAAATTAATGAATAGCTATTTGTACTGGCATATGGTACATCGCTTTATATATCTCTAGCACATTGAAGGATGTTAAACATAAAGTGAGTCAAATCCGTCCATCAGTCCAGTAAAGTTACTATTCCGGTGTGCAAAGTGTCTCCATCTCCTATATGCAATCCTGCATGAAGCACTTCTGGGTTTACGCAATGACGTCACTTCCAGCACATCAAGGGCAACAGTGCCGACACACGCGTTTCGCCATGGGCTTCTACCAGGACCTGTTAGATTAAGGTCTTTGTTTATATTTAGGATATCACACTGATTCTTATGCACTTTATTTCCTGAGTGGTTTGGAGATTACCATCTGTGACATTGGACACACAGACCCCAAATTACTTATTTTATTATTCTAAGAAATGCGCGAGGGTGTTATTTGCTACAAGGGCAACCTTTTATATATTTTAAATCATCGTTTTTATTGAATTTGTTATACTTGCTAATAACATTTACTTTGATTCAGATACTTATTTATGGTTTATTTACAAATAGGGGTAATGTAATGGGGCATGCTGGATAGAATGGGAGACCTTTTTCTCTTCTTTTCTTTGTTTATATTGATGTTTTTCTTCCATACCAGGTTTTAAGAGTGACATAATAATTTTATTGGTTTTAAATAATATGTGAATTGCCAGATTCTCTTTTTTGCCCAAGGAATGTTAGCATACCAAATCCTTTTTTTTTTGTATATATGAAAAATGAAATCTATCACACACACATTTTTTAGCATCTGTGCCTTTTGCTCCAATAATTATTAGGCTAACATTATCATGATTGACCACATTAAGCTTCTCGTCCAGTTATTTTTTGAGGATGCCATGATTTTGCTCATTATGTTCACAGTGCAGGCTCTGGCAGGACAGGAGGAGAAGACCCTTCTAGTAGAGAGCGCACTTCAGAGCACCCAGGATCAGCTAAGTGAGCGCGTGGCTGAAGTTGTGAGACTAGAGCAGCATGTTCGCAAGCTAGAAAGTGAGATGCGCACACTGAGAGAGCGAACAAACAGCAGTGACGAGGAACTGGAGCAATGCAGGTAGTTGGCCTATGTGACTTACGTCTGTCCATTTTCTTCTCTTACATCCGCCGTTGTGAATGTCTCGCTCTGTTTTTCTCACTCTCCTCTCTCACCTACGAGTGCAGGACATTAATGGAACGTCTAAAGTGGGAATTAAATGAGGCAAAGAAGAGACACCAGACTTCTGCTCAGGAAGCTCAGAAGCTGCAGCATACGGTCAGCAAACTAGAGCTGGAGCAGGCGAATGAGCACGAGCAACATAAGGCTCTGCAGCAGCAGGTAAGTTACTCACATGATCACAAGAAAACACTGAAACCTGCTGGAGTTATGAACAGGGTCTGACATGTAACCTTCAGTTACAGGAGCAGAACGTGATCCAACAGAATCTCAGAACAGAGCTGGACCAGCAGCAGAACCGTCATGAGGACCTACAGAGACAGCACCAAAGGAGCAAAGAGCGAGAGAACACACTCCAGAGAGAGAGCGAGGAACTGAGCTTGAGAGTGCAACACACAGACAGGCTGGTAAGCAATGAGCATGGATAATAACAGAGGACGGGAAGATCACTAAGGGACAGACAGAGTTTAAAAGGAAATGCACATAAAAAATATAATTTGGTGCAGGTAAAAAAACAAAAGTGGATGTGTTCAATAATTGAGCTTGAAAGTTAGGTATTTTAAGCATACATTATCGTTGAAGCCATCCCTCTCTAACACTTTATTTGGACCATTAATTAACTCTCATAGCGAGGATGATGAAGCAGTAGGATAAATAATAGCCAGAATTGTAATTATTTCAGACTTATTATTCTATACCAACTGGGCATGTTCTTCTTCATTAACACCCCCACTGTGTGTGTTAATTAATGACCTAAATAAACTGAGCTAGAGAAATTCAGTCTCTTTATAGATTATTTATGCTTAAAATGATTATCATATTTTATTTTCAGAGCACCAGTATATTCCATAGCAATGGGGGTACAAATATAAGCAATAGATAGACATTTACATATATTAGATGGAATATTTATACATACACATTGTTACATGATGAGACGAGAGGCCACACTCGAAGAGGTAATAGGGGATAGAAACATGAGGTAAAGGGACTGCTGGGTGCTTTATTGTTAGGAAATCGAGTTTGAAGGATAATCTAACACTCCCACTCAATTTAATAACAACTAACTGCAATTATATATGTGAACGTTGCATTTAGTCAATAAATGCTTTGCTGTGTCACAAACTATGAGCTCAGACACTGACATGCTCTGCACTCCCATAGTTGGTAGAGCGGGACCGGGCACTGCAAAGTCTGCAGAGCAGCTATTCACAGCTGGAGAGGAAATGGCAGAGCGCACAGGAGGAAGGCAGGCAAAGCATGGACCAGCTGGGGCTCACCAAGAGTGCTCTGGTACAGGCACAGAAGAAAATCCAGCTTCAAACCCAAGAGGTGAGTCCCATCCCGGTACAACTGCCCTCATATAAAGGCTTATGCAGCCTATTCTTATTTATTTCATACAGCGCTCCCCCATTCATTATGCTCACTCGGCCTACCCGTGATATATAATTCCTGCTTCTACATTCCTCTCTTTAGCCATCTGCACGCTCATCTCTTGTGCTTTTCACATAGTGTCTCCTATAAGGCTATTCCCCATTTGCTCGCCCCCCTCATGCATGTGGCTTTTTTCTTTCCAGCTCAAGCGCCTGCAGCAATCTTTGTCACAGTTGCGCTCAGATGAGGAGGCAGCACAGAAAGCTGCAATGGGGCGGAGCAAGGAGCTGAATACAGCCCAGGAGAGTCTCCAAGAGCTACGGGCCCAGGTGACAGCGGCACAGGCAGGACAGAGAGAGGCTGTGGAGCAGGTAACAACCCAGAGTGACATCAGCTTGTGTGCTGAATCATAGACTAAGATACAACTGTCTCAAGTCATGGTGAAGATGAATCAAACACTTCCTTTATATAGCTTTGTCTGTATTGCTTTAGTGTCCATTTTCAAAACTTAAATATAATTGTTTTTTTTTGTTTTTTTTAAATGACACAAATAGATCACGTTATAAGGGTGCTGCAAACTAATTCTAAATAGGCAAGTTTATAATTTGTTATTGGGAAAAATTCAATCCAAGGTCAGAAATAGTACTCGGAAATCTGCATTTTCCTTGTTGATAACGGATGCAGTTTATATCTTGTCAGAAACTGTCATTTAACAAGACCCAGCGGAGCTGTCCATGAATAAATCACTACAAATGCAAGCCCCCTAGGAAGGAAATGCGATTTACATGAACTACTTGTAGGCATTACAGTTTTGCAGCCATTTACTATACGCTCTATTGCAAACCGACCCAAGTATTTCCACCCATGTTCTTCAGACATGAGACACCACTCCTCAGTAGGATATGTATCCACCCAGAATAAAAAACAAAAAAAACATTACATTCGCTATATGCTAGCAATTCATTGCAAAAATGGTTTATTTAGACATATATTTTACACCTCTGCCACAGTCTGTCCCTTCCTGAGTGTTTATTGAAGGAACGGTCTTTTAATAAGCACGATTTCTACCAATAAACAACATTATATACAGATTTAAATGGCTCATTTTCTGTTTTACAGACTTGTCAAATACATTACACATTTACATACATTTCTGATTTCCAGCTAGGTGAGAGAAGCAAAGAGTTGGCCACTCTGCGGAGCGAGTTACAGCGCTGCAACAAAAGAAAGATCGAGCTAGAAAGGGAAGCTGCTGCTCAGGAGGAACGAGGGCAGAGACTAAATACGGAGATTAATTCTCTGAATGAGACACAGAGGCGCAAAGAACAAGAGGTAAGATCCTGGGGATGATGCCGGAGAGGAAGAGGAAAGTGACCAATGTGACAGTACAAATGATGGCGGCGCAGTGCGTAGGCCTCCAATAATCTAATTGTGTTGCAGGTGGAGGTTTGTGAGGGACGGCTGAGAGAGCTCAGTAACCAGCTGCAACATTGGCAGAGACATCACCAAGAAAGTAAACAAGAGTTGTCTGAAAGAGAAGAGGAGCTGAAACAACTTCAAGGGCAGCTGGCATCCATGAAGGACAGACGGCAACATGATGCCAAAGAGGTAGCACATCCATCGCAACTAGTGTATAGTACTGCGCCTTTAAAGCTGTGACTCAACTGCTAGTGGTCAGGGCCAAAGAGGGACGAGGACAACCTGACTCTTTACATGCACCACAACCATTAGTCACAGTTATAGGTCAACTCTGGAAGAATGTATGGACTCTATTCAAAACTGGATGAGAACGCAGCGTGCCACATGTAGTGTCACAATGTGAAATTCTGGATCTCAGAGGATGTCTCCATGAGCATTAGAAGGCCCCCACCCCAAACATTTGAGACACAGCAATGTAACAAGTCATACCAATGAGTAGCATTGCAAGATGATATAGTTCAAATAATTGTAACATAATGAATTTTTTCTGCAAACCTGAGTGACTCTTGAGAAATTCATTTTCCCACCCCAAATACTCAAGTCACAGCCGCTGCATCAGAGACTGGCACTTGTGTTGTTGGGTGATAGCAGTATGACGGGCTTGCTACATGTAATTTATCTTAAGGATGGCACAGGTTTTTTGTAAAAAAAAAAAAGATGCATGATTGTATGATCTTTGTTACAGAAGTCAACCGCAAAAGTAGTTTTTTCTTCAAAGGAGACTGTCATTTACTTAATATGTCTGAATTTTACATATATTAAACCACAGATCTATAGAACCATTTGGGGCCAAAAGGTAAACACCAAATTATTGGCCCCAAAAACAGGCAAACTTATCAGCTCTCTTATGTAGTTTTTCTTTGTCTCCTTAGAAAGACTCTTTACAGAACGCGCTGAACCAGATGAAGCAGAAATACGCTACCGCAACGGGCGAGGTTTGTCTGTTGTATTTACTTTTGTCTGTTTTGGTACTTCCTGTACTCAACTAACAAAAGGACCACTGTGATCATAAACTAAAGTATTTTCTTTTGAAGAAGTGCGCTTAAAACTAAGATACATGTTTTTAGAATGTAAAAATAATTCATCCTCTAGTTTATTACTTTTATATGTAATTATGATGCTATGGAATCTACCATTTTAGTTTCCAGTGATCTACTACTTGACGGGGGAGGAAGCATTTGCACAGTGGAAACGTGGCAGCTACAATTTTCCAGTGCTCTCGTTATAATGAATATAATGCTCATTAGTTAAGGATTCAGCCTGATTCTTGCAGCTTTCATCTCAAAAGGATAATAAAGAAAATGGGAGCCTGTAGAAAGAATGATTGAGTAGAATAAAAGGAAAAGGCTGTATTTATAAAGAACAAAATGTTTTTAGAAAGAAAAAAAATTACGTTTAGTTCTTCAAAAGACCATATAGAAAAGGACTGAATACAGTTGTCCTTTAATTAGCAAAGGTAATGAATGAGTAGAGATTAAAAAGGTCAAAAATGTGCAAACTCCCAGTACGGCAAGGGTCATCAGCATGCTCAAAAGTAACCTTGAAGTAATAACCACGTCCAGCCTGCCTCTTCCAGGACCCACAAACAGAAAGACACTGGTTCTTTGTCTATCGGAAGGCGTTCGTTACCTGCACCATATCCAAATGTTATTCTCCTGCCAACTGGTTGTAGAAGGACAAAAGGAAGAAATAATTTCATAGTGATAAGTACAGACTAGAAAAAGGAAGAGGGAAAAACATGTTGTAAATAGTGATGCCAAGGTATGGAAGGCATATTTGTATAAATACACACTCAACTCCATAATGTTATCTTTTATAATTAATTCAGGAGTTAAAGGATACAAATTAGTGCATATAAATGATCCAGTGGAGGTCTGCAGGGGTCCAAGGTCTTGATTCAAACACAGGGCTGCCTACTGTATTTGCATTTTTATTTCATTTTTGTGTAGGGTGTTATTGCAATTAATTTGTTTCATACTATTCTAGTCTCTCCTTACTTCTACTGCGTACGGATTCAGACTTTATATATATAGCAGGCTTTTTAAAATGCTGGGCTAGTTAGACGAGCGCTAAACTAATGTGGATGCTATATTCTCTTTATAGCTGGAGACTGTGAGAAGCTCGCTGGATGCTGCAAGGGCAGATTGTCGGCGATTGCACCGTGAAAGTGAGCTGGTAGTTTGCAATGTGAACGAGTGGGTGCATGAGCAGAAGTGAGTATACAGCCACCATGTAGTCTCAGGAATAAAATGCTCCACTGCCTAAGGATTACACAGAGAACCTATGAGAGGCGCCAATCCTTTTAGTAATGTAATTCATCACCTGGTCTGCATAGTAACCCGACATAGACTCTGTTACAGGGAAGCCAACAAGACACTTGGAGAGAAGATAAGAGAACAAAGTAAACAAATCCTGGATCTGACCACAGAAAAGGAGTAAGTATTGCATTCCAAGTAATACTCGCACACATCAAGACATGCACACTGCTTACATGTAACACTGGACATGCACAATGTGAGTAGCACCAAAGCACACATCTCCTTTGGGTCCCACTTGTGTTCTGCTGCTCACAGTACAAGATCTGAGTAAGGGCTCATGAACAGGTCCAGTTCAAGACATGGAGTCCTTTTTTTCTCCCAGAAAGAAGCTTCAAATCTCTTTAAAATATGCTTTCAGTTTAATGATCTCCTATTCTATCTCCACCTACGCCTTCAGTATGTGATCTTCCGTCTCTCGCTATGTCATTATATGAAAATGTGTTAAATCCTCTTGCTCCCTCCCAAAGTGACAGCCCTGCATGTAGGAGATATAGGAATTCAGCCTCTTGTGCCATTTGTTTTTTTGGCTCCTTCCTATACAAAGTGACCCATCCCCAACTGAGACCAAATATTTAAAATCTACTATTTTAAAGAATAACACTTGAAAATATACAAAATGTTTTAATATGGAACATAAAATAAAATATAGTCTTATGTATATATTACCTTTTTATATGCAATTGTGCTGCATTTTGGTTTGTGATAATCCACTGCCTGAGGTAGGAGATATTGTGAAAATAGAAATGTCCTATTTACTCCATGTTAGGTGGGCACCTACAGCTGCCAGGGCTTGTTGTAGCAGCAACAGAAAGCTCAATAGTTTCAAGGACACACTGTCTTGAGAGAGTAACACAGAGCTAGTTGATAAAAGAAGAGAAACCAGAAGAAAATGCAGTCTGTTTTATTTGGCCTTTTGAATAACTTAACCTGATAATGGGAAAATTGATTTTAGAAAGTAGAAGAAATATGACATCAGTGGTCCTTTAATTAACTACAATAGTGAATAATGAGTCATAAAAAAATAAAAAGTGTCAAAAACGGGAAGCTTCGGGAAAGACAGTGGTCATCGGCATGCTCAAAAGTAACCTTTTTCCAGAACCAACAAATGGAAAAACTGGTTCTCTGTCCAGAGAAAGGAAGGAGCTTGTGACCAAATGTTCAAGAAGCAAATCCTTCTAACTGGCTGTAAATGGACAATAGGAAGAGATCACTTAAAAATGTAAATGAAACACGTCTATCACCTTAGGAAAGGAAGTAGGAACATGCAAGCGTGAAAGATGAGGACAGAACATTAACCTAAGACTCCCCAAAAATAGGAAATAGCTATCAAGCTAGTCTTCCAGGAAAGACCTCCAAAGAACACCCTGAACACTCAAGTGGATCCTCCTGACCCATGTGGAGAACTTGTGATCAGCACTTTATCTGCTCTGCTGAATGAGCATCCTGTGCTATGGAGGCCCGTCATGTAATACAATGTGGTCACAAAAGATGATGGCGAGGAAGTGGAAGCATCTACCAACAGTTTGAGATTGGTTATAGGATCTGAAATGATTTGCTCACTTTGGAACATGCTCGCAGTCTCTTCTTTCGAAGGGGAGAAAATATTGGATAAGCAGCAACATGTACCAACGATCCAGCACAGAGATGGGCAT
Organism: Discoglossus pictus; assembly: GCA_027410445.1. Classification (NCBI taxonomy): domain Eukaryota; kingdom Metazoa; phylum Chordata; class Amphibia; order Anura; family Alytidae; genus Discoglossus; species Discoglossus pictus. The sequence goes on along the minus strand of CM050176.1, from coordinate 21,628,606 downwards.
GCTTCCCTGTGACTCAGAAAGCCCAGGTATAGAAGAAGACATGCACCATGTAAAGGGCTCCACTTTTAGGAAGTAGACATTGAACAAGGTCAACTTGAAGGAAAGTTCAGGGTAGGAGTAGAACGCCACAACCTCACTGCATGTGAGCAGAGAAAATGAAGATATTGAGCAAGGTATCAGCACAGCCTGTAGGAGGTCTCAGAGCACTGGATTCGGACCTTGGTGAATTATGTAAAATAGAATGAGCTACCCGTGGTCTGTTATTTGGGCAGGTGGGGAAATCATAGCAGCCTAATACTAATGTTGCCAAAAAAATAAAATAAAATGTAGATGTTGTTGCCATGTAGTTGTTTCTGGTGTACCAACACTATGTAGCGTCCTCCTTGTTCTTGCAAACTCACTCTGGTAAAGCGTATGTTTCCACAAGAGCAAATTCACAGAAACCTCATTCAGTATCTAGAACGGGTATTGGACAATGATGCCGATTATATTGATATATAAAATATTAATTGTTCAAATCTGTCTTGTTACCAGTCACATGCAGGAAGTGATGCAGAAACTACAAAGGGAGAACAAGCATCTGAGAAATCAAGAGGACGAGAAGCGCATAGAGCATGAGCGGTATAAGGTAAGTGAAGTAAAAGGTCAGACGTTGACGGCTGTTGCTATCAAAGGGTTTTTCAACTCTTAAAACTTGTTTCATTTCTTGTAGACGCTGCACAAATCTGATCTGGAGCACCAAAGTCCCAGCCGCCAGCTTACAGAGGGCCTAGAGTGAGTTTCTGTGGTCCTGTATCTTGGCGTATGGTGTGCATTGCCTCTACTTTTTCCATAACACTAACCTCGTCTCCTCTCACTTTAGCTCTCTGCGTTCTGCACGACGAGTGTTTACCAGTCTTGGAAACTTGAGGACAAAACCACGTACAGGCTCCTGAACCACTGGCATCAAAACTGCACTTTAGATCCAAAAAGGACCATCATTGCTGCCGCCTTGGCCATATCACCATAGAGGAGAATCACTGACTGTAACCCATGTGAGATGTAGCGCCGCTGCGGGTCTAATCAAGGCAAAAGCGAAGCACAAGAATATTATTGGACACTGTCCTTGTGACACGTCAGATTACATATTCAAATACTGCACTGCTTTTTGATTTTTCTTTTTGTATACCATGTTGCACAGATTGTAAATCATTTTATAAAGTATTTTTTTAACATTTTTAATAAATGAATCATGTATACCTTGGATTTTTTACCCATGGCATATTTTATACAAAGCTGGGTTCCTTAAGAGAAAGTATGGTATAGTTTAAACCTATTGGTGATACATTCTTTAGGAGAGATAAATAGCATTTTCCTACAGTAAACTTACATTAAAGTGTGCAATAGCCGTTCTGACCTGCCCAAGGACAGTGTGATAGTTGTTGCTAAGGGCAGATCATTGCTATTAATTGCTGATTTCACCGCACCCCAGACCTCTTGTTCTTATTTTACACTAAAAATAATATTCAGTCATTTGATCTCAGAGAGCAACAAGGCTTACAAGATAAAGAAAAGTCTGGGCATGCTCTTTCACATAGTTTTATATTAAAGACCATAACAAAGGAGCCCTAGGAGGTTGTCTGTAATAACACTGAACTTCCCAACAGGCATATCAGACTATCATTAATAGGTCAATTGGTCGGATTGAAGTTTGCATTTTTTGCCTGTCAAACAAACAGTATATAAAATGCATCCTTTTTTTTAATATAAATTAACATTCAACCGATACAGTACTTCGCTATAGTTTTAAATGATACCATATTTGCAATCTCCTCTGTGTCACTTTAGCAGAACAAGAAACCAAGAATTAAGTATAAAATCTTTACGCACCAGCGGCACCGTTTAGTCTTTTCTGGTCCAGTCACAGCAAACCATCACACTGCTGTGCGATGACAAAACTCCCCTCTGCACACAGCGAGACTGAGCCAGAATCCCAGCGCTGCACTTCATCCCGTCAGCATTGCAGAAAAATCAATAATCAGCATTTAACAGTTGCCTTTTAGTCAATATACAGCACTTAAATTGGCTTCAAGCAGAGGAAGCTGCCGATAAGCCAACTGATCCACTTGTTGTGGGACTGCCTCTGACATTACGACACTCGTTAGGAGTTAATTATCATGTTAACACCAGTCTGTACTTATCAAAGTGTCTATAGACACGCAGGGTCTGCGCCACTTGTCCTTTGCAGACGGAATATTTTCTGAACCCAAAGGGAATCTTGAGGATGTGTATAAGGTTTCAAACATCCACACATTAAACAAAGACACAGATACATAATTGCTTAAAAATAACATTATTCCACTTTACAATAAACAAAATAGGACTGAACGTCTCCCACCTTCCAGAAATAGAGGAAAAATATCCCTCAGCCAGCCATAGAAAGTCTCAGTTTTTTCACTAGTGCACAACATACTGGGGTCAGTGCACGGTACTCCCCATGCATTTGTCACAAGTCCAGTGCAGAAGGTTAAAAGGCCTCACAGGCCAAATCGTGCAGGTGTCCGACGAGGGGTCCCGGGCTCCACCTGATCCTTCCGTCCAGGTGTATAAATTTTCACAGACCTGCGGATAGCAATTTTTAAGAAGTTGGTAAAACAGCAAAGACAAATGTAAAAACGTATAATATATCCTACTCATCTATTCCAAGATTACTTGAAATAGCACAAAAGCCACATATAGAATGTCCTTCCTACTTGCAGATAAAGAAAGAAGTGACTAAGAAAGAGAAAAGCAAGCCTTAGAAGGACACTTAAATCCCAGACCAGTATTATAACTTAAAGGAAGTTAGAATATTGACAGCAACCTATAATTTAGCACCTCTTATACACAAGTGTATGTAGTCCCTATTTATTCATCTGCCATTCAAGTTAAGACATGATTAAGTCAAATGTTAAAAGTGAAAATGGCAATGAACTATAATCTCAGCCTTCAAGGTTCCCACCTAACTGATAACATATACACATAGATTAGGGAGACCTAATAAGACAACAATGGGGGTGATCAGGATGTTTACAATTGTAATAAATGTAAAGGTTGTTTACACCTCACTAAAATGCTTTTCCTAATTATCTATACCAGTTATTTAAAATAGCATAATAAAAATATAGAACATTCTTTCCTAACCCTAAAGCAACTCTGTCCAATGTGGACCGCTGACTGTATATGAGAGAGAAGCGTGCGGTGCATATTCATAATACTTAGACCATACAGGTACAGTGAAATCTTATCTACACACAAGCTGCCGAGAGCGTTTAGTTCCACGTTAATAGAATTAGATTAGATCAACATGAACTCAATGTATATTTAATTTACTTCAGGTGTGGTAAAGAAAGACACATTCTTTTAATGATATAAATTTGCATTTAACCCCTTTAAATATAAATTCAACAAAGCTTTAGCCAGAAAATGAAGACTAAAAACAGTTAACCTCATTAATGGCAACTGCTATATCCGTCCCCACCGCTCTCTATCCTGAGCAGCTTCCCACCAGTTCACTGTGTCACACCATGTAGCTTCTAATGCTGGAGCCAGCGCCACATGACAGGCTGGAGCCAGCGCCACATGACAGGCTGGAGCCAGCGCCACATGACTGGCTGGAGCCAGCGCCACATGACTGGCTGGAGCAAGCGCCACATGACTGGCTGGAGCAAGCGCCACATGACTGGCTGGAGCAAGCGCCACATGACTGGCTGGAGCAAGCGCCACATGACTGGCTGGAGCAAGCGCCACATGACTGGCTGGAGCAAGCGCCACATGACTGGCTGGAGCAAGCGCCACATGACTGGCTGGAGCAAGCGCCACATGACTGGCTGGAGCAAGCGCCACATGACTGGCTGGAGCAAGCGCCACATGACTGGCTGGAGCAAGCGCCACATGACTGGCTGGAGCAAGCGCCACATGACTGGCTGGAGCAAGCGCCACATGACTGGCTGGAGCAAGCGCCACATGACTGGCTGGAGCAAGCGCCACATGACTGGCTGGAGCAAGCGCCACATGACTGGCTGGAGCAAGCGCCACATGACTGGCTGGAGCAAGCGCCACATGACTGGCTGGAGCAAGCGCCACATGACTGGCTGGAGCAAGCGCCACATGACTGGCTGGAGCAAGCGCCACATGACTGGCTGGAGCAAGCGCCACATGACTGGCTGGAGCAAGCGCCACATGACTGGCTGGAGCAAGCGCCACATGACTGGCTGGAGCCAGCGCCACATGACTGGCTGGAGCCAGCGCCACATGACTGGCTGGAGCCAGCGCCACATGACTGGCTGGAGCCAGCGCCACATGACTGGCTGGAGCAAGCGCCACATGACTGGCTGGAGCAAGCGCCACATGACTGGCTGGAGCAAGCGCCACATGACTGGCTGGAGCCAGCGCCACATGACTGGCTGGAGCCAGCGCCACATGACTGGCTGGAGCAACATGAAGTTGCTGGCCATGCTGCATTTGCGTTGGCGTATGTAATATGGGAAGGCAGCAAGCTGTGACTATCTTTATCACAGAGATGCTTCAATGATCGAGAAGGTAAAGGTCAATATGTCAGCCACATAGGACTATTCAGAGGACATTAAGCATAATCACATAAAGTTAGGAGTTATTATTATTTTAAAATGGCTTTCTAAGAGGCATCTTAATTAATGGGCCCCATAATTTACCACTTTGGGTTCTCATTAAAAGCTTGCACAACTTTACTAAATATATTTTTCTCATGTCCACCAGGAGCATTAAGAGACCCGATTTTAATATCCTGATTCAGCACAGATGCTTTAACCCTTTCTTTGGTACAACGGTCAGCAATGTGTTGCTAGCTGGTCTGTCAGTGAAAGTGTTAATCACTGCCATCTTTGAAATTAAACCATGTGATCTTAAACTACTGTTTGTCCTCTAAAACATCCTCATTAATGTAAGGTCTATTTTTTCAAGCTGACCAGTCAGAGTTTATTAAGCAAGTTTAAATTCATTTCGATATCTTTGCCAGATTTCAGATTTTTTTTGTTTGTTTTTTAAGCTGCTGTGTCAAATTAAGACTTAAGGATGTCCTGTAGTAAATGTGACAATATCCTTATCTGATTTATAAACTGAAGGTCATTAGATGCCCTTCAATAGGAGAGTGAACATCCTAACATATCCGAGGGCACCAGTGTCTCTGTGTGTTATGTCACGTACCTTGTACTGCCGAGTGTGCTCTTCTTCTCCTGCTCTTCTCTCCTTGCTCGGAGCTGTTCCTCCGCCAGCATCATCTCCTCCTCCATGGCAGATGCTTCTTCCTTCGCACGACGTTTGTTTTCCTGAAAAGCAATTGAAGATCATGAGGTGGGATCTTTGTGCACGAAATGTGTAAACGGACTATGTCCCCATTCTTACCTGTCTAGATTTGCCGGCATGTTTGATGCTGTAGAACATTGGTCCCAGTTCTGCAAGCCACTCTCCATCCACAGAAGTCACACACTGCATGTATTCCTAGACACACCAAGAAGACATTAGTCCCATATTATGTACACAATCTTGTCAGAAACAGACGTGCTAATACAACAGGTCAAGCTATAAAGAGTTTTAAAAAAACTCAAACCCATAACAGATGTCCTGAAAGATGAACATCTGGGCAACCCCGAGCTGTTAAAAATGACTATCCTGCAGCTTATATTGTAGGGCGTAAGTTTGGGAGAGATTAAAATAAAAAAACAAGCAAAAAATAAATAAGATTGCGTATAGATATTTTTTACGATCTTATTCACTTTTATAAACTTTTATCAAACAAAAATATCAGAATTTGTCTTTTGCTTTTTACTCTGGTTTACAATCTATTTATGGAATAACAATCTATATCTTGTGTAAAGCCCATCGCTGCAGTTACACCTTAAGTTGTTACCTAACCTACTTGGGGGATCGAGGACCCTGCAATTACCACTAAATCATTAGCACGGTCAACCTTGTGGCTGAAAAACCTAACTAAGATATATGGTGCAATCTCACTACATTGAATACACTAAATAAAACATCTGATTTGAAAAAAAAAAATAAACTGAAACACGTCACCCTGACACTGAGCTGACTGGAGACATCCCAGCGTGCGAGGAAAATTATATGCTGATGGACCCCTCCCCCTTTCCCTGAGACTAATCAAATAGGTTGGAATTGTTCTCATTATATTATATTATCTTTTTGTACATAATGAAACTCAAATGCGTGAATGATACAGGGGGTTACATTGAGGCTGAAAGACATGAGGGAAGCATTTAAGTTTGGCTTTCTTGTAGATTACACAACTCCCAAATTCTAGTAAACGCTCCGGATAATTGTCAAAAAGGAATTAGAAAGTGAAATAAATAATGGCTTTTTATCAGGAATTGTATACAATTATTCTTTACAGTAAGCAGTCCCTGCCATGGGGGAGTTTGCTAAAAGTGTTGAGTGTAGATGGATTACATTTTCATTCATCCTATTGGGAGCACTGGCACTTTGGACTACCACATTTCAATTGAAGCAGCTGAAATCCTTCTCTGCTTTCAAGGTTACTTTCAAGTGTAGCAAAAAAACATGGCAGCTCTAAATGCAGAATTATAGCATATAAAAACTACTAAAATAACATAAAAATAATAAAAAGGCTCTTTTTCATTACTTTCAAAAACATTTTGCCCATTATAAAGTAATGTTGATATTATACAGTAAAGGCCATATTGTAAACGGGGTAATACAGTGATCCTTAGCTCAGATTTAGTAGAGCAATTATGTTATGCTTTGGTGAGACTATTACAGTTCTAGGATAGTTGTATAATACTCACTGGTTAAATAGTAATTAAGAGATGGATGAGATGTTTTGTCACAATACTACGGTTTATTCCTCTGGCCCTAAGCCGTCAATGAAGCCCACTGCTGCTCTCTAGTGGCTAGTAGAGAGTATTGCACATCACACGGCCTACATATAATGCTCTCTTACCTTTGTGGTCATCACCAGCTCGTGATACACTATATAGTCCGGTGTGTATCCCATCCCAAACAGGGAGCTGGTTGGGTGCAGGTGACATGGCATCCCTGTGCGCACATTGACATATTCCCCAATGCCCTGTAGAAAAGAGGGATGATCAGTTAGAAAAATATTTATACTATTATCCTGTTCCACCATTTTAAGTCTTTTCAATATACACCGGCCCTTCTGATATTGCTTGTCCTATTTAACTATTTTATAGTGACAGAAAGTGTTGCTATGGACTTACTGATGCCCATAAACAAGGAATTATATATTAGAAGGGTGGACCAGAGTATAATGCTACTAAGAATCAAATAGGACTTTAGGGTGCACTCAACTGAACCACCCCTTCTGGATCATTACCTTGTTGTGGTGAAGGAGCTTGTGTACCTCATTGAAGCCGTGAGCTTTACCATGTATGGTCACCCAAGATTGGCAAGTCATAGGAAAAAGGTCAGACAAATCGCGGTCCACTAAAAAAGGAACTGGCAACCCTCTCCAGTATATTTGCCAAGAAAACCATATGGATAAGCACAACCAGCAACACAGCTAATGTGCCTGGGGGCTGCCTCCATATGGTCGCGTATAAAGGAATCAACAACAACTGAACCAAATGATTATTATGGCGATGTAATACTCAACCATCAATAAAACTGGCAAACGTTTTCATTTATACGGGCATAGCCAAAGATATCCCACCATAACGTACAGAGATCTCCCACTCAACAATATCCAATTTTAATAGAATTTAATACCACCCCATTTTATTAACAGAGGAAATACTGTTTACTGTAAAGTCTTTTTTCATTGTTTGTTTACAGGTAAACAATTTCTGTGAATTTTGCAAGGTGTACACAAAGATTACACTACAAGGAACATTTACTGTGCATCACTTTATTCAATATGCTCTATTTGGTATTTTTTTGTTTTTATTATATTTTAGCTCTGAAAAATCTTGGCCCCTGTGATTGCTTAGTCAGTATCTTCCTATGTATTTATTTTTTATTAAACAGTAACACATGATTTATTGGCTCTACACAGGAATCTAAAAATAAAACAAAGCAATAGGAAATTATTTTTCTTCCATATTGATCCTCCAACAGTTCATGTTCAAAATAAGGAAAATGTAAAATGTTTGTTTACCTTTGTCCGGTATATGTCATTTTAATGTTATATTATATAACACGAACTGTAAAAGAATCAAGATGGGAAACAAAAAGTAATACAAAAAAATGACAGCCTTTTAATTTTGTAAAAATACTGTCAGTTATTTCATCAGGTTTTCAAAATAGTATAAAGACATTATATATATATATATATATATATATATATATATATATATATATAAATAAATAAATAAATAAATGCTTCGGCCTTGAAAAATAGAGGAAGCTCGTCATGAAAACTATGAATATGTTTGTCCAATAAAAAAAGGTATCACTATATACTGCAATACTCTGACTATTCATCTAGATCTAGACTGGACACTCACGGCTACCTCACTCTTCATTATATATATATATATATATATATATATATATATGACACTTCCGTGATGCTTTAATAATAAGTATTTATACAGTAGGTAAATTCATTGAAATATGTAGTTTTGTGTACTTTTTAAATTTATATCACCGAGTTTCCCTACTGTCTATAAATACTTACTATTAAGGGATCACTGAAGTGTTACATATATATATATATATATATATATATATATATATATATATATATATATATATATATATATATATATACACACACACACTATATTACTAATGAATGGTCGTTGTTCCTAAAAAGATTTAAAACCTGGTAGTACTGGAAGGAACTATGGATTAATGTAAGATCTGTATTCACCTATGTTAAAATGCCCTCTACATAGTGCACACTTATTAATTTAACTCCGTGGCAGTAAGGCTATATAGGATAACCCTGCTCCTCAAGCTACAGGCAGACTAGCAACCCAGGATGGAATCCTCCATGGACACAAACTAACCCAAATATAAGGATTATCTCTAAAAAAAAAAAAAAAAGTTAATATTCCTGTTGATGATGTGCCTTCGGAAGGATGTGATCTTTTAACCAAAATGCAGTAGTTCTTTAGGGGACATATGCTTTTTGCCCCCTAATATATGTAAAGCAGACACAGACTTTTTGACATCAATAGTTGACAAACCTGGAGACCATGTAGTGTAGAGATTTAGAAGGAACATGGCAAGCTACTGTACTACTAAACGGTAGTAAATAAAATGACCATGAATAAAGCTTAGGAATAAAATAAATAAAAAATAAAAGAAGAGCATAATTTTGTGTTCTGATACCACTCTATATTTCTGTAATCGCACTCACCTTGAGTCTGGCGGCTTGGTGAAAATATGCGGCACAGATGCACTTCCTGACAATGTCCCAATCTGAACCACACGAGGAGAGAGACATGCGCTGGGATACCATGATGTCCTTCAGTTGAGCCCGGACCTCTCTCACCTGAAAAATGTAACAAGTCAGGGTGTCAGAAATGAAATACATGCAAATATTTACATACCATGAAGGAAAAGGAGGTATCACACAAGCAATGAAACAAATGGCAGAAGAGGATACTGGCATGTATACACACTCAAATAGAAGGAGTAAGGTGTTACAAACACACGCATGCAGTGGTTAGCAGAATAAGGTGGTACACACACCTTGCGCATGGCCTTGGCGTGGATAAAATGCTGGTTACACCATCCGCTTGAGTAGTTGTTGTTCTTCCACTGCAGGAAGACATTCAGGTATGTCAAATGATCGCTCTCAGGGACAGCAAACTTCTCTCGCACCTGGTCACTCTCCTCCTCACGGCCCTGGAATAAAGGACAAATTAATACTGCCCTGGCCACCAGGAAATATAGCTGTGTATACTCATGTCCCATATCTACCTACCTTTGGTCGGTAAAATATCGCTGGCACAGACAGCATAGATACAACAATTAGGATCTCGGAGCTGCAGCCCATGTCACACGATACAATTAACATTTTAGAGAGAGCAGGATCCAGGGGAAATTCTACCATGAGACGACCAGTGGATGTGAGAGAGCCTGGGACATGGAAATAGAGAAGATTAGAGAGAGAGAAAAGCATGTAGAGAATGCAAATTCAAGTTAAAGAACCACTGCAATGCTCATACAATATGGATTTTATAAATTTAGTAATGGATTAGCAATAAGATCAGTATTGTTGGGGGGGGGGGGGGTGCTAGGTGGAGGGTCTCATCCCAGGAAGCTGACTTTACCTGCTCACGTCCCTTTAGTGGCAATTACAGGCAAACCTTCACTGGTTATAAAATAACTGTAGGGTCAGTGGTCTGTGCAGATCCTCTTTCACCCCTGAGTATCTAATAGAGGATACGGTGAAGCATATTTGCTGGAAGCAACAATGCTAAAGCTTACATTAAATTTAGGTTCTTTAAATACCCATTTTATTACTAATCATAAACTAAATAAATAGAACCATCAAGCAATTTAATAGATCTAGGTATTAGTGCCTATATTACCAGTGTTATCAAGGGCCCCCAGGATCCACAACTGGTACATAGAGTTGAGCATGTTGTCTTCAGGTGGAGGATCCATGAAGTGGAAGAGGAGCAGATCTTGTACTCCCAGTGACTTCAGCAGCAGAACCACATTGGAGAGGTTTGTCCGTTGAATTTCAGGGACAGTCGTGCAAAGAAGCTCATTCTTATAAGCACTCTGTGTGTACAATCTGCAAGGAACCGGAATATAAAAGGATAACTCAATAACACAATATATTTGGCATCATGGAAATAATATCAGACCCTGTGATACAATTCCGACTTTTACCTGAAGCACTGCCCAGGGCCTGTTCTGCCTGCTCTGCCTGAGCGCTGGTTGGCATTAGCTTGACTAATGGGGTAAATCTGCAGAGCATCCATGCCGATGCGAGGGTTAAACACCTAACAAGGAGATAAGTGGGGGTGTTATTCACCTTAAAACATGGGACAGAGAAAGCAGTTTTCACAGACTTCTTGGCTCAAACTCACCTTTAACTTACAGTACCCAGAATCCACGACAAACATGATACCATCCACAGTCAGAGAAGTCTCTGCAATGTTTGTAGCCACAATACATTTTCTCACACCGTCTGGAGCCTGTAAGGTAAAAGAGAGAGGGGGTATAATGATATTTCACACACCTCTTGCTACACGAAAATAAGCCGATTGACATGAAGAATGCTCTAAAGTGGGGGCGGAGCCGACTGCCACGATGGAAGCCTGTGTTTCCACTGAGCTCCAGGATAGCCGCTCACAGTCACCTTCAATTCCAGCCATCCAGAAATAATATTGGGACAGGAGGTTTCCTAGAACTGATCAATAGCAGTATTTCTTAAAAATAGAGGCAGTTCTGGTCTATAAGCCCGTGTCAAAGTTGAGGTCTAGCTAATCTCTTCCAGCATGGCAGATGAAAGATTGTTACAGCACCTCATTTCTTGGATGAGCTGCATCTCTGCAGAACATAAAAGCTGTCATCCTGGTATTTGATTTGGTGCAAAACTCAGATCTATTATAAGAGAAGCCCTTTCAGTTGGCTCTGATATACAAAAGCAACATTCTACTATCAGACCAAGCTGGCCCCCAGACAGTGAGTCCCACATGGAGCAGCATGATATCAAGTGAATCTGATCCAGTATTAATAGGAAACATGAATATGGATCAACTGAATGATGGTGCAGCAGATTTTATACAATATCCAGCCTCACCTCCTAACTTGATTTGTGATCAGTCAGTCACATGGCTGCTCCACTATTACAGCAGTGGACACTGGATACCTCTCTGCAGGGTAATGTGTCCCTGTGCTCCCCCACCAAGAACTGGCAGCCACAGCTTTGTTCTTTGAGGGTCCTTTTTGGTGCTCCAGCTTCCCTAAATCATTGCATGCCAAAAGCCCTTAACATTAACTTGGATCAAACAATGCAACTGGCTGTGCAGACTCTTACTATGCTTTCACCATAGGAGTTCCAGACCCAAAACAAGTTCTTTGCTGCACTATTCCTGCTGGTACTTTCAATAACGTGGGAACCTGCAGGCAGGACATTGGGTAGTCAGTGCAGATGTTGGCTGACAGTCTTTTTTGGCTCCTGGATCTAATGGACCATTGCTTTGACCTGGATCTCATATTGGTGACATTACTCCCTACATCTATCTGAATTTCACGGTTTATCTTTCAGCCTGCTCTTATGTTTATTACGGTTATTATCACATATATAGTTGTGAGCGTACGGGTCGTTGCTCACGCTTGCGGGCTCGCATAGCGAGCCCGCGGCCCTCGCGCAGCGAGGTCACTGGGCAAGGGCCTCAGTTGCTGGCAAAGCGAGGGCCTCAGTTGCTGGCGAGGTCACTGGGCAAGGGCCTCAAACCCTCGCAAACTTCACGTCGCTACTCAAAAAACACGACACACAAATTACGACACTCGCTAAATTTTACGAGGAACGCAAACAACCTACAAAACACGTTACCACACATTACGACCTCGCAAACATCGGACGCAACACGCCGACATACAAACATTTAAAACACAATACATACACACAGCACATACATAAAAACCTTACCTACACCAAGAGGGAGCAACGACCCGTACAATCCGACCCGATTACGGTTATTATCATTAAACTAAAGGCTTGTGGCTCTGTTTTCTACAACATGTTGCTTGCCCTCTTTAGCTCTTGGATCTATTAGACTGCTGCTTTGGACATGACCACAGGTCAGAGACATTGCTATATGTACCAGGCACGTATTGTGGGTTACCTTTCAATCTGCTCTCTATACTCTTACAACAGTCAGCAGCCCTGTTTTCTGTAGCATTTCACTTGCAACTAAGGGTTGTTGCTTTGATACCTCTGTTGGGGAATGCACGATACATAGGTAGACAGGTGTGACAGGGTGTTTACATTGCTGGAGAGATATCATCACATTTCCTGAAGCAAAAATCTGCTTCTGGGCCAGTGAGGGGGAAGGGGTGTGATGCCAATTCCAATCTTATCCAATTATTTTACCAAAGGCTTTCTTCCTCCATTGCTAACCCTAATAGCCAAAACGCACACCCTCATGATTCGGCTGTTAGGTAGTGATGTAAAACACAAAATGGATTCCAGTACTCACTCAAAACAAAAACGTGGTAAACTAAAAATTAGATTTAAACATGAAAAGCACTTGCACTGGCACTTGAAAATGTTTAAATTATGCATAAGTCTATTAAAAATTATAATTATTATATATATATATATATATATATAATAATTATAAATCTATTAAATTCAAGCTTCCTTTTGTTACATATTTTTTAAAGGTTTGTTTAATATCATTATTGTAGTTTTTATTAAAATTACAAAAAAAAGTATTAAAACATATTAAAGATAACCAGCAGAGGTTCACAATTCCAAATATGGTATAATTTCAAAATACAGGTAATAAGTGTTTTAAAATGGTAGTAGGATGATTGGTTGCACTGGAAGTGGAATTAAGAGCAGAAATTAGATGTACTAATGTCACTCTATAGATACATAGTCAGACATTGAATAAATTAGACACAATTCGAAAGAAGGGCAACTAAAATGACGCATAGTAAAAGACAAAAATAAATAAATAATGTATGACCTCCGCATGCACCACTCAGAGGACAGAAGAAAGAGGGGGATATGGTAGAAACCATCAAATATATAAAAAAGATTTAGGGGCAACACGTAAAAGTACTACTTTACTTAACAGGTAATTTATAAGTGAAATATCCGTCCAGAGGGAGTTATATGGAGAAATACAGTTCATAAAATTTTAGCATGAATGGGATAAGGGCAAAGCCATCCTTAGGATCTATTAAGGACTAATGACAGACTGTTTAGGTAGATATAATGGTTAGACTAAATAAGCCTTTTCTGCAATCAAATTTATGTTTTTATATCTTCAAGCACAATCTCAACACACCTTTTGAAAGATCTTGGCTTGCAGGTCAGATGGCAGTTGGGAGTAGATTGGCAAGACAGCCAGAGCCGGAGCACTTTCCAGTTCCCCCAAGCGCTCAATTATCTGATCAGATGTCACCTTGTAAAAGTAGAAAAGACAAAGCAAACATTATGAAAATGTAAGACAGATTAAAGATAGCTGTTACTAGTGGCAGAAGGATGTTTACCTCAATGTCCTCCTGACCAGGCATGAAGATCAGGATGTCACCTGCAGCTCCAGATAGGTGGATCTGTAATGCCTGCTTTACTGCTGCTTCCACATAATCCTCTTGGGGAGTCTGCAGAGATAACAATGGGAAGAAAGATTGGAAGAGGAGAAAAGATAAGGATACAAATAGGGAAATGATAGGAATAGAAAATAAAAAATGGGATACAGAAAAAGTCTGCAACAAAGATGCATAGGAGCACTGTATTTAGATACTGAGGTATAGGAGGATGAAGGTGAAAGTGAGAAAAACATAAAGAGGGAAAAAAATAGGGACACATAGGGCAGAACGGGAGACTGCGGTGGATAGAGCAGAGGACAGGGGCACAGAAGAGAGAAGAAGTGGTTGATGGGGAATATGAGGACAAGGAACAGGAGACCGCAAAGAAATGATGGTAGAGGGGATAATCTAGGACTGAAGAAGCCAGAGAGAAAGGACGAACATGGAAAAGTATTTTGGGGACAAAGAGGAGAATACGGGCACAGGTGAGAAAACAAATGCTTGAGAAACGGTTGATGGCAATAAAAGGAAAAGATCATGGGAATAGGAGAAAAACAAATAACTGTGGTAAATGTGAAGACTGCAACAGAAGATGAAGAGAGAGAAGAGTAAAAGAAACGTAAGAGTTATTAAAGAGAAAGATATGTATAGATAGGGTCACACAGAAAAAAAGAGGAAAAGTATTGTGTTAATGACCAGTATGAAGAAGAGGGAAACAATAAGGGCAGAGATAAAGAGATATATGGATAAAGGTAGGAATAGAATAAGGAATAGACTAGGGTAAAGAACAGGAGATTATAAGGATATCTACATTAAACAGTAAGTGGCCACAGAAGAGAGAAGGATACAGAGAAGAGAGAAGGATACAGAGAAGAGAGAAGGATACAGAGAAGAGAGAAGGATACAGAGAAGAGAGAAGGATACAGAGAAGAGAGAAGGATACAGAGAAGAGAGAAGGATACAGAGAAGTAGGTAAGTAGAAACAATAAAGGTGAGAATAGCTGGGCAGAAAATATGCGAAAAAGGAACATAAAAAGTTTTAAATATGGACATGGGTTCTCTTTAGAACAAGTGAGGAGATAGAACAAGCAAAACAGATGGGTAACCACTCACCTTGCTAAACAAGATGTCCACAGGAAATGTTCGCCCTGGGATGTGGAAAATGGGAACATTACCAAAAAAAGACGCAAATTTCTCAGCATCCATTGTGGCCGACGTTACAATCAATTTTAGATCAGATCGACGAGTGACGACCTGTAATGGAAACAGTCATATTCTAGCACAGAGTAATGGGAACAAAAAAGTTGCACCAACAAAACAACATTATAATAATACTAAATGTCACTTACTTCACGCAACAGACCGAAGAGCACATCTGTATTCAGTGAACGCTCATGAGCCTCGTCCATGATAACTGCGCTGTAGTGATCAAGGTCAGACTCGCGCAAAGACTCACGCAGCAGGATACCGTCTGTCATGTACTTAATGAGGGTTTTCTCTGAAGTACAGTCCTCAAATCGAATGGCATACCCTACTTCTTCCCCCAGGCTGACTTGCATTTCTTCACTCACACGCTTCGCCACAGACATGGCAGCCACTCTACGTGGCTGTGTGCACGCGATCATGCCATAATCTGTGTATCCATCCTGGTGCAGGTACTGAGTCAGCTGCGTTGTCTTTCCACTGCCCGTTTCTCCCACAACAATCACAATACTGTTGTCTCTGCAAGTAACAAAGTGAATGAGGTGTGAACATGGAGGACAGGAGCCTGTAGTAGACACCAAAGAAAATTACACACTTTCGTGTTTGCTTTCCCAGATGTGTTTAGCTTCCTCTAATATAAAAACCATTACAATTCTGATGGTGGATGACTATGTATTAATTACCCATTCAGTAAAGTAGCCCTGCCTCATTTTAATCCTAAAGCCTTTCAGTATCTTCAAGATCTTTTGTTTTGAATTTCTCTTTGTTTGAAATAAACATCACATTTATATTTTTAAAAAAAATGTGTTTTCAAAGCCTTAAAAAAAGTTAATATGAAATGCAGAACCAAATCTGAAGAAAATTAAACTAAAAAATAAAACAATGTATTTTAAATATTCTATAATCTACTATATCAATTTCCCTTGCAATAAACCATGAATATTAAAAAGGACCAGAATACTCTCAAAAAGACCTGAACTAATACAGTGTTGCAAATATGTATAAATAATGCAGACATCTACATTGCAGAATTTAGGTTAAAGGCAGCTGTTAGTGTCTGAAAATTGGAAGAGAGGTAGTTAATTAACCTTTGGTGTGTATATAAGGCTTAAAGGGTTGCTGTAATTCAACATTTTTTGCCATGCCTTTAAAATATGATGATTTATACATTACAAAAGATTTTCTGAACGGAGAATGTATATTAAATGAAGAAACAATAAAACAAAAAGGCAGATGAAAGAGCCATGTGTTTAACTCACCACAACCTGAGATAATAGGATATGGACAGCTCCCCGTTTTTCATATTAGTAGATTATTCTAAGTATTTATTTGCATATCTAAACATTTTATTAAAAACTGCTTAAAAGCTCTGTTTTAGGGACTGTTTGGAAGGTTTCAGTAATAAAAAGAGCTTTTAAGCACTGGATTATAAAATGTTTAGAAAAGCAAATACTTAGTATATTAATATTACAAAAAAAATAGTACATTTAAATACGCCAAATAGTTAAATGGTGCAGCTTCTAATAAAATTTAGGAGGGATATTGCTAATGGGAGGAATTTGAAAGCGGAATCATTCTTTATTGAGACAACTTTATATACAGCATTTCAATACAAGCAATATAGCTCATATTTATACCATTGCTCATATTAGTACTGGTATAGACCTTTGTAACCATTTATGTTGCCAATTAAGAGCAACTCCTCAGCACCTTACCAATTGCACTTTATATCGCATGATAGTGCAATATTTCAGCGCAGCACTTTTTGAACTTAGCACCTTCACTTTTGCACCAGTCACTCTTTACTGGTACATATATATTTTTGTTTTAGTCACTTTCTATATGGTCTGCACCCATGCTTTTAGGTGTTTATAACATATGCTGATTATTTTTTAAATCAATAGAGATTTTTATTATATTCCAATAGTAGGTCTGACTGTGTGTCTATTTTTTATTAACCAAGATTTTAAAATTATTCAATAAAAGTTATATTTTAAATGTTTTTGCCCATTCAACTGGGATCAGATCAGGGTGCGGCCCAATTTAAATGAGATCTGTTCTATCCTCCCCTTTTTCATTACATAAAATATAAACTTACTCTGTGTGGTCTCTTACAAGTAACACGTCTAAATTTCGGAAACATCCCTTTTCCTCCAACTAATCTCTCCTGCAGACAGCCATCTTGCATACCTTTCAAAGGGGTGGGGGATTCACATGATTACTGCCATATTGCCATACAGCAAGTAAACAGTCACATACTGTTTGTAAGAAGCTTCAGAAATAACATTTTCATAATTACAGTGGAGTTTTATTTTTCTCTCATTTCCTATCAGACTTATTGGCATGTAGGTATCAGACACTTCTCTGCTATTGTTTGTAAATGCTTGAATCTCTAGTTCTCCAGTCATCACATTCTTGGATGCAGGTTCACTTACCTGATAATTGTGAGTAGTTCCTGTTGCACTGCAAATATAGGCAAAAACTGACGCTGCTCCATCAAACTCTTCTTGCGGGAGAAGTCACTGCTTGCTTCACTGCGTTCACGCATGTGTTCTGCAAACTTCTGCTCAGTCCTGGAAGTGCAACATCAATGAAACATCAGTGCTTTGCTGGTACAGTGCCTAAAATACAGATATTACCTCTCTATCCTTTTACACTAGAAATTATTTCCAGACAGATCCTCTGATGATCATACCTGTAATCCACTGCCCCATCCTCTGTGCTTGGTTTCTCAACGTCATCCTCCTGTTTCTTCACACCCATGATGTCTCCAAGCTTTGTTCCAGCTAATTCCCAATGTTTGTGCTGAGCCTGAAAGAAACTCAATCAAATATAATATCCCAATATACAGACAACTCCAACTGACATAATGATTAATTAAATCACCTGCTCCCAAAACATGCACAGTTACAACTGATCTCACAATAAGAGAGACATGCAGTAATGTGTGCCGAGGTAAGGACATATTTATAATTTGGCTGAGGGACAAGTTACAATCATACGTGGACTCATTCCCAAAAATATAATGGACCACCTAATACACCAATTAGGCCTTCCGCCCAATTAATGAAGCTTTACCTTTTTTCGCTCCTTTTGCTCTCTGTGCTTACGGACAAGTTGACTGCCTTTCCGAGAGATGATTGCCAAATCAGATGTTGGATCACGTACTGGAATCACTGGCTCTGGCTAAGAAAGATAAATAAAATGGGTAGTGAGAGAAATCGAGAAGATGAGAGGAGTTTGAAAAGACAGAGGCACTGCATTATTATTTTAAGCAATTTTAAAAATCATCTGAGCTCTGTGTGGGTTCTAACTCCACATGACAAACACCAACATTTTCCATCACATTTCTCTTGGTCCTACCTGCTCTACAACTTCTCTTATAAACCTAGTAAATCCTCCTTTCAGTTAACAGTAGAAACCCAAAGTCTTACCTGTTTAGTAAACACAATACGCCCATCTAAGAAGGGTGGCACTAGATTGTGGACCAGCAAATGTACTTTAGCTGCATTGTCCTCTTCAAAGTCATCATCAACTTCAAGACGCTGGACCACCCCACTGGTCAACATACGATTGGTCTCCCATCGTTCATTATCCTAAAAAGATGGAAATAAATTGTTATAGTAAACCATTCTGAAGCCTTCTGTAACAATATAGGAGAATTGTGAAACAGCTGTGTGGCAATGAGGATAAGAGGGAGATAAAGAGAGACATCATTTAATAATGACAGAAAGAAGACAAGGGTGTAACTAGGCCGAATGATACACTGAAAGGGTTTCCCATATTAGTAAAGGGACAGCTCACCTCATTGATCTGCCTCCTCTGAGCAGACACTCTTTTGTGGGTTTGTTTCTGAAGCTGCTGTTCACGTTTCTTCACATATTCCTGAGATGTTGAGCTCAGTGCATTATGAGATTCATCAAATCCCTCATCCATCATATACCAGTCCCGATCTGCTTGCTGGAGTTAGAGGGAAATAAAACAATTAGAATATATTAAAAGACAAAAAGAGAAGAATAAGAACAGATGGGTAGAATGAATATAAAAAATGTTTTACCCGCTGGTCCTCCTCCCATTGTTGTTGATCCTCTTCTGACATGAAGTCGATCCCATCTTCCTCACCATCCTGCTTTCCTGTAGGACATCACATAACGTAAAATAATAAAATAGTGATTCAGCACTTCAAGGATTTTACTTAAATTTAGGGAACCAATGGTTATATGCCCACAGGACATTAGAATTTCTGTTGTAAGGGTAGCTTAACACACACACACGCACAAATATTAAAAACTCAATTTCAAACCACATACACAATTTCTAAAATAAAAGAAACAGTACATTTTAAATATGATATAAAAAAAAAAATCCTAAACACTCATTAAAATATCTAAGACTGTCATAAAATAAAATGAACACATGTAATAATATGTAATTGGTTCGGATTCAAAAAACACAATGTGGAAAAATAAAAAGACCTCAGAGTAAATTAGGTAATTACAAATAACTGTTCATTTCATGGCACAAAAAAATAAAATAACTGTAGAAAATATTTCAGATAAAGAACAGAATAAAGTGGACTCTCAGACAAAACCCAACACATTTTTATCCATTATCTACAAAACTGGTGCTGGAGCATACCAGTCTTATGTATGCATTATAAAAGATCATATTGTAACATTCTAAATATAAACACTTATCTAAGTCTATATCAGATATACCTACATTTTCACTTTAAAAAATAAATAAATTATCCTCTCCTCACCTTTCCCCTGGGATAGGCGTGGTGTAGAACCCAGATGTCGTCTATCGGAAGCCCAGTCATTGAATTTGTATGAAGGGGTTGGAAGCGGAGTATCATCAGTGTAACGATCTCTCGATGACCTGCAGAAATATCATGATTAAATATGTAAACCTACATGGATCCACAGAAAACGTGTGTGTAGTTAAATCAGGGTAATTTATGAGACCACAAAGTATAGTCTTAAGTGGCCACATCCAAACCAAAATTTGTCCTCCCGTTAATTTGTGTGAGGCTAGATTTCTTCTTTTCATATTCTAGCAAAAATTAAATTAGCAGGAAATTAATCAATGGTTAGTAAAAGTTCAGGCATGCCCATGGACTAGTACACACTGACAGAGCCAGTATGTATTAGGAAGTATAGTTTGATGTCCTTACCGTTCCCTTCTTGAACTCTCACGTTCACTCCGGTAACTACGGTCAGAGTCTCGATTGGAAGGAGACGGAGAAGGCGATTCCCAGTGAGATCGCTGAGAACCAGAGTACCCGCTGTCGTCCTCCTCCCACCCAGAACGTGATGGAGTTGGGGCATCTAAGAAGGACCAAGGAAAGAGATAAGTTTTTCTACTTTCAAATTTTAGTTTTATATACTGCACATAGTAACTGAAGCTTGAGACTATTTTGAAGTACATGAGCAAAACTCATCCAGGAGAGAACAAGATTTTTGTAGGAGATGGAGTGACGATTATTACAAAACATACATACCTCTGGGCTTGTGTCTTGGACTGTCAGGTTCACTCCGTCTCTCGCTTCTCTGTGATCCACTGTCTCGCTCTGACCTGCTGCGCCGACTACGGTCATCTGATAAACAGACAAAGACTATAAAACAATACCCTTTGCAAGACATATACAATCAATTTGTAATGCTCTACAACAGGGCTTGACAAATACCTTGCACCAGGCTGCCAAGGCATCTAAACATTAGCCCTCATACGTAGATTTCAACCTAACTATATGTCAATACATTTTTGTGTGCACATCCTAACTCTGCCCATCATCTAGCATAAGCAAAGTATAATTAGGCAGTAATTGTGTTATGGAATTATCAAAAATATAAATACACGTTATTAACCACATTTTTGCTGGCTCCTAAACGTTGGAGCTTGCTCATGGTTTTAGAATAAAATTTGCCAAGCGCTGCTTTACAAGAAGCTCACACAAATGTTCACCAACTCTCCACACATTTCAAAAAATGATGATGTAATACCTCGTTCTCTGCCACGATCTTTCCTGCGCTGACGTTCATCCTTGGATGAGGCATACACACCATGCTCTCTCCTCTCCCGCTCTCTCTGTCGACTCCGAGCCAGGAACTCCTCATTTACACCTCCGGTGTATGATGGTGTCTCCACACGTGCTGTTCTGTAATGTCTAAAACACCAACAATCTTAATAAATACTGTGAACGTACACCTATTTTCCCTTTCCGATATTATCTATACAACCCCAATAGTAAGGATATCACAATAACATTTGCCCATTGGTGTATATCTAATGTTTCAAATCTAACTGGCATTGAATTTTCTTTCGGTTTTGTATTTACCTATCTGCATGGCTTCCCCGGCTCAGTTTGTCACTGCTTTTCTCAGAGGTCTTCTCTCTCTCCTCCCAGTCTTTAGAGGAAACTTTAGATTTCTTATCTCCTTCCTGTTGCTCCTTCTCTTCTCGCTCTTTCCTCTTTTGTGCTGCCAGCAAGTCCAAGCCCAACAGGGAGGAGCGGGGAGCTGGTGCTTTAAATAGATGCTGTTCATTGCTAGAACTCTTCTTCTTTAACACTAAACCACCTTCCTGTAGAGAGGCATCACTGCCTTCCAGTCTATGTAGGGACAGGTCGTCTTCCATGTTACCAATGGCTATAGCTTCTCCCCTTCCTTAGTAGTGGTACAGTGGAAGATTGTCCTTCCCTTTTAAACCACAGGTTTTACATCAGTAAAACAAACTAATGTAAACAAGCAGAAGTTTCCCCATTTACATCCAATTCTTGAAGAAAAGGAAATAAACTTTTTCAACCTCAAAATTCCAAGTGAACAATAAGAGACTGCTTGACTTGTATAGGACTAAACCTAGAGAGGAAACAAAAGAATATTATTAATCAGTTACATGAGATATCACCATGTTTATTACTGCCTAAATCATGTTGAACCAACTCCAGTCCTTGAAGGTTAATATCACTTTGGATTTTAAGCAACTCTTCAGAACCAGTAGTTCTGTTAATCCGATCTGTTCACCAGTAGACAAAGAGGAATGTCTGGAAAATGTAACCTAACACCAGCCTCAAATAACCAAAGTGGACAAGAGTGGGTTACATTACAAGTTTTTACTCACAGTACTGAGATGCTACTGGATTACATATGAGAATTACAGCTATTTGACTTTCACAGTATAGGATCAAACTGAGTGACAGCAACTCATAAGATTTAATCTAATAAACTAGTAAAACATTTGAAAGTGTTTTGTGGTGCACTCTGGGGATGATATGTTGTATATATAAACCATAGCATGGTTGGGTGGCTCCTAAAAGGCTGTAGGGCTCCTAGTTTTCAGATAATATATTAGAGGTTGACAAATTTAACAAGATATTGTTTACAATGGTACTAGCAGCGCTCACAATATCTATAAGTTAGATATAGATAACAAAATACCTTGCAGTCTCTTCTTACAAGGATGTTACAAGAGGTATTTTTTACTTACTGACAAATGTCTGTTCAATGGGGATATTCATTAAGCATTTCAGGTTTTGTGATGTGCTTTATTTCCTATGGGGAAAACGGTCAGCTCATGTATCAGTTTAATTATTTTTCCCAGATGTGTATATACCAATGTCACAGACACATGGACAGTATAAATACATAAACAGTTTGGGTTTTTGCTTATAAACAGTGTAAGGTTATGGTTGTACTACTAGATGTCAGTGCACAGACATGTTCAAGTATTTAGTAAAATAGCTAATATAAGGGGTGACAAAATTAAAAAAAACAGCCAGTTTAGGAAGGGGCCATGAAAAGGAGTTGCTCTGAATTTAATAACAATATGTAATGTATTATACAGGACTTAAAATCTCTCCAGCCAGGGAGCCTAGGCTCCTACAACCCTACTGCCTGCTCCATATATTATTGTCCATAACCTGGCTGCAAACCAAGCCCTATGGCACCTGAAATCCCTGTTGGTATAAACAGTATTTAAATAACTTTTTATAAATTAAGCCCATGGTAAGGAATGAGATTGAGATGTACCTATAATTGCTTATTTATAGTAGATTTGCGTTGCATTGGCAAATGATTGACCTCTCTGTAGTTTAAAAGCACCAGCCCACGCTAAACAGCACCAAATATCGATGTGCGGTGTGTGTGTATGTATGTATGTCTGTGCTCTGTGTGTGTGTATATGTATGTCTGTGCTCTGTGTGTGTGTATATGTATGTATGTATGTCTGTGCTCTGTGTGTGTGTATATGTATGTATGTGCTCTGTGTGTGTGTATATGTATGTATGTCTGTGCTCTGTGTGCGTGTATATGTATGTATGTCTGTGCTATGTGTGCGTGTATATGTATGTATGTCTGTGCTATGTGTGCGTGTATATGTATGTATGTCTGTGCTCTGTGTGTGTGTATGTATGTATGTATGTATGTCTGTGCTCTGTGTGTGTGTGTGTGTGTGTATATGTATGTATGTATGTCTGTGCTCTGTGTGTGTGTGTATATGTATGTATGTCTGTGCTCTGTGTGTGTATATGTATGTATGTCTGTGCTCTGTGTGTGTGTGTGTGTATATGTATGTATGTCTGTGCTCTGTGTGTGTGTGTGTGTATATGTATGTATGTATGTATGTATGTATGTCTGTGCTCTGTGTGTGTGTGTGTGTGTATATGTATGTATGTCTGTGCTCTGTGTGTGTGTGTATGTGTGTATCACCGTGCTCTGTGTGTGTGTATCACCGTGCTGTGTGTATGTATGTGTGTATCACTGTGCTGCGTGTATGTATATGTGTGTGTATATATATATATATATATATATATATATATATATATATATATATATATATATATATATATATATATGATTGTGCTGTGTGTATCACCGTGCTGTGTGTATCACCGTGCTGTGTGTATCACCGTGCTGTGTGTCTGTCTGTGTGTATCACTGTGCTGCGTGTATGTATATGTGTGTGTGTGTGTATATATATATATATATATATATATATATATATATATATATATATATATATATATATATATATATACATGATTGTGCTGTGTGTATCACCGTGCTGTGTGTATCACCGTGCTGTGTGTATCACTGTGCTGCGTGTATGTATATGTGTGTGTATATATATATATATATATATATATATATATATATATATATATATATATATATATATGACTGTGCTGTGTGTATCACTGTGCTGTGTGTCTGTCTGTGTGTATCACTGTGCGGTGTGTATCACTGTGCGGTGTGTATCACTGTGCGGTGTGTATCACTGTGCGGTGTGTATCACTGTGCGGTGTGTATCACTGTGCGGTGTGTATCACTGTGCGGTGTGTATCACTGTGCGGTGTGTATCACTGTGCTGTGTGTATCACTGTGCTGTGTGTCTGTATGTATAAGTATGTATATATATATATATATATATATATATATATATATATATATATATATATATATGACTGTGCTGTGTGTCTGTCTGTGTGTGTGTGTGTATATATATATATAAAACTGTGCTGTGTGTATCACTGTGCTGTGTGTATGTATGTATGTGTATATATATATATATATATATATATATATATATATGAATGACTGTGCTGTGTGTATTCCCTGCTCAGGCCCACGGGTCATATAACGCCGTTTGTGTATAATTATAAACAAGCCTCTCGCGCGCACTGTGTATAACCTCATGTCTCGCATTCATATAACAGCTTTACGTTTTTATCATGTGCTAGCAAGTTTATATTTATATGTACACCTAATATAAACAACTATTATACATAGAACAATCACAATATAGCAGTAAAAATAGATATTTAAATCAGCATAGACCACACATACATTTCCTCCTTTTTTCAGTCCGTGGGCGCCGCCATCATCCCAGAATGCCGCGGTGCTCTCAATAAACTTTATTGATCGAAAACAAAACTCAGTTAACAACTTCCTGTCTCTTTGCCGCCATGTTGGTACACCCAGTTAGTGTCTTGATTTAAGATAATGAAAGAATCAGGGGGATTGGAGGGAATGTAGGAGAGCCGAATTGGGTGGTTTGCACAAATTTGATGCAAAAAAAACATGGTAGTGCTTAAATAAAAATAATATTAAAGATGTTGTTGACTGTTAACAATTTTCTCATTCTTCTACCATCATAAAAATAGTTTTGCACTGCTCATCCAAGGTTAAGTTTATTATTATTGTTTATTTGTAATGCGCCAACATATTCCAAAATGTATTGTAGATTTTGTCCATGCATATCACATATACACACTTCCCATATGCCCCTATTTGGAAAAGAAATACCCCAGTCCTCATATAACTACCAATAGCCAGATGATGATACTAAAATCTATATAAGGTATATGTTTTGTTTTTATAATTGTCTACTTTACGATCTACAGCACATTCTGTATTTAAAAGGGCCACTATAGTGAAAAAATACATTGGCTATCACATACGTATTATTCAGTTTTGTTATAACGTTACGTGACAATTTTGTGTTCTTGTCATAAGGAGAACCTCAAATATAAATATGAAATATAACTGTCCTCTACGAAATATTGGGTTTGGATAGACATGCAGATTATTTGCAGTGTAATACTGATTTTTGCTAAAAATACACCTCCTGCTATTAGTGCAATTCTGCAGATTGATCAAGTCCTGCATACCCTGGCAGAAATTGCAAAATTTGGGAATTTATTTTGAAAATATGACTGATCATGCAAAAAAAAAAGTATTTTAGGTGATCATATGAAGATTTATTATCACATAGTTGTGTGGGTCCTTTTTAAATCACAAGATAACTTTTTCCGGCGCCTAACACCACATTGGTAACACAGTTATTTTAAAAATGGAAAAACTTTATTGACGTGCTCTCAAAAATACACCGCTATAAAAATAACACAAAAACTTGTGTAGTGTATAATTTCCAGTCTCCAATTATTTATATACTAGTAACTTGCCCGTCATATATGATCTGCGCTGTCTCTCTGTCTTTATGCCCCCTCTCTCTCTCTGTGCCCTCGCTCTCACTCCCTCCTCCTTTCTTCCCCTCCCCTCCCCATCTCTCTCTCCCACCCCCATTGCACATTTAACTTGTAACACCCAAGGCATTACACACAATGGAAACTATTATAGTGATTTGGGCTTGTATTATATTTCTTCAGGGGACAATACTCTAGCATATAACTACATTTATTTATCATTCAGTACCTTAACTTGTATTTGCTTTGGTGTACCACCCCCTTTATACCACCCCATTAAAAGGAAATCATGGGGGATATATGTAAAGATGTAAAATCACTTATGATATACTTGGATATATATTCTTATGCCAGAACTTAGCAATACAGAGGGTTAAATTATTTTTTTTATCCCATATCATTTAGCTTGATAAATATAGTGCTTGTGTAGACTTCATTTATTTAATGGAAGGCCAATATAGTGATACATAGAAGTTATTTGACTCAATGATTTGATGGCCATCTGGACCAAATCCAGTGAGAAGTCGTCCTAAATTTCCTTCATTAGAACCCAATTAATTATTACTGGATCTGTAATACTTAACACATATTCTTGGCCAAAATTAAAAACTTTAAAAAACAATGATGTTAGTTAATAAAAAAGGAGGTATTGTCAAATGACTATTAATTTTCATGATATCTTTTGAAAGCTACTTCACACATAAGCAATTTAGTATCCTTAGACAAAGGATAAGGATACTAGACTGCTTATGTGTGAAGTAACTTTCATATATAAATTGTCAGAACTTTTGTACGAATTAAAGCCAATCTTATATGGGTATTATAAGCCAATATATAGAAAGAGAGAAAGAAAGAAAGAAAAAGAGCGAGAAAGAAAGAAAGAAAAAGAGCGAGAAAGAAAGAAAAAGAGCGAGAAAGAGAGAGAGAGAAAGAAAGAGAGAGAGAGAGAGAGAAAGAGAGAGAGAAAGCAAGAGAGAAAGCACGAGTGAAAGAGAAAGCACGAGAGAGAGAGAGAGAGAGAGAGAATCCAGAGAAAGACACACACCCATGCAGAGATATACTGTAGCTCTACCTAAATATACGCATATACTATTGGGATTTCTCCCAAAACACATAGATAAATTAAAAATGCAGTCTACAAAGAAATTTCCATAGCTCACTGACAAAAGAATTTATACATTTACATATCATAAACTTCTGAAATCCAGACCTCCATTGTGCTGGATCATATGATGAAATCAAGTACAAAAAACAGGTATATGTCATGTCTAATATTTCTTTAAATGTTATTTATTTTTCATTACAATCATGGAAATATTTTGTTGATATAATATAGAATAAATTGCTATATCAATATTTATCTGATAAATACAATATACCATATAATTTGTGAATTTGAAGTCGACATATAATTTGCGAATTCATTTGATAAATATGAAATATATCAGCTTTTATAGCAATTTAATATATCCGATAATTAATTGTAATGAAAAATATGTTCTTTTTTGAATAAGAGACATCTTAAAGATAATGCTGTAAATTTGACTATAAAATCATGACATAAAAATGGTATGATATCTTAATAAATAGGTATTATGTAAACATACCAAAATAATCAAAACTATCTCCAATATCATAAATTACCATATTAATCATAAGTAAACATATTGTGCATGTTTTCTATTTTTTTCTAGCATTATGTGGACAATGTGATAACTAAAACTTTATAATTGATGTACCTTGATAAATATGTTACAATTGTTTATGCCAACTTGTTATATTAAAATATACTGAATTATAATTGTTATCACTATAATAGTTGTGGATCCTTGCGATGTGGGAAACGTTTGCGATGTTGGTCACACTTTTGTGTCCCTCGCAAAGCGAGGGACTCAACTGTGAGCACCAAAGGTGCTCATTGCAGAGCTTGTGATGAGCACTGCAGGAGCTCATCGCCAGCAGTGCCGGTCTTAGGCTGCAATGAGCATTTTAAAACACCATAGACATGAACACAGAAGGCGCTCATGTCGAAGGACGCGATAGCCGCAGAAAAACGTAGCAATTTGCCGCTGATCGTGAGGCACGTAGTTTCGTAATTTTACAGTCACAATTGTTTCAAGCGCGTGACTCTAAAAACCCCCAAAAAAGAAAATTCTGAAACAGGATGAAAACAAGGCTGAGCAACACCAGGCACGCGGGACTTTGAAAATAAAACCAACGCCAGTCGGCGCGCGCCACGCAAACATTCAGCAGACACACAGAGGAGTTAGACAAAGGGGGGAGATGGTGAAAAGAGACACAGAGCATTCCCAAGCACAAAACTTGCAGGTTATGAACCCTGCAATGAGCAAGCTGTACAGTAGGCGGGTGGAAAGGCTCGCAATGAGCGCCAAAGGCAATCATGGTGGGGCTTGCGATGCACATCGAAAGCGATCATTGCAAAGCAGGAAAGTGGAAGTCCCCGAAGGGGGGATAGACTCGCAATCAGCGCTGAAGGTGCTCAGAGGAGCAAACGCCTCACACTGTGTGGCAAACAGCATTGCCAGCCTTACAATTTTATTCCCGTCATTTTTAAAAAGGCAATTTCCTAGTTCATTTATAATAAATATATTCTCACATAATACAGTTCTGTTTATTTCATGAGGCCAATGCTTTTAATATATCGTGTAATAAGAATTCAGAAATTAGTCAAAATTGGCAAATACTGTATGTGAAATATGTACATTTTTTATTAATATTAATAAAGGTTTTTGGTATTAATAATATCACCATATTAATTGCCAAAACCGTCTGCTCTGGAAAAAGACGATATGTTGTTTCAAGGAGCACAATACGACGATACTTGAACAAAAATGAGCTGCATGGTCGAGTTGCCAGAAAGAAGCCTTTACTGCTCCAATGCCACAAAAATGCCTGATTACAATATTCCCGACAACACCTTGGCACACCTCACAGCTTCTGGCACACTGTAATTTGGAGTAACAAGACCAAAATATAGGTTTATGGTCACAACCGTAAGTGCTATGTTTGGAGAGGGGTCAACAAGGCCTATAGTGAAAAGAATACCATCCCCACTGTGAAGCATGGTGGTGGTTCACTGATGTGTTTGGGGGTGTAAGCTCTAACGGCACAGGGAATCTTTTGAAAATTGATGGCAAGATGAATGCAGCATGTTATCCGAAAATACTGGCAGACAATTTGCATTCTTCTGCTCCAAGGCTGTGCATGGGAAGCTCTTGGACTTTCTAGCATAACAATGACCCTAAGCACAAGCTGACCCTCCAGTGGTTACAGCAGAAAAAGGTGAAGGTTGTGGAGTGGCCATCAGTTTCCTGTCCTTAACATCATCGAGCCACTCTGGGGAGATCTCAAGCGTGCGGTTCATGCAAGACGATCAAAGGCTTTGGATGACCTGGAGGCATTTTGCCAAGACAAATGGGCAGCTATACCACCTGCAAGAATTAAGGGCCTCATAGACAACTATTACAAAAGACTGCACGCTGTCATTAATGCTAAAGGGGGCAATACAGAGTATTAAGAACTAAGGGTATGCAAACTTTTGATCAGGGCCATTTCATTTCTTTCTTTGTTGCCATGTTTTGTTTTATGATTGTGACATTCTATTGTAACCTACAGTTGAATATTAATCCCATAAGAAATAAAAGAAGTGTGTTTTGCTGCTCACTCATGTTTTCTTTAAAAATGGTACATATCTTACCAATTCACCAAGGCTATGCAAAGTTTTGAGGACAACTGTATATCACTCCAGTGTTGTTATTGTTTGTTTGTTTTTCAACACTGCTTCAAGATGTGGGAAGGTGAGGGCTGTCTGTACTCATGGAAAGATCAAATCTTCTCAGGAATTGCATGATACTCTCCCTCTGGTTGGTTCCATCATATTCAGTTAAGCCAATCCATACTGACAAACTGAAGATCCTCTGTCTTGATTCAAGACTCAAAACTTTTTGAACACCTCTATATGGAGGAGACTCGATCTGCATATATCTTACAGAAAATCTAGAGAATTGGGCTGAGATGTGAATCCTTCTGGAGACTAACTACACAATCCTTATAAGTTGGTATTAATAGTGGAAAAGATTACCAGATGCTTTGGAGATGTGTTGGAGAAGTTGCAGGGAAATTGGCCAAGTGGGTCATATGATGGTCATGTAAAACATACATCCTTATTGGGCTTAAACCTTGGCTTTACTTGTTGAATCGCAAACCAATAGGACTTCAAAAAAAGCTAAATCATGCACCCTTAGAGACACCGATTGAAATAATGGTTTGTTATCCTTACACAGGAGGAAATCATTTATATCAGACAATACAATGTATAAGAATTTGAAACTCATAGACCTTTGCTGAGAAGAGTATAAAAATACGTTTTACCAACTGAGATCATTCCTAGATGTTTGCTGGTATTGTCCAAGGCCTTTGTCTCAATTGAGAAGTTGGAGAGGTGAGTGTCTGGGGATATACATCTTAGTCTGAGAGGTAAGGTGCTCTGGGACCCACTTATCCCTTCATTTACCCTTCATGATTTTCCCTTTTATAGTTTTTTTTCAAGCTTTGATATGTCTAATTTGATAATAATGCATTAACACAAAGTTATTCCAGCTAATAAGAATATAAAATATTTGTGTCTACCTATCAACAGGTAGAGGAGTTTATGGATACTTCCCAAGAGAGAAACAGATACTTGAGAAATATCTTCAACTTTTGACAAGTGACAAGAGACGTTGTGATTAAATGACTGACTTTGCATTGATTGTTAATGGCAGCAGACATTTAATAAAGAGTGGTAAAATAAAAAAAAAGGTCCAAACGTTGACAGGGAATTAGGGGGAATCTGTATAAGTGCATACTTTATTTACATAGAGGATTAGGCACTGTAATAATCTGTACAGTCCTATGCTGAGATACCATGATTCCACACAATCATCAGTGTTCATAAAATGTTTTTGTTGCACACCAAGTATAGTATGTCAAAAACCATCTCTTGCAGATGTCACCATTTGAGCACCACCATTATTTTACAGGTACAGTCAGAGGTTTGGTCCTGTGATCAGCTCCCACTGCATCCGAAACGCACGAAAATCCCTGATCACTGCCGAAAAAGAAAGAAGAGTGTGAGAGCAAAGTATAGAATGGCGCGAGTATATATTTATCCCCTCTGTATGTTCCTGTTTTGCATTTTCTGGCTCAAAATGTCAGGATCGGGAACATATTTAGATTTTATGCTTTCTTTGTGCTACAGTATAACCACTGCTAAATACTGTTTGTTAATTCTGCACATGCTCAGATTTAATCCAGCAATTGCTTTTGAGCAAATTATGGCTGTGCACAGGAAGGACAGAAACCTTCCAATATATTAAAGGATATGTGTATGATGAAAAATAAAAATATTAGGCAGGGAAATTGTAATAAAAACATGTTTTTAATTTATAAAACACAATGTTGTTGACACCTCTGCTGAACCCTGGAGGAATCCATGATACTTTAGTGAAGGCTACATGTATGGGAGGGGCGTTTACATTTCTGCAGGAGCAGGGCTTACAGTTATACTTGTGACAGGCTGCTTTGTGGGTAGGTAGGTAAAAGCGGAAACTATTTCATTAAGCCACATCCCCTCTGCCTATTAGATATGTACAACCTCAGGCTATAAGCTAGCAGGGAATGCTGAAGTCAGACAAAGTTGAACTTTCTATACACAAAAACAGCCTTTAAAAATAAAATAAAAAAAAAGTCTCTTCACCTCGTGGCTTACACAGCTGCTACCATAGATAGCTGTTAACATCAGGATAAACTGATGTTTGTGAAGTATGTGGATACACATACGTGTAACTTCACGGAAAAGGTGGTAGATCAACACAATTTTCTTATATAATAAATGCTAGGAACTGATGCATGAGGCTGTCCTAAAGATTCATTTTTTTTGTTTTTATTTTAACAGATTTAATAGACAGTCCAATTGGCTCTTATCTGCCGGCAATATCTTTGTTTCTATGCAAGACTCACGTCAGCAGTTGCTCCAGTTCCCGTGTCACTGTCCTCACAACAGGGGGTCCCTGATACATAAGTGCGGTGTACAACTGGACAAGGGAGGCTCCTGCACGGATCTTCTGCAAAGCATCGAGGCCACTGCTCACACCTCCCACTCCAATGATGGGAATCTTTCCTGGAAGAGAGAAACAGAAAAAGGAAACCAAAAAGAGGTACGGTATGTACTGATTTATGCTTTACAATGGAGAGACACCTGTTCACAATATAAATATATCATACGATTCCACACTCAGTCATTGCCCTTTCAGAGTAAAAATTGCATCAAGAATAATAAAGAATTATAAAATAATAACTTATTTTTTTATTAATTTTCTGCTGTTCATCTGTGGCCTGTCTTGTTAGCCTCCATTCTCACATGCCTCAGAGCATGCGTGTGTAATGTGTAGGAAGCAAGTTGTAAACCTCCATATTATAATTCCTAGCACAGGAACCAACACCCAGAGACTGCATGGACCAGTAGGAAGCTACAGGACTTTATGTGTGTAATAGAAACTGCACAATGGAGTTTCCCAATTTGACAATTTGACACGCTCTTAGAGGTAGGATGAGGGAGGCCAATATTGCAACCACGAGAGATGAGCAGAAGATAATTCAACATTTTATAGTAGGGTCATAGGGCTTGATTATAATTCATAAAACTTATTTTAGAGGGTTGTGACATTTTTATCATTTTTAGGTCCCTTTAAATATCCTAAGCAGATTAACTGCAAGGCATTGGTTCGTATGCTTAGTTACATATTCATATATTTGTGTAAACAATCTTGTAAATTGTATTATTGCACAACTGTTGTCACTTCTGTATTACATTGTCTTTCACTGAATGACTGTACTATTTATATTATATGTAATTTCTTAAAATTAAAATTAAAGACAAATACACAGTCATACCTGCCGTCAGTGCATACATCTCATGTACAGTCTCTGTGGATAGATCACGCAGGGGGGCTCCGCTCAGCCCACCAGACTCACATCTATGAGGATCCTGCAAGGTTGTGGGGCGACTAATTGTTGTGTTGGTTATAATAATACCATCAATGCCAAGCTGGGGAGACAGATAACAGGAAGATCACCGGATATACTCCGATCGCAGTCCCAAATCTTGTGTACCTGCGCCAACTTAATTTCGATAATCTTCAATACAACGGCACACCCATCCCAAATCCATTCTCCTACATTTTCCTTCTGTTTTATATATGAGCATCTGCATTCACCCTATAATTGTCTAAAAGTGCTGTGTTTTGCTATATCTGTGTCTTCAGGAATTATACCTCTGGTGGAAAAAAAACTTTAACAAACCCCTTATCATGCAGTAACATTCTTGTGATTATATTGCATGTCTAAAATGGTCAGAAAATCTGTTTCCACCTCAAAAAAAATATCATATTTTCATTGCAATCTAAGAATCTGGAGAGGGGCAAACAAATGAGCTACTTCTTGAGCTGAAGCCATTCCCTGCCTTGTTTCAGAAATGCAAATGTTCACACAAGTGTATTATTTCCTACAGCGGCGGGCGCATGACCTCTTTTGCCTACCATCAACTTAAAGGACCACTGGATCTTAAGAAAAAACGCCCCTGCTTGTGAAGTACTGTATGTAACAAACTGTAAGCCATGGACATACATTTTTCTTTTAGAAGAAATCAGAATTTGTAAAAAAAAAAAATCTGAGATTTATATCAAGGGGTGTTTTTTTTTATCTATCAGCTGAAGGAGGGTCGGAGAGGAGAGAACAGTGAGAAGTCAGAGAGATTTGTTAGATAATCTGATTCAATTGAAATTTACACCACACCACTTCCCCCATACAGGCTCAAAAGCCAGAAGTTTGTACCAATAGATGCAACCATAGTTCTCCAGAAATGTTAACACCTCTCTCCACAAGCGCATCATGGATGCCTCCAGGGTCCAGCAGAGGCTTTAACTTTTATTTTTTTACTATTTAAAAGCTGGCGTAATTACTTTTTCTTGCTTAATTATGTTCAAAGCTATAAAACATGTATATTTTATTAATTTGCGTTAAGTAGCCTTACTACAATGCTCATAGCATCTGTTGGAGACCAGCCCCACACTGGTGAGGCACAAACTCTAAAATAGTAAGAGCTAAGGGAAAGTTACTTAACTCCATCATGTGCAATGTTAAAAAGCTGTGCCATAATGGCAAGTTTATGCTAATGATGAGCAAGACATAACAGCGTTAAGATTAAACAATGAGATGCATTGTGAACGCCTTGGCATGTTGTATTTCTTGTGATTTTAAGGTGGAATCAGGTTTTCAGACCTGTGGTAGACATATAAGCATATTTAGCGGACTGAATTTATACAATAAAGAATGAAATGTTTACCTCTGTCACTACACTTGCAATGTCCTCCTTGTCACGTGCTGACAGATCAGGTGCAATCTTCACCAGAAGAGCTGGTTTATGCTCACAAGGCAGTGCATCTCGAGCTTTCACTACCTGAGGAGGAAAAACAATTAGCTTGGTCTGCACTGACTCACACATAAACAGGACCCCTTCTCACACTGCCAGACCTTGGCCAGTAGGCTGTGCAGCTGCTCTTTGCCTTGCAAGTTCCTAAGACCAGGTGTATTGGGACTGGACACATTAATAACCAGGTAGTCAGCAAGGGGTCCAAGCTCCCGCACCCCCAGTGTGTAATCAGCAGCTGCATCCTCGGATGTCTTATTCTTTCCAAGGTTTACACCAAGAGGCATTCCTTCTAAAATCAAAAGGGAAAAAGCGAAGGTGACGGAGTAGTTTAATAAATAAATAAAAGCATGATTAATATAGTATCAATTAAACAAGGAAGAGAAGATCACAAAAGGTGCAATAAATTAGCAAAGAACACAGGAGTTAAAGGTATATAGAAGATCAAGATGATGATTTTACCATTAAAGCACTAACACTTGAAGTAGAACAGAAAAAGTCCTGGATCTAGTCTATTTCAACGCCGCATCCCGTCAGAACACTGAGGTGTGTGGGTGTGCCACAGCACCGCCTGGTGGTGCAAAAAAATGTATTGCAGGCAAAGAACTATTCCATCCTCCGACGTGTCACATCTTGACGGCGCTGAGTCGACAGCGAGGCCATCGCTATGTTCGGAGCGGGCACTCGTCCCTCGCCTCTTCTGTCGGCGGGCCTTATGAGCTGGATCGGAGGATGGAAAAGTTCTTTGCCTGCAGTAAATTCTTTACACCACCAGGTGGTGGTGGTGGTGGTATGCGGCATCCAAATAGAAAAGGACCAATGTCCAAGTTACTGAGGAAATACAAAGTACACATAAAAATAAACATAAATGCAAATTGTTCTAATTAAAAATTCTATGTGGAAGGGCCTTAGAATTGACATTAGAATTATTATATTTGTAAATTATTTTAAAGATCTTTTCTAAATTATCTTAAATATCGTATCTGTAAATATCTACCCTCTGAAAGAAAGGCTTTATATCAACAGAAAATATGGTTATTGTGACAAATGTTAAATAAATGTAATTGTTAGATTGTAATTCAAATATTAACTATTATATTTCTACCTGGACAATTGAATGTGGCAGCTAAAACTGTCAGTGCTTTCAGTGGGACTTATGGATAGCTCATTTATTTACAAGTACCTCCTGACAGAAAAGCTACAAGAAGTAGGTCAAGAAACACAAAATGAACTCCGCTGTAAAGGTTAATTGCATGTAAAAGTTACAAATGTAAACTTTGTTTTCAGATTCTAAAATAATTTTGACAATTATCAAGTTTAGTTGTTTAAAAGAACACATAGAATTTTACTGTTGTGGACGTTTAAGAAAATGCTTAGATGTCTATATAGTGTTTTTGCTACATATGAAATGAAATGTACAAAGCTAATTTATCCTTGTGAAATATTATTACTATTTTGCAGTCACAAAGGAAAAGGGAGATTATGACGGGGGATAAGAGCGCATAGCTGGAGAACAAAGAGCATCAGAGTTACAGGACGTTGAGGAGGGATGGGTGGCAATGTTACATATTTGCAGATGTGGTAAATGGGTTCAGGAGGAAATGTTGATTAGCATGGGCTTCTCACCAAACGTGAGTCTTGCCTGCTTCTCTTTCCTTTCCTCCAGTCTTTGACGTACAACATCAACACCATGGCTGTTGAATCCATACCTGAGGATGAAAGTGGACAGTAATAATTGTGCCTTATTTCATATTTGCCCATGAGCTTAATCATGCCTACGTTAATAGCTTAACCTCTTCCCAAAATAAATTACTCCAACTTGTGGCATTGGCGACCAAAACTCATATAGCCCGTAACGACCTTAAACTTTTCAGGAGTTGTACTAATAAATAAGCGCTTAACCCATAGTATATCAGGTAATTTCCCCAGTTTTTAAAAACATGGGAACCCTGGATAATGAATCCAATTAGCATATCCCTGACATGTGAGGTGGAGGAACCAAGTGGGGACGTCTCCCGGAGGCACAGAAAGAGAATTCAAGGTAAAAGACATAGCAGATTTTTTCTCCATTACCCTTCTTGTTAATTTTCCCTTATTGGGAGAAAGTATTTCACATATATGTTACAATGAGTTACATACTTGGCACTCATCATTTTCTCAGCATCATATTCTGATTTACTGCTTTTACTCTTATAGTTACATTTATTGTTATAATTAAAAATGTGAAAAAAGATAAGACACAGAAAATATACACGTACTTAATGTTTTAATTACAAAGTACAACTTAGAAAGTATTGTTAAAACATACACTGTACAGATACTCATGTATGTGAAATATGACGATGTAATACCATATGCCTTTAATAAATATATATTGAAAAAACAAAAACATTCTGAGTACACCTACATGTCCTCAAGGAGGTCAGGAGACCCGATTCACATGGAATTTCAGTGAACAGTGCTCCCACTAAGTATTCTGGGTAGTGACATGCAAATAGGGCTTAAAAATGAACCATCTTTTTGTCTCAACCTACTTAACATGGGATCCATTTAGGACTGCTCAGACATAGCTTTGGATTGGGGTACAGTGCCAAGAACCTCATCACAGATAGCCGTTTCGCCCTTATAATGGGCTCATCAACTGTACAATGAAGATGGAGAGAGCACTCAGACATGTCACTAAGTATGCTATGGTGGGTAAAAAGGGGATTGAAAAAAAACTCCACTGTATAAATAGTTTGGAAAGAACAAATACAGAGTTCACCTTCATATCCCAATGAGTTGTCTGCAGTGAGTGGGTTTCCGGCTCTGTACCCCAGTCCAAGACTATGCTCTGAAAGTAGCCTCATAGCACTGTACTTGTGCCCGAAAGGATCCCATGTTAAGTTTGCTAATCAAGAAGATGACCCATTTTGAGGTTTATTTGCATTTCACTAACCAGAATCCTAAGCGGCAGAAGAAGCTCTGTTTATGGAGAACTTCTCTGGGAAGTCATATGGTTGAGACATTAAGGTATACTCAGAATGTCTTTTTCTTTGTTATATATGAAGTATTTTTACCCACCATTGCATACTTAGCATCTAATTTGCACACTGACATATACAAAGTCTCCCCACTGATTTACGCATAGTTCCTCCTTTACCTGTTTATAACCGCCTTGTCCATCGGCAGACGGAACACACGTGGTTTGGGGTTTCCCTCCTGTGGGTTTGGAGTAACACTCCCAATTTCCACAAATCCAAAGCCTAATTTAAATAGCCCATCCACAGCCTCTGCATGTTTATCAAAGCCAGCAGCTAAACCAACCGGATTTCTGAACTTGTGTCCTAAAAGCTTCACTTCCTGTTGGAATAGAGAAAAATACGGTAAGTTGAGGTGGCAAGCAAACCGGGATGATAAGGGGACACAATAGAACTTGAGTCCAGGAATCAAGGAAGAGAGAGCATCCTTAAGGTGAGGGAGCAAAAGAATGAGAGTGTCCTTCAAGTGAGGGAAAGGGGAATAAGAGAGATTTTTAGGTGGGGAAAGGGAGAATATGTTTGGATCATTATGAAGAAAACAAATCCATTGACACTGATACAGTGATAGTTAATTACTTAAATGTATTTGTGGAAATGAAGACAAGTTGTGAATCCATTTATTACAGACACACAAAAAACTTTTCATATCATATCATAACATGGAATAGGGAAGAGTTTACATAGGGAATACGAGGTGACAGTGACGTTGTGTAGCAAGTATATGTAGAAGACCTTAAAGTAGGGAAGGGGTAAAGGTCTTGACATGGGGCATTAAAGGTAAGAGGCCTTAAGGCTGGAGTGGGGTGGATAGGTAGAGGAGAGAATAAACACTAAGGTAAGGGATGAGAAGTAGAAAGAGTCCATGAGATGGGGAAGGTAAATACCAAGATATCATTTGGTGGAGCTGAGATTTTGTGGTGGATGGTGGAATGGAAACCATGAAGACCCACCAGACAGGCCATGATTTCGATTTAACACAGTTGGATTACAGATAAGGAAATTAGAATCTGTTGAATACCAATTGATCTTGGAAATCATGGCCTGTCTGTGGGTCTTCAGGAGAGGCTTGGGAACCGCTGGGATAGAGGATATGTACAGTGACAGTTCTTAAAGGAGCAACTCAATTATTGTATATAATGCATTTAAAAGGTAAACACCACTCCAGTCTCATGTTAGCAACTCTGTGCCCATTTCTATTGGTACTTTGTAAAAAGAAAACTCTGAAAAGCAGGACATTTTTTAAAAAGGGGGCTCTTGAGTTACAAGTTTACTTTTTAGAACATAAAGTAAATAAAATAAATATAAGCTTAATTTTATTACATGTTAAATATAGTTATGCTGTAGATTAAGTCACCAGTTTGGCTTATTTTCGACAAGTGGGAAAGGAACTTGAATGCAGAAAAGGATTCAGCTTCTTCTATTGAAATGTGGGAATGCTTAATGCCAGTGCTTCATATAAGACTACCAGAAATCTCATCATAAAGGCTTCTACAGCAGTGCTGGGCCTCCCCAGTGCTATAAATAATAGCATAAAATACTGTATTTAATCGGCGTATAACACGCACTTTTTCTCCCTGAAAATAGGGTGCGTGTTATACGCCGATATTCCCTCCCCCTCCTCATCCTCCCTCCTCATTCTAACCCCCCCTCCGCATTCTAACCCCCCCTCCGCATTCTAAACCCCCCCCCCCTCAACCTAAACCCCCCTAAATACCTCCCCCTCACTTAACTGCTTCTGCTCCGGCCTCCGCTCCTTGACCCGGCGCGCATGTGACGTCACATGCGCGCCACGTCATTAGCATATACCGGGTGCCAGCGGAGGGGGGTTGAGGTTGAGGAGGGGGGTTGAGGATAGATGGGTTGAGGTTGAGGAGGGGGTTGAGGATGAGGAGGGGAGTTGAGGATAGGGGGGTTGAGGATGAGGAGGGAGGTTGAGGATAAGGAGGGAGGTTGAGGATAAGGAGGGAGGTTGAGGATAAGGAGGGAGGTTGAGGATTTTGCTTCAAAGTTCTTTTTCCCCTGAAATTTCCTTCTTAAAATGAGGTGCGTGTTATATGCCGATAAATACGGTATTTAAAGGATCTTTTTTTAAATGGACATGAAATTGATCAATGCTGATTTACATTAAAAAAATGCAGCACTGAACATATATATGTTGAATTTTTTAAATTGATGTATATTTCACTATTTTATAATGAATTTTGTATAACCCAGTTAACCCTTCAGCAGCCGACTCTCACTGCTGGCTGCAGATTGGTTGCCCTCTGGGTACTGAACATATGATAGAGGACACAGTGGGATATGTAGATAGGCAAAGTGGGGAAGAAAGTGAAATACTTACCAATTTGTCGGAGTCATGGTGTTTGCATTGTGGCACCAGACCCAAAGACAGGACTTTTACAGACAGGGTATGTGCCAGCTCAGGTGGTACCACACGCTGCAACACAGGCATCAGGTATTCTGCATAGAAACGTTCATCCCCCTTTATGGTTAGAAAGGAGGAGAAAAGTAATCCTCCCCCTCCAAGCACTATCAGAGCATCCTTTAGCCGGCGCTGCAAGAGAGGTTCATAATAAGAGAGTGAAGGGTGTAGCTCATGGGCACCCAAAGGGTAAATCCCTCCTAAATGATTAGGACCATGGTACTGCTCATACAATACGGTTTCATTTGTTTATTTAGTAACAATTTTGAAATAAATTCAATATAGGTTTAAAAAAAAAAAAGTAAACTCTTGTGTTTCGGGCCTAGCAGAGCTGATCCTTCTCACCCTCTATTATCAGGGGAGGAAGAGGGTCTACTCAGGAGTGTTTTTTACGGACAGGTCTAGGTTTTCCTGTAGTTGCCATGTCATCTGCCTAGGGAGTTGTCCTGATAGAAGTCTATATTTGCTGCAAGGCTCGGCCTCCTGAGCAGATCCTCTTCCATGCTCTGGACACCTCACTAGGGAAGGAGTGAAGCAGATCTGCTAAAGACTGAAAAACAAAGATGCAATGCAAGTTTTACATTACGTTTTTCCTTCAAATTATTGTAGTGATAATCAGTAAACATAAACTATTTTGTAACAGCACTGCAGAGGTCCCTTAAAGTGATACAAACGTTTTCTGGATTTTATTAGCTATATAATATATCTGTGTATCCATTTACTTTTAAGTACTCTGTTTTTACTACCTAAAGTCAGACAAATATTACCTGCTTGGGTCTGCCCTTGGGATTGGCCATTTCTCAGCAACCTGCTGCTGGGGCATGGCCCCTAGTAAGCTATGACACTATACTGTACATCCAGCCCTATAGAGTCTGTATCTGCTGCAGCGGGCACACCAAAACAAGGACTATTAGTTTGATTTTAGGAAGTAAAAACAGATCTTAAACAGCTCATTTAAACTACACATTTTGTTACTTTAGGGCTCAATGGTAAATGTAATGAGGCAGCAAAGAAGAAAAGATCCTGATGACCACCGGTGTAAAGGTGTGGTGAGGACAGGTGGTGACAACAGACATAGGGTGCAGTTGATTTTAAACAGTGAGGTTGAGAAAGACATGGTAGTGAGGCTGTCAAGTGAAATTAGTAAAGAGATAGAGTTGGTGGCTGCAATGGTTGAGCTGAGAGATTGTGAAGGGGCTATGGGGTGACAAGGGCAGAGTGACATTGGTCAAGTAAGAAGCCTGGACATATTATACATTGTGGTGGGGGATTTATTAAATATGGCAGCTGCAGGGACACTTCAGAAAGGTGAGGCAATAAGTGGCAGGGGGATGAAGGTGATAACGATGACAAGGACAGATTGACTTTAGCAATGTGAGCTGAAAGGGGGGGGGGGGGCTGTGATGGTGGTGCCCACAAGGATTAT
Source organism: Discoglossus pictus (assembly GCA_027410445.1). Taxonomy (NCBI): domain Eukaryota; kingdom Metazoa; phylum Chordata; class Amphibia; order Anura; family Alytidae; genus Discoglossus; species Discoglossus pictus. The sequence continues at coordinate 21,586,840 of CM050176.1, read as the reverse complement.
GTAAGAATTATGTGTAGTACCAAATAGAGGATTATTTTCATTAAAAGGACCACTGTGGTCAAATTTTTTCTACAGTGTATTTTGAATGACTAAACTCGGACAATATATATTTTTTAGAAAATTAAATAATAAAAACATATTTAGCATTCTTATACTAGATTATTCATTGCTGCAGGTATCCACTTCCTTTTGTCAGCTGGGTCTCTTAGTTGCTTTCGGTGCTTTCCTGTTTTATGCTACCACACGTGTTATGCACTGCACTGCGCCTATTAAGTCGGCTTTTTGTGGCTGGTAAGTGGTTAGGGGTTTTCGGATTAGGGTTAGAGTCGGGAAGGGGTGTAGGGGGTTAGGGGCTTAAGGACTTAGTTTTAGGGGGTTAGGGTTAGGCTAAGAGGGTTAGGGCCAGCAAGGGGTGTAGGGGGTTAGGATTAGTGTTAGGGCCGGCAAGGGGTGTAGGGGGTTAGGATTAGTGTTAGGGCCGGGAAGGGGTGTAGGGGGTTAGGATTAGGGCCGGCAAGGGGTGTAGGGGGTTAGGATTAGGGCCGGCAAGGGGTGTAGGGGGTTAGGATTAGGGCCGGCAAGGGGTGTAGGGGGTTAGGATTAGGGCCGGCAAGGGGTGTAGGGGGTTAGGATTAGGGCCGGCAAGGGGTGTAGGGGGTTAGGATTAGGGCCGGCAAGGGGTGTAGGGGGTTAGGATTAGGGCCGGCAAGGGGTGTAGGGGGTTAGGATTAGGGCCGGCAAGGGGTGTAGGGGGTTAGGATTAGGGCCGGCAAGGGGTGTAGGGGTTTAGGATTAGGGCCGGCAAGGCGTGTAGGGGGTTAGGATTAGGGCCGGCAAGGCGTGTAGGGGGTTAGGATTAGGGCCGGCAAGGGGTGTAGGGGGGTAGGATTAGGGCCGGCAAGGGGTGTAGGGGGGTAGGATTAGGGCCGGCAAGGAGTGTAGGGGTTAGGATTAGGGCCGGCAAGGGGTGTAGGGGGTTAGGATTAGGGACGGCAAGGGGTGTAGAGGGTTAGGATTACGGACGGCAGGGGTGTAGGGGTTAGGATTAGGGCCGGCAAGGGGTGTAGGGGGTTAGGATTAGGGCCGGCAAGGGGTGTAGGGGGTTAGGATTAGGGCCGGCAAGGGGTGTAGGGGGTTAGGATTAGGGCCGGCAAGGGGTGTAGGGGGTTAGGATTAGGGTCGGCAAGGGGTGTAAGGGGTTAGGATTAGGGCCGGCAAGGGGGGTAGGGCGTTAGGGGCTTACGGAGTACATTGAGACGTGAGCACAACCGGCAACAAGAGGCTTGCAGTGCTGTACACGGCGCGTGGTAGCATAAAACAGGAAAGGTCCTTACTTTCTCAACAGGGTGTGCCCTTGTAAACTAATCTGCTATGAAAACTCTTGCATTTGTAGATGCCATATTGACATTGTGCAGATAACAACTTCATGTCAGTCTCCTCCAACATCAGGAAGTTGAAATAAAAATTATAGATCCCACAAGAACATAAATTACATATAAAATATATTAGAATAGAAGCTATATATATATATATATATATATAATGAAGCAGAGAAGGGCAGGTGTTGAGACTGTGAGGGTGACAAGTGGAGACAATGACAAGATGTCTGTGAAGGTGAGAAGTATAGAGTTACTATAGGCTGTGGTAGGGGGTGTCCAGAGGGACTAATTGAAGGGCATATGGGTTGGTGATTGCAGAGAAGGAGAGGTAGCATGGACTGTGAAGGTGTTATGTGGTGACAGGAGCATGATGTATAAAGCTAATATGAGGGGAATAAAACATTGTGGCAGAGGAAGAGTGACATACTTTCTGGGTGACACTGAATAAGAATGGATGTCACAAGCTTGTGTACAATTATACATTATTTTCGTACAATAACACTATCACATATCTGAAGTCTGCATTAAATAGAAAGCGCAGGCTGTAAAGCAATGCCTTACTTACTTTCACGTGTGCAGCCAGCATCTTTGCTTCCGACGGCCATGTTGTGGTTGGCAGGAACATGTGACTGGATATGGGTACGTCGGCCATGTTTGATTTGGGCAAAAGTGAATAAAATATTCCAGTTTAAACAACTGTTATTTCTGCTCTCTGGATATTGTGTGTGTTTGTGGGTTTTGTTTTGTAAAACGGTGTCCTATATTTTACTTGCTTTGTATGATATAATAAATTTTATTCAGTGTCTGTGGTCAGTAGTTTGCATTTATATATTAATATTATTATGTCTCACCATACCCTGTATAATATGTGTATATGTATATACCCACACAAGTGATACATTGGAAGTTCTTTAGTGCTCCAAATAGGTTGAGTGCCAAGGTAGCATTTCCCCTAGAGATCAATGTAAATTTAAATAATCTGTTCCGGACAGCAGCATTTTCACATTTTAGTTTGAATTTCTTTAAACAAAAACTTAAAACTAAACAAACATTTATAAAAAACAATAATTAGATCAAATAAAATAGAATTTAACTTCACTTTAATTATACTGAGAAGACCTGAGGGTCCAATGGGATAGTGGCGATGTAGAGGAGGAAGAGAGAGGTTATTGCTGGGAACTTTGGTTCCTTTAGGTGCAGGCTACCGTTTGGTTCTTGTAAGCACAAACTACACTTTGGTTTGTGTAAGCACAAGCCACACTGGTTCTTATAAGCACAGGCTGCACTTTGATTCTTATAGCCACATGCTACACATTGATTCTTATAGGGTCAGGCTGCACTTCAGTTCTTATAAACACAGGCTGCATTTTGATTCTTATAGACATAGGCAGCACTTTGATTATTATACACATAGGCAGCAATTTGATTCTTATAGGCACAGGCTGCACTTTGATTCTTGTAGAGACAGACTACACTTTCATTCTTATAGGCATAGTCTACACTTGATTCTTGTAGACACATAATGTACTACACTTTGAGTCTTATAGGCACAGGCTACACTTTGATTCTTGTAGACACAGACTGCTCTTGGTCTCTTGCAGGCACAGACGGCCACAGTACAGAACTTTATTTCACTTCCTGGAAGACAGGACGCAGGGTGGCACGAGCATGTTGAATACTGAGCAAGTGTCAAGTTCCGAGCCAGCTTTGTCAGTCAGACGCGTCGAGTACCAAGCCATTTTTTTGTCAGACAGACGTGTCAAGTATTGAAAATGGGGCGTTCTGAGGAGGTTGAGAACCGAGGGTTCGCTGTATATATATTTTTGTTTCCTGGTTTTTCAAATAATGGCTAATCCTATCATTTTCTTGTTCTAACAAGTGGTGAACTAAATACTCACAGCCCTTTACTGGCTCTTTAACCAGGTGGCAGCAGTGAAAGCACCAAATCCCAACCACTGGACCACCAGGGAACCTGTGAATCATCAGCCATTACCCTAACCCCTAAACCTAATACTTACACTAAGAAGAAATTGAACAAAATCTCGGCAAGCAACCGTCGCGCAACCTAGTGGACACTAGCCGACATTGCTGGCAGGTAAACAGGAAAGATCATCCGAATTATAAAAAAAAAAATGAAAGATCACTCTTAGAGAAGATCATCTATTTAACAGTTATAGAACTTGCCTAGTCTGACATTGTTCGTGGAGAACGGAAGCTGTCATTTTTCGCCACTGACATTGAGCTCTGTGACCTGATTGGGTCAAAAGAACAAGCGTGGGTCAAAAGAACAAGTGTGTTTCTCAGCAGCACAATTACCTCACATACAAAAGTCTTGTAGCAATACAATTTAAGTGCTTAAATATTTACACATATATTTGAACCTCTTTAAGTGAAAGTTCTGCTTTAAGATTGTCAGACTTGGCAAGGGATTTGTGTACGGATATGTCAATTGCGTATTGCATAGAATATTTTCATTATAGTAATATAGTAATATACAGTAATATAATTGAAAAGCCCCCCCTACAGTAGTCCTGTAGCTCATCATGTTTACAACATCCATCCCTACAGACTTTTGACAAAATCCATTATGCTTTGCAGAGGCTGCAAAGGGGTTTACTGAGTCTGTGATGTACCAATTAAAATGCCAGGTATGTGGTACCTATGGCATGTCCAATGAGATAACAACCTCCCTCCCTTCTACAACCTCCATTAACACTGCCTGCACTTATAGATAATATAACCAAATGCCTCAGGTATATTGTATTTGTAGGGTAACAGCCTGCTATATTGATTATATTCGAGTTAAACCAGCCTAATATTTGTATGTATTTTTCATATGTAACTTTGTGATAATTCAAGGTATATTGTGTGACCTGGTCTATGGGGTTGTAATCAAATTATTGTTTGCACTGGCAGATGTAAGAGTTTTTTTACATGCTGTTACAATGCTTCAAATGGGACAGTTTATCTTTGACCTTCTGATATACTGTAGTGATCTTAATTACATAACTATTTATAGAGTTTAATGGCACCACTATTACTTTAATTACTTTTTGTTAATGTGTTTAGTTACCATTGTATTTTTTTACAAGCTGCTCAATTAAGAGATCTTCTGGTTAAGACATAAATGGTAGAACTATGATCTTTTCCTGGATGTTGTGATGTCCATGCTCTATTTGTGGCTGTCTGACCTGATGAAAGGCTACTGATATTAAGTTGTATGCTCCCAGTGGCAGAGCTAGAGAATAGATGGCCCTGGTGCAAAATAAAATTGTTGGGCCCCCCTCTGGGGTGTTGTAAAAAAAAGGTTTTGCGTTAGGTCCCCCCAGGGACCAAATCACTCAATGATCCTCAGCCAGATGCCTTTCCATAACTGTTCCACCTCCCGAAGACTCCTTCTCATAACAGAAAACCTTCCCAAGACCCTTTTTCATAGCTGCTCCCCGACCCTTACCTACTGCCTGTGAGAAGCTCCTCTGCCTGCAGCATAGCTCCAGGACATGTGCTCTACACTTTTCAGCAACATCCTCTTATGATATATATATATATATATATATATATATATATATATATCAATCTCCACATAGCATCCAGTCCCTTTCAGACCTCAGTTAGCACCCATCACTATCTCCTTTGCTCCCCATCATAGAATCCACCCCCCCCTGTATTTTGCTGTAATCCAGCCCTTGCTCTCCTCCCTGATGCACATTCCCAGCATGCTGAACTGTTCCACACTGCCACCTTTTGGAGCTTCAGTAGAAATGCTATTTTTTTAAACAGGAACACACCGATTTCAGGCCCCCCAGAAGAGGAGGGCCCTGGTGCCCTGTACCACCTGCACCACTGGTAGATCCACCCCTGTCTGCTCCAGCTGGTGAGTTGTACAAAGGAACCCTGGCCATGGGTACAGTGCGGACCCCATTCCATCACAATTACATACACCACAAATAAGAAAACTACTCAGCGTCAAATCCAGGTCGGGTTTATTTATATGACATGCTGAATTTATACTCAGTACTCATGTGGATTCATCAGGAGCAATTATACATCTACTTGAAGTCTGTTCCATCACTGAGCCAGTAATTGTACAGCGTCAACTAATGTCCTTGCAAATATAAGCCAAAATATTCAAATAACAGCAAACATGCAACTCAAATGTTCAACACGTTAATGAGAGCACAGAGTTTGCTGAGCACAGAGCAAACACACAGAGCAAACATACAACACATTAGTGAAGGCACAGAGTGAGCACGCAATGCAAATGTACCAATATGACTGACACACACATACTAGCTGGGACGTGTCCAAATGTCTCCATTTTTTAATACTTTGTTTTGCCTGTTCCCTCTATATTCTGTATTCTACCTCTATATGTAACTTGTAATGTATCTGCAGCCTACTATATTGATGCTGAATAATTATCTGTAGACTTTGATGGGATGTGTTCATCAGCAGTTGATAACATATAAATAATTACTCTAAACTTTGTTACATCATTTTGTCCATTATTAATTCAGGTTCTTCTTAAGATCATACTATAAATCTAATACCTAGGTGGCCAATAGAAGGACAGTGAGGGGAAGTGATTTGAACATCAAAAGATAGTGATATTCAAATATATATATAGTAAACTCCCCGTTATCCGGCACCCACAGGGACTCCCTATTGCCTATTGGATAAGTGTTGTTGCCGGTTAATCATGAGTCCCGCCAAGAAAGGGTCTAAACGGCCCTTAAACACCCCTTTTTATATGCAATGATACTACAGCATGATTTTCCATCTTGGTTTCTGCTGATCGACTTTGAATGGACATTCCTATCTGAACAGATAGAATATGACATCTATAATTGCTAGGTTAATTTGAAAACTCACTAGTTTTAAGGGACCTATCATCCTGAGATAGCCACAGACAGTTTCATGTCAGTAAAGAAAATTGATCTCTGTAGTAAAGAATAAGCGGATATAAAAGAGAAAAATGTAAAGGCTGTGTTTGTTTATTTTTTTAATTTTCTAAATAAATTTTGCACTTTATGAAGTTTAGTTTAGTTAGTGATTCTGAATCTTTGTAAAGTCAGGGGCGACTGTCAACCAACGGAAATAGTCAATGACAACCTATGAGATACAGACCATTATTAAAGGCATATCTAAGGTTCCTGGATTATGAATGCATTTGATAGGGGAAAATCAGTAGTGAATGCAAACATTTTTTTTGCACGAAAAAATAGCAAAATAAACATTTACAAACTCACCCTAATTTTTGCTAAATCTTTTCAGTTTGCAATCTGCAGCTTTTGTTAGTTGACACCCCTTAAAATCCCTGCTAAGATTAGGATAAATTTCATAATTTGTTTTGGCCAATCAGGAGAAAATAGAGGTTAGCTGATACATTTGTATTGAACTCTGGGGTTTACTGTGTTGCAAAGCAGCCTGGGATATGTAGTCTCTTTCTCTCTCTATCCCTGTGCTCTGATTCAGTTGTGAGCTCAGACCCCACCCAACCGTGTGATTCCATCCTGCAGCAAGTACTTCCTTTGAAAGGTCAAACTCTGTACTTGGCTGCTCTCTTATGTGTACTTGGTTATGTAAGCTTCCTTTAGGTGTGCCAAGCTGGATTTTACTTTCCTGCCTATAACCTTATAAGTACACTGAACTTATCTATATAACACATATTTTTTCTGATAATCACTGCCTGTTTCTTACCAAAACATTTAAAACTCTGTGAAATTTTTACAGTAGACTCTCAATTATCCGGCACGCATGGAGATAGGTAGATGCCGGGTAAATGTAGTTTCTGGTTGCTTGAGAGTTACTATTAAAAGTGGCCTAGATTAGCTGCACATAGGATGCTCTGCTAAGTCTATTTGTCAGTGAGGGTTGTTCTCACAGCAGCAGCTTTCACTCCTCACTTATACACAGGTACGTTGGGCTGGAGGGTGCGGTGCTGAATCCGGGAAATGTGACGACAACACTGTACTGCTCAGTCACCCATGCCTGTCTGCTTCCAGCTAACACTGAGACATACAGTGGATGTAATCTAGGTGCCTGTAAGCATTTTGTGGCATCACAACCTGGCTCCCGGCATTTATTGAGCCCTGTAAATTTTCATTTTTATTTGAAGTACAGTATTCAATTATTTTTTCTGGTTGCTGGAGTTCTGGTTAACTGAGAGTCTACCTTTAACAGATCGATTTTCAATAAGCTATATACTACAGTGAAATGGATCAAGCTACCCTCACTATCCATCTTTCATGTCTGTTCTTCAACACACTTCTCATTTTCTCTACTCTCTGAGATAAGATAAGGTACCCAGGACTGACTGCACATCATTTTGGACCTAGACTTGTTGCCGATGCAATGCCACAGAATATGCCCAGAAATGTCCACATGCAGGAAATATTCTGTAAGTGCATAGACACAAATAGACTTATGATTTTCTATATAGTTGTGTGGTGAACGTATGGGATATAGCAAGAGGAAAGGAGGAGGAGTAACTGGGTCGTTGGGGGGAGGATAAAACCAAAATACGCCCCTGAATAAGCTGTTATGAAGAACCTACAAAATGTATTTCAAAAGTTTAAAATGAATACATGCAAACTTACATTTTTAATTATTGTACATATTTTTGCTTTATTTATAGCAGATATTTTGCCTTTTTGACTCACAAGTTTATACACATATGAGGAATGGTAGAAGGTGTGGATTCACATAACCATCCCTCTCAGACTACAGGCAAGCTAGCAATCCAATATGGAAGCCATGGACGGATTACCCATTAGGCCAAGTAGGCAGCTGTCTAAGGGCGCTTCCCAGTGAGGGGCGCCACTTTAAAAAAAAAAAATGGTTCCTGGCTAAAAATAATGAAATGCTTTAGATCATAGACTGGCTTCTAGGGGTAACAACCTAGAACAAGAAGGAACTTACAGGAAAAGGAACTTAAATGCACAGAAATTGCAAAAATGGGTCTGTACATACCTTGTGTACTTACTTGCAGAGGCTCCTCCAATTCACTGCCTAGGGGGCTCCAAAAAGGTGGATCCGGCCCTGATGGAAGCGCCCATGATACAATCAGAGTCACATCTAAGCTGTTACATAGCTGTTAATGCCGTTATTTTTTTGCATACTTCGCCAGCAGCCGCATAGCCTGTGGGCTTGAACTTGTCAGCGTTACAGAGCGATTAAATTAGACAAGCCCGCAACATATGTGGCCAACATCCAAATCCAAAACCATGCTCACGCACTTTCCATTTGCTGCCATGTACATGATCAATTAGTCAAACCCATAGTAAAAGAGATCGTCATCATTACGTCACTAGAAAAATGGAGGTTAGATTTCAATCGCTTACGGGTTTGAAGTACTAGTTGCGATATGAAAAAATCAATATATATAATATTCTAGTCAACGCAAGTTCTATTATATGTATTAACACATTGATTGCCAGGATCGATATAACACGAAAATTAAACATAAAATAAATGATTTTTTATTGCAGATTTGCGGGCTTGAAAATATTAAAGAGCACTTTTAGAGAAGATTAACTATCTACAGTATGTATCTCCTCCATGTTTGTGGAAAGCAAAAACTGCCATTTTATTTTTTATTTTTGTCGAGAAAAAAGCTAAACTGATTGGATGAAAAGTTCAAGAGCCAGCTGAAGAGCCAATTAAACAGCAGATAAGTTCTAAACTGTGTCAGTTATATTTTTCTGCATTTTGTAGCAGCTCAGCTCAGTTTGAATATCGCTCTGTACAAAACACTTCAATAACTTATCAATGACCCCCTAAGTATCCTATGTATGGTATTTTCTTATTAAGAACTTCAATTAATGTGCAAAATGTTTTCGCAAAGTTTAGAGTAAATAAATAGAGCCTTTTTACTTATTATATCAAACTACGGTAGCTACTTGCCCGTCAAAAATGACAGGAATAAAATTGTAAGCCTGGCAATGCTGTTTGCCACACAATGCTAAGCTATGGCCCCTCTGAGCACCTTCGGCACTCATTGCAAGCCCAACGCTGAGCGCCTTTGGTTCTCATTACGAGCATCTCCCCCGTGTACTTTACAAAACTGAGCGCCGACCTTATGACGAGCCTCTCCCCCCCGTGTAGTTTAGGGTCCTTGTGATGAGTTTTACTGACTTGGGGTAACTGTTACTAGCTTGCGTTAAGTGTCACTGGCTTTGGCTCTCTTTTGCTGCCTTCGGCCTCAAATTAACTTGCAACCTCACTCACAGGCTCCCCGGCTCTCCCCCTGTGCTGTGTGTGAGTGTGGAAGTTAATTTGAGGAATATTTGGTTTTTTTTGCTGGTCCTTCCAGTTCCGTGGTTTGGCCGTTAAATTTGTAATTTACTGCAGCCCCGCAACTGCGGCCTCGTTTTGCAAGGCCCGCAGTTGCATGTACGGGCTTCGGTCCTAAGTCCTACGGTGCTCCTGCTCATCGCAAATCCTGCAATGAGCTCCAAATGCTCTCATTGCAACCTAAGTCCTACCGGCCTCGCGATGAGCCCCTGCAGCGTTCATCGCAAGCCCTGCAATGAGCGCCTTCTGCGCTCATTGCAGGCCGGCATCTGCATGCCTTGCTTTGACCAACATCCATAAGATCCACAACTATTATATGTGATGTTACTTTAAAGGGATACAGCAAAGGCCCAAGTTAAATGCACAATGGAAAAGTACACATACAAATGATTATAATTACAATGAGCTCTTAATACAAATTTGAGTAGAAGTTTTAGATAATTGAGCTTGCAAGTTAGGTATGTTAAGCACAATATATCTATACAGGACTCTCTTCTCTCATCTATCTTTATCTAGGGCCATTTATTTACTCCCAGTGGGGACGATAAAAAAGAAGTACATGCTCAGTTAATAAATACTAAAACAATAATTAAAACTCTCTGTGACTAATATTATTATTTATCTAGTGTATGTTCTTCTTTAACACACCACTGTGAGAGTTAATTGATGGCCCGAGATAAAGAAAATTAGAGAAAGGTAGAGTTTTTACAGACTCTTGTTTTACAATCCAAATCTTTAATTAACAATTTCCCTCAAGATTGTTAACAACAAATTGTATTTATATTTATTTATATGTATAAATTACTGGTGGCTTTGTCACTTTATATTGGCCGCCTTGGTTTAGATGTTATAATCAACAGTTGGGATATGATCTGCAGTCCTGTGAAAGGTGCAATGGTCTGCAAACACAACCCTCCCCAGCTCTGTTTGTCCGGCTCCCCTGATTTTCATATATACATTTACCCACTGCCATGTCTTATCTTCCTGGTCACATATTCTCTGAGGAGAATTTTGTATTGAGTTGCTCAGAGTAGGAGGATGAGCAGATTACTGGCGCTGGTATCCTGCATATCCTTATTATGCTGGCAGCATGGTACCTGTTGGACCTCTCTATGCCCAGGCCCCAGCCTTCCATTTTTGGATTCTTGCTACCAGTTGGTCCTGCGCGGAGTAGATTTTTGGGGTGCACGTAGCACCTGCCTGGCGTGTGGGGGGCACCTGGCCAACGTGTCACATGATAATGTGTTGGCATTCCTCATGCGTCACCTCAACGAGTCATCCAGATGGTGGATTGAATATGAAGCCCAAGGTGAGAGATACAATGTGTTGGAGCTGGTGCAATGTTTTAGGAATGGGCAAAAACTGGCAGAGGTACTGAGTTTTTTTTAAAAGATATCTGTAATAACATGTTTGTTACTAGCCTAGTGCAGCCAAAACATCCACTGTAGCCCAGTATTTACAATATGCCATCTTGAAGAGCTAGAATTTATAATGATATAATATTTTTACAATCAAAATCATTAAAGGCACATATAATACATCAATGCAGCTCTATATCAGGGGGGCACCTGGCCAACGTGCCATATGACCATGTCTTGGCATTTAGGGGTTCTCAACCTGTTCTGACCCATGACTCCTTATCTGCTGTTCCTCAAGAAAATGAAGGAGGAGAGCCTAACACTTTAAATAAACCACTAATTGCAAATAGATTATTGATTAATGTAGTTATTGTTAAAGCGTACCCTATTCAAGTGCAAAACTAGATGAACATGTAGTGTGCCACATGTCACCCTTGTTAAAATATTATGGACCGGTCCCCATAAGCATTAGAAAGTAACTAACTGGTCCCATGTCAATTTTTTCCCCCAGACTTATAGCCCTATTAAATTCCCTCCACGTGTAAAACTGTAGCCCGTAACGTAGCCCGCAAGACTTTCGGCTATTAAATTGGCCTTGTAAATCAACCCTGCCCATGACTTACAGGGTAAGGGCGAGAAAAGGAAATTTGAACTGTGCGCCCGCAATCCTTTGATCTGTCAAACCCGTGACTGTTGCTTTCCAATTACGCTATTAAAATGGCAACAAATTCACTGTCATTCAAGCCCGTAACGCAGCCAAAAAGCCAACAGGTACTAGAGAGGTAGTCCTATCCGTAGCACTGTAAATGCCAATATACACACACTACTGTACATATAATAAAAGTGAAAGTGATGTTAGGTATTAAAATTAATAGCACAACATTCTCAAGCTCGCAAATCTGCAATATATAATACTTTATTTTCAATGTAATTTCCGTGTTATATCGATCCCGGCAATCAATGTGTTAATACATATACTGTAACTCGCATGTGAATATCATATTTACTGATTTATTAATATTGCATTAAACCTGGAATGTGTGTCCGATTATAACTCGTAATTGAAGCCCGTAATGCAACCCTTATTTTTCAGTGACATAATGATGATGATCTAATTTGCCATTGGCTCCCTATAAACCCGTAACTACGGGTTTGATTAATTGATCATGTTCACGGCCGCACATCCAACATGCGACAAATGGTTTAAGGGTTTGCGTCTCTGGCCTGTAATTCGCTGCATGGTCTAATTTAATAGCTCTGTAACACGGCCGAATTTCAAGCCTGCAGTCTTTGGGCCTCATTCAATTGCGATTTGGCCAATTGAATAGGGCTCTAAATAAGCACATAGCATATTTTTTTAAAGAAGTTTTTATTTAGCAAAAACCTTGATTTTGTATAGATGTTTACTAACTAAACAATTCTTTAAAAAAAAAATGTTATGTGCTTATTTAGAGCCCTATTCAATTGGCCAAATTGCAATTGAATGAGGGCCTTTGTGAGCTTGCCGATGTTGTTACAGGCTTCAAATTTAATAGCGCTGATAGTAACTCCAAAGGAAAAAAAAAAAATGAAGTTTATTATTGCAGTGAAGAGAGCCTAAGACAGTTTAAAGGGAGCTTTTAATATATGGTCCCTTCAGATGTTCCATTTTTTAATCCCAATTAGCTCAATATATGAGACAATGAAGCCGAGTTAGAGATAAAACGTAAGTACATGGAGGACTTTTAAAGCTAAAACTGCACAACTTAAAAGCACTTAAACAGCTAAGGGAACTACTATCTTACAGTTTCTCCATTTGAATGTGACTGCTCTACATGATAGTGTGTGACTGCATTAATAGTTTCAGAGTCTTCATTTAAATTTATTATTTTTAATTTTGATGTAGTTAGAGCCACCATTATTGTTTCTCTGTATTCTGTTTCTGCAACCTGGAGGGTATGTGATTGTATATAAGGATTCAGTTACACCACCTTAAATGTGAAATTAAATTACCGTAATATCATTTTTTTCAATGATAGAAATAGAAACCTTATTGGTATATAAGATACTACGACTATTGGTGCCTCAGTACAAAATTATTTCATCTAAAATTAATTCTGTATTTATTTTATGTCTTAAAATACCTTTTTTTTCTGTTTAACAAGTCTAATTCTTTAAAATATAATATTGTAAATAAAAAATGTAAATGGTGTCACTCAGTTATGTCCGACTCTCCGGAACCTCATGGACAACACACCATTCTGTTCCACTTGGTTTTCATGGCAGATATACTAGAGTGGGTTGCCAGTTCCTTCTCCAGTAGGCCACAGGATACAGCTCCTGGTATTCCCAGGTGGTCTCCCATCTGAGTACTGACTAGTGTGACCTCTTGGTGCTCTGGATGGATTTGAACCCAGGATGCTGTTGTGAAAGCAACTGCATCCTCACCACTGGGCCACCAGGGAACCCAATATTGTAAATAGGACTGTACAAAAGTCTTTTAATATTGACTTATAAAGTAATATTATTAGCTACATTCTTTTTGTATCATTTTCAGGTGTTCTTTAATAAATCCCGTATTATGTGCCATTTCCTAATTTGCTAAAGTAGTACTGTATTTTAAAACAAGTCATGGCTATAGGTTTCATAATCGAAGCCCCATTAGCTCAAAGAATTGCCACTAGTTTTGTAATTTCTCCCTCCTCCCACTCCACTATGTGTCATCTTCTGGCAGCAAGCTGTGAATCCCCATATTGCATCGTCTAATGCACACAGCACAGCCAGCAGCATCCTATTGGTCCACATGGTCATTGTAGTTCTGGGTCTTACCTGTATTCCCCATTAATTCAACACTAATTCAACACTCCTACTCTCACATGGAGAATTTACCTGTGCTACATGTCTAACAAAAAAGATTTAAAGAATCACTGTGGTCAAACTGTTTCTTTATTGCTGTTTGACTAACTAATCATGATAATTGGCAAAATAAATAAAACACAATTATTTTATTCAAATAATATTTAATATGTAGCTCCATTTTGTTTTCTTTCCTGCTGCTGCCTGTTACTTTCACCGTTGGGTGTGTCCTTGTAAACTGATCAACTTCTGTTTAGTCCTACTGAGAGTACTGGCATATGTACTGTATCTACCAATTTCCCATTGTGCAGGTAGATACTTAGGGCCTCATTCAATTCGGGGCCGTAACTCGATCGCAAGTCGTTGATTTCCTGCGATCGAGTTACGCGCTCGCGTTGCTCTACATTTACGCTGCTATTCAATTGGCCAAGTTAGTCCTCCTTCCCGATAATTGCAAACCATGCTATCGGCAGTAAGCATTTTGCCCGTAACTCGTGTTTCAAGCCCGCAAACTCGGAACACTGTAAATGCATTCATCATGTCTTCTACTTAAGGCTGAGCCCTGTTTAATATACAATTTCTAAGATATGTCATTAGTCTTCTTCATCATCATCCTCCTCATAGTACCAATTCCTTTTGATCTGATCTTCTACAGAGAGTTCTTCTGCTTCATCTCCATCCCAAAAAACAATATCTTGAGATGAAATTCAATACAACACTGTCCAGCACTGTAAATGATGGGAAACACAATGGGTGACATTAGAATTAAAAGCACAACATTATCAAGCTGGCACATCGCCAAAATACAATACTTTATTTCATGGTTAATTCCCGTCCAAAGTCCTGAATGACCTCCAAGCCCGTAACTCATTATTCAAGCCCGTAGGACTTCAATGAAATATAGAGGTTGGATTCCAAGGTCATATGGACTCTGTAGCCCCTAGGACTTTGTGCCGAAAATTGAACATGAAATAAAGTATGTATTTATTTATGCCGATTTGCGAGCTTGAGAACGTTGTGCTATTAATTCTAAAACATCACTTTCACTCTTAATAAAAGTACAGGATTGTTTTTTTTATTTGCTTTTAAAGTGCTCCGATTTGTAAGTAAGCCCTTTGCGAGACCTCCTTGGGGCAAGTAACCGGTGGCTCGAATTTAGCCATTTATGGGCTTGACGAGGGTAAATCGGAGCAATTGAATAGCGAATTGGTATTTTTATGCGGCCCCAACTCAGTCGCTTTGAGGGAAGTAAGTTGCATTTGAACAAATCTCTAGGAATCGTAGCTCGCAGCACATAACTCGATTGGAGCCAGTAAAAGGAAGGCAATTGAATAGCAAAGTAGCTTGCGACCTCCATTTGCGAGCCAGGATCTCTAAAACGTACCAATTGAATGAGGCCCTTAGGGCCTTATTAATTTCCCAGCCCGCACTTACCTTCATACAGCCTGTAAGTCTGCGGCCCTTGAAATTCGCATCGGTTGCAGAGCGATTAAGTTAGAAAAGCCCGCAACTACATGTCCAAAATCCAAAACCGTGAATCCAAAACCATGCTTTCATATGTTGCATTTCAGGGCAAGATCATGATGAAATCCGCAAGGCCGTAACTACCGATGTAGAAACAACCAATAGTAAATGAGACGGTCATCATGACGTCAGTAAAACATGGAGGTTAAACCACAATCAGTTACAGTTTTGAAGTCCGATATGTGATCAGACTAGTAATTCTGCAAGTGACCATCAATAAATATGAATGAAGAAACTTGTCTAGTTCATGTGGGTGGCCTGATATGTATTAACCCCTTGATGCCCGAGATTGAGACTGTTGTGCAACTAATTATAATGTCTGTCATCGCTTTCCCTGTCTGTTAAAGTGCAGTATTGATTTTGTATTTGCATTTACAGTGCTATGAACAGGTGTTTAACCCCCTTGCGGGTCCTATCTGGTACTCAATTGAATAGCGATTTGCGACTGTAGCATTTACGTCATTGAAAGATCAAAAGCTTAGCTGGGTCGGAGTTACGATTTTGGCAACTGCAAAGATTTTCAGCCTGTAACCCGCAGATTGTTTGCGGGTAGCTAAAAGAGGCCAATTTAATAGCTGCGGGCTTCAGAAACTACAATTTGGCAAATTTAATAGGGCCCTTGGTGCCTATTCAAAGTCTCCTCCCATCTCAGGAAGTTGAGCTGCTGAAGTCAAAATGCTAGTTTCTTTCTTTAGCATAATTACATGTAAAAGGCAGTAAATTGTATCTGCTATTGTTTATTTTTTTTACATTCTAAAAACATCTTTCAAAATATTAGTAGTTCTTCAAAATAGTAAATGATAGAAATATGATCACCGTGATCGTTTAAACAAGCCATAGATGTTACATATGAAGATCTTAAAATGAAACAGATTGCCTGTTACCAACATACGCCCTTCATGTTTGATAGAAGGGGTTCTGATGGGGAGGGCGATTCTTCTGAGAGAATTTTTTTCCATGTAATTACATGACGATGTCATGATGTGTTTTTCCTCTAAAGGGATTTGCATAAATTAGAGAAATGGATGACTAAGTGGCAGATGAGATTTAATACAAATACATTTAAAGTTATGCATTTGGGAAGGAAAAATAGCCATGCAATTTATATTCTTTTTTTTGTTTCAAAGATTTTTATTCAACAGCCTTTATGTTACATAAAAAACAATTACATTGCAAACATCTGTTAACTGAAATTATTGAAATAACTGTGTCCATTGTTATTAAAATATAATATTCATATCAATAAACAATCATTCAGCCCGATATCTCACATTTTTTTTTTCTTTTTTGGTGATGGTTTTAAGTAGATACGCAATTAAAGTTCCACTCCTAAGTATTCCTCACCACATCCATTCCCATGATCTCCTGTGCTACCCTTAGTACCTTTTGTCGTCTAGATGAGTTGCCTCTCCGCTTCCCAGCTCTACCCGTTCCAGTCCGCTCCACACTCCACTCCCCGGACAAGCCACCGCTGTTAGCCAAAATGTAATGTTCTTTCCTGTCCAGACCTTACAATGTACTATCTGGAGACTGAATCCAGGGTCCCCAAATTTCTAGGTAAATGTGGTGAGTGTCCAACAAAGTGTGAGTCATTCTTTTGTTAATGCAAAGATAATTTATTTTGTTTATGACTTCCTGAAATTGGATATGACTGCTTTTTCATCTTCTAGCAATTATATTTTTGGCGGCTAAAAAAATCATTTGAGCCAATTTGTTCCCCTTATTACCCAGCCCCCGGTCATGAATTCCCAACAGGCAAGTCGAGATTGATGGTTCTAGGGGAGATTTAAGAATTCGTGAAGCTAATTTGGTAGTTTCATTCCAAATATCAGCCACTCTAGGACATTTCCACCACGTATGAATAAAGTCTCCCCTTCCCTGGCATCCTCTAAAGCACCTATCTGAAGTTGTTGGAGATATCCTATTTAGCCTGACAGGAGTCATGTATGCCCGATGTAAAATTTTCAATGAGGTTTCTAGCAAGCTATAGTTATATGAGCCCTTAGATAGGCTCAGAAAGGATTCCGCCCATTTGTCCCCCTCCCAGTTTTGTTGCATGTCTATCTCCCATTTCAATGTGTAAGCAGGCTTCCACGAAGCCTTTGGGGCATTAAACATAGTGTACAGTGAGCCTAAGGTTCCTCCAATTAAGTTTGTGTTTTTACATACTATTGACATCCACGATCTTTTGGGCGGGCCATGAATCCTATGTATCTCCTCAACCCAATGTCTAATTTTGATGTAGTTAAACATTTCTCGGTGTGGTATCCCTATTTTCCTGTTCATTTCTGCCCAAGAAATAATTCTGTCACCCTCAAACCATGCCTCAAGTTTGTCTAAATTGTGTATAGTCCAGAATGCTTTGGAGTCAGCTGTGAGGGTGGTCGCTAGAGAGGTTGATGTAAATATTGAAGTAAGAGGTGATACGGGGTGAATCAGCTTATGTTCTTTCCTAGCCCATTTCCATATTTTCAGTGTAAATTTAGTTATAGGGTTATGGATTTGGGAGTCAAACGTGTGCGAACTCGGAGCCCATAAAATGATTTCCCATTTTAATGGGGCCATTTGTAGCTCTTCAATAAAAACCCAGCTGGGCTGTAGGGTGGTAGAATGTATCAACGGTATAGAGGCAATTTGAGCTGCCCTAAAGTAGGTATTGAAATTAGGGCAGGATAGTCCTCCCCTAGACTTATGTTTATACATAGTATGTCTGGCGATCCTAGGGGGTCTATTCCTCCAAACAAATCTAAAGACCTGGGCTTGAAACTGTGCCAATTCCCTGTTATTAATTTGGATCGGCAGAGTCCTGGCCAGATAAAGCAGCCTCGGCAAGATGTTCATCTTGACCGTGGCTATTCGGCCCGTCCACGAAATCTGCCTTTTTGTCCAGCTGTCTAAGTCCCTTCGAAGGGTCCTAAATAGGGGTGGGTAGTTGGTTTTATAAATATCTGCTAGTGAGTTAGTCAACTTTATCCCCAGATAGTTAATGTAAGAGGTAGGCCATAGAAAGTTGTGTACCTTTTGTAGATGGTCCAAGATGTCCCCAGGAATGCCCACACTTAAGGCTTCTGTCTTGCTATGGTTCAATCTCAGTCCAGACAGAGTGCTATATTCATTGATTGTGCCCAGTAGGGCGTCTATGGAGAAGCTAGGATTCGAGAGAGTGCACAGTAGATCATCAGCAAACAAAGAACATTTTAGATGCTGATGCCCCACCCGCACCCCCTCTATAGAGGAGTTCGCTCTTATCGCCTGGGCCAAGGGCTCTATGGCCAAAGCAAAGAGCAGCGGGGACAGGGGACACCCCTGTCTCGTGCCCCTCTCTATATTAATACTAGCCGTCTGGGAACCTGGTAGTCTCAAAGTGGCCTTGGGTAGCGTGTAGTAAGTGTGTAATAAGTTTAAGAAGTTGCCTTCAAACCCAAACTTTGCTAACGTGGCAAATAGAAAGGGCCACTCTAAGGTGTCAAACGCTTTCTCTATGTCCAATGCGAGCAGGCAGACCGGGGTCCCCCTAGACCTAGCCAAATGGATGACATTTAGAGTTCTCCTGATGTTGTCGCCAGTTTGCCTATGCGGGATGAACCCTGCCTGGTCTTTGTGAATCAAGGAGGGAAGGAATATTGAGACCCTTTGAGAGAAGATCTTGGCAAGCAACTTGACATCCCCATTAAGCAGTGAGATAGGTCTATAATTTTTGGCATCTCTCTGATCTCTACCCTCTTTAGGGAATATTGTTAAGTCAGCATGGTTTAGTTCTGGGGGGGCAATCTCCCCTCTCAGTATCGAGTTAAAGAGATTACATAGATGAGGAGCCAGAAGTGTTGAGAATTTCTTATAGTAGATATTGGTGAACCCATCCGGGCCCGGGGATTTTCCTAGTTTTAGGTCCTTAATCGCTTCTAGGACTTCCTTGACAGTAACTTCCTTATTTAAAGAGTGTAAATCATCGGGCGAGATTTGAGGAAGGTCTAGCGAGTTTAAGTAAGAAGCAATGTTATTTTCCATGGCCACCTGTTTAGTAGAGTATATATTTTGGTAATATTCCCTAAAAACTTTTTGTATTTCATTTTGGCTATATATGAGGTCGCCCTCTTTATTCCTGATTTGGGAAATCCTGGATTGGGCGTACTTTGCTCTCAGGCTTCTGGCTAACAATTTATCCGGTTTGTTCGCTTTATTGTAAAACAGATGCTGCGTCCGTCTTAGTGCCTTGTCCGTTTTTATGGACAATACGCTATCTAGCTCCAGCCTCGTCTTGTCAATCTCTGTTCTCAGGGTGGAGGAGGGGGAGAGCTGATTTTGTAGCTCTAGTCGTGCCAATTTGCTCGCCAGATCTCCCTGTTTTTTGAACTGAGAAGCTAATTTAATGCACACTCCTCTTATAAAGGCTTTATGAGCCATCCAAACCCATCCCGCTCCCGTCTCCCTGCCTGCATTGGACCCAAAGAAGTCCAGCAACTCTCTCTCTATCTGCTCCTGAGTTGAAGGCAGTGAGATCTGGTATTCATTCAGCCTCCAGGTGTAAGGTATGCTGAATTGACTTCCCAGGTCCACTTCCAATAAAACTGCTGAATGGTCGGACCAAGTGCAAGGCACTATGGTCGCTCTATGTGAGCTGTCAAGAAGTGAGCTGCTAATGTAAATAGTGTCAATGCGCGAGTAGGAGCCATGTGTGGGTGAGTAAAAAGTAAATTCTTTCCCTCTCGGGTGAAGTCCCCTCCAGGCATCTACCAGGCTAACCAAGTGCAGGAGTTTCTTAATTTGTCTAATTTTGTTGGAGAATCGGTCACTCACTGGAGCCCTAGATTTGTCCGCCTTTGGGTCTAAGACTAAATTGAAATCCCCTCCTACCACTAAGTTCCCCCAGTCCCCCCCTTCCAGTGCCCTTAAAAATCTTATTAGGGCCTTATGTGGTGCCGTTGTGGGGGTATAGAAGGAAGCCAGAGAAATCGTGTTTCCCAGGATCGTACCTTTTATAATAATAAAGTACCCTTCCCTGTCTATCAGTTTGGATGTTAACTGGAATTGGAGGTTCCTATGTAGCAATATTGCTACCCCCTCTTTTTTTGAAGTGTGGGTGGAATGGAAGAATTGAGGGTAATCTTTATTTAGATATGTAGGGGTCTTATGCCTAGCGAAGTGGGTCTCCAGTAGGAATATTACAGATGGTTTGTAAGTCTTATAGTATAAAAAGGCCTTCCTCCGTTTGAAAGGAGAGTTAAAGCCCTTCACGTTATGAGTGAGTACTGTTATGGGCATGGGTAAATTAACAAGGTGTCTGTCAGATATGCTGAATTAGCCTTACCTTTCCGGCGAGCTGTCGAGGAGGGAGTGAGGAGCGGCTTCTCCTTCTGGAGGTGTGGAAGAGGCTGAGCCCTGGGTGAGCGAGTTCTGGCAGGCTTGATTCTAGTTAGAATATACAAGCAAGAGTGCGTGAGTTTTGATGCCACCCCCTGGTGCCCTATCATAAAAAAACAGTTGGCTTAATTTTGGCTTGGTTAATGTAATTGTAAATGGAATTAGATTGTGCCTGCTGACCTGCAAGCAGGCAACCACTAAAGCCTCCACCAAATAAGGATCATTACGCTTATGCCCTGAGACCCCGGGAATGCTAAAGGGGCACAGGAGGCAAGTAGGCAAAGGATGTGGGTAGTTTAAATTATGTGGATGGTGATTGGCATTAGGAGGACGGGTAAACAGCGTCAGTAGCTGATCCCGGCTTAGATATACTCTAAAAATGGATGCTGTGGCCGGGACACAATAATCAAAGAATGAATTGCTTCGTTCCGAACCCAGTATAGGATGGGTGAGCAAGGGTTGGTAAGTGAATGGTAGGTGAGCACAAATACAAAAAGTTGTGAGAAGAACAAATAGAGTGGTTATTGAAAAATCAAGCATTCTTAGGACCTCTAGCCCTAACCTATTCCTGTCTATCCTTTAAAGTACTAGCAGGTTCCACTTCAGCTCCTGCCGGCAAGGACTATCATAAATAAGATAAAAGGAGTGTTACCGTAATAGAGTAACCTGATCTATAAATAATTTGTGCAAATATTAATAACAAAACTCTTGACATAAATTGTAAACAGTAGAAACAGCTAAACCTAGACCAGCCAGAGGGGTCTCGCCAGGCTAAGTATCATTCCCTCAAGTAGCAACAGTAGGTGTTTCTTTAACAATCTACTACAACCTGCTAGGTAGGAAGGAAAAGCAAAACATGGGTTAATAACAGTTCAAAAGTCTTTTGTCAGCTGGGTACAACTCGTAGCAAAAGTCCTGAGTTCCTCCGGGAGCCAGTCCAAAAGGCAAAAAGTAGGTGGGGAAGGTAGTACAGAACAGCTAGCTCAGTTCTGAGCAACCCTCCTGAGAGTCTCCCCTAGGTAGCAGCAAAAAAGCAAACCAAAAAAAAAAGCAAAAAGGGAGCAGGACTTTCTGATAGCATGGTGCCTCTTTAGTCGAACCCTCGTTTTGAACAGTCCTGAGGATAAAGACAATTGTGCTAGTGTGTCAGCGTGTCCATGTTTTGGCTGGGGCGTCTGTTGGCAGTTTTTGAGACGTGATCAGCAGGCCTCTTTTGTCTGGTCACTTCAGACCACTGTCTCTGCGGAAGAGGCAAAGTTGCTGAAGCAGATGCCATAGGAGCTGTGTCCCCCCCAATCAGTTCTAGGCGCTTGAGAAGCTCTTGGCAGTCATCTAGGGAGCGTGTTGTATATTGGATACCTCCCACAGAGAAGATCAGGGCAAAGGGGAATCCCCAGCGATATCTGATGCCATGGCGTAGCAGCACTTCCAGGGCCGGCTTCATCAGCCTCCGTCTTTGTAGCGTAGTTGTAGAAAGATCTGCAAAAAACTGGAGCTTAGCCCCGTCAGGACCAGTGATCGAGGTCTTGTTGCGGGTAGCTGCGAGGATCAGGTCTCTGGATTGTTGGCGCAAAAGCCGGACAATGATGTCTTTAGGGAGGTCTTCATTGCGGCTCCCCCCAAGGGCTGTGTGCGCACGCTCTACCTCCCACTCTATCGTGCCTTTAAGGTAGCGTGGTAGATCGACTATAGCCGTGGGGACTCCTCTAATCCTCAAATTAAATCTTCTGGATCTATTCTCCAAGTCCTCCAACTTATCTTCTATATCCGAGATACGGGAGGAATTGCCAGCAATGTTGGCCCTGTCCTTCTCCTGCGCCTCTACCACTTGGTCCATGGTTTCCTCAAGTTGATGAGTCCTCTGTCCGATCTCTTGTATGTCTTTTTGCAATGCCGTGACTGCTCCGTTGATATGGGAGGCCAGGAGCGCTTCAATTCTTGCCATTGAGGCACTATTGATGGATACCTCCGGCTGTAAGGTTACCTCCTGAGAGTCTAAATCTGAGATGTCCGATTGCTCTGAGGTGAGGTCTAGTGCCGGTGTTTCTAATGCTTCCAGAGTTTTAAAATGCTCGTCAATTTTCTTTGACGGTAAGGATTTTTTATTTTTCCCCATTTCTGCGCCGCTGATTGTCTCCGGGTTGGCTATTGAGCGCCCAGGCATTTAGCCAGTTGCTCTGATGAGACCCCTTCGCTGCAGCTATATCCTCTGAGGTAATTAGATCCGCTGTGCTCGGTGCTGTCAGGATACACCCAGTTCCTGTAATGGTGTCTTGGTGTTTTTTCCTTTTTGGTCCTTGCCGGCTAGAGCCATGTAGGGCCGCTGTAGTTACATCTCAAAGTATTGTTGAGCTCTGTCAATCATGTGCTCTCAGTAGGCCCAAGCTGCTTTCATCAATGTCCCACTAGATGGCGTCAATGCTCTGTCTGGTGCGGGTGATGTATCTTGTTGAGTGCTGGACTGCACTATTTTCTGAGCACCAGTAGGTGGCAGTGCTGCCCCTTCCAGTGATGATAGGATGCTTGGTTTGTTTTTGTACCAATATTGAGCACAGGCCACGGCTGAAGCAGCCACACAAGGAAAGGCAAATCTTGTCACCACTAGTAATAAGGCAGTAGTAGTGAAGATGAAAATAAAGAGGTTGTATGCCCCCATCTACAGTCTTATAAGCAGTGCAAAGTCTTTGTCCCCTTAGGGTCAGTTTCCAGGCCTTAGAATCTTAGAGTCCTGAGCAAGCCCCTATATTACTTGAGTCAGAGAGCAGTGAGGACATCCCTTAGTGTCGCTTTCAATGCCAGTAAAGTTGCAATATCTTCAGGCATTATTAAGCAAATAACCTCTGGGCTTGGTGTTGTCGGAGTCAGAGTGCAGATGTGGGCACTTGTTGCTGTGTGATTCAGATAAAGACAGTCCCTTCTAGTAGCTGTTAAGGTCTCTGTGTCTGCCTTCTCTGCTAAAGGGGAGCTTAGTAGAGTTTTAGTGCAAGTATGCTTGTGATCTCCCCCTAGCATAGGGTGTCAATAGCACTTAGCCAGTCTCAAGCTTTCTAGGCAGGGAATGGGGATGCAGAGGCCTTACCATATTCAGGCCTGCCTCATGGCTTTACAAGCTCTTCGCGGGTTTTCTTCCTCCACCCAGCCTCTCCTTGCTGACCCCTGGACTCTTTGCCACAGGCCCTACAGGGCTCTTCGGTGCCCTCCTGGCTCCCCCCTGCAGCTGTCCTGCTGCTCTGAGTGCTCCACGCACCTTGCACAGCTCTTTGTGCCTCCCTGACCGCCTCACAAGATGGCGGCCTCCTCTGTGCCTCCTCTCAGTGCCCTCTCCTCTCACCTCCGCTGTTGTCTTAGGTTCTGGGCACCCGGGGACTCCGGGTTCGTCTCACCCACCTCCTGTGGCTCATCCGATGGCCCGTCCAGGCCGGCACAGCCGCAGGCTGTGCAGCTGCTCCCTGCTCCGGAGCTTCTCAGCCAAGGGCGACGATAGCTCCGTCGGCGTCTCTCCTCCGCAGGCTGGGGCGTCCTGGGGGGGTCGGGCCAGCTTCACCTGATGCTCCCCGATGTTACTGGGGAGTCTTCAGACCCTTTTGGGGATTAATTAACTCCTAAACCTTGGCTTAGATCCCGGAGCTCTCTCTCAGCACGTCGCAATTTATATTCTTAATGGAACAAATCTATGCGGTATCAGATACTGAAAGGGATTTTGGAGTACTTGTGGACAACCTATTAGGTAACAGTGCTCAATGCCAAGCAGCAGCTGCAAAGGCAAATAAAATATTAGCTTGTATTAAGCAAGGTACTGTATTTAAGCAAGGGAAGAAAATATACCATATTTTTCTGTGTATAAGACGCCGCAATGTATAAGACGACCCCTATTTTTTGAGGGGGTGTACCAGACCAGGGTATAAAGGTAATTGCAACACCATGCAGCGCCAGCAGCAAAACTGCAAGTGGCCGCTAAATCGCGCTGTCGCTGTTTTGCATGGGGGTGCCCGGTAGAACATAGCTGGATTCATAACACACAGGGTCCCACACAAGATCCCTCCTGGCTCTGGATGGGGGCTGCTGAGGGCTCCAGACACCATGCCCCTTTGGCTCTGGATGGTGGCTGCTGGGGGATCCTGGATCTGGATGGGGGACTATTCAGCGTTAGGGTCTGCTGGGAGCTCCTGGCTCTGGATTGGGGGGCTGCTCGGGGTGAGAGTCTGCTGGGGACTCCTGGCTCTGGATTGGGGGCTGCTCGGGGTGAGGGTCTGCTGGGAGCTCCCTGCTCTGGATGGGGGTCTGCTCAGGGTGAGGGTACAGAGTGGGGTCTTGATGAAGAATATTCAGGGTGGGGGGTCTATTAGTTTCGGATGGGGTGTTCTGGACATGTGGTGGGGGCTCCTTACTCTGGATGTGGGGCTGTTTCAGATGGGGGGGGGTCATGGCTCGGGCTGGGGGCTCTGGATGTGGGTGGTTGGGTGAGGAGTATTTTACTGTGTTTGCCCATCGGGTACACCAACACGTCCGGCCCAGATGTGATGCTACTGAGGCGGGTTACAATGTGCTGAGCACCGCTGCTACTTTAGGGCCTCATTAAAATGCTATTTGGACAATTGAATAGGGCTCTATATAAGCACATAGCATATTTTTTTTAGTGAACTTCTATCCAAAATCAAGGTCTTTACCTAAAAACTTCTGTTAAAAAAATATTCTATGTGCTTATATAGAGCCCTATTGTGTGGTATGTTTCTCGGTTATGTTTAAACAGCGACAAAGCCATCTAGTGGCCACTTGCAGTTTTGCTGCTGGCTCTGCATGGCGTATTCCGTGTATAAGACGACCCCCTATTTTAAACGTAAAAATTTTGGTAAAAAATATTGTCTTAGACCCAGAAAAATACGGTAATTTTCCCACTATGCAAAGCCCTAGTACGACCTCATTTGGAATATCAAGTACAATTTTGGGCACCACTTCATAAAAAGTACATTTTAGAGCTGGAAAAAGTACAGAGAAGGACAACAAAACTAATAAGGGGAATGGAGGGGCTAAGTTATGAAGAAAGACTAATCAATTTAAACTTATTTTCCCTAGAAAAAAGGCATCTAAGAGGAGATTTAGGTTTTCCGCTGATAAGAGGATATCCTTTGAGGTTAGAAGTAAAAAGATTCCACCTTAAAGAAAGAAAAGGGTTCTTCACAGCAAGGGAGGTTAAATATGGTCCAGCTTTCATTAACTCTAGAGGGCTCTTTAGGATTATATATATATATATATATACATGTTTTTAACTAAATTAATTGTATCCTCTTGAATGTCATTATGACATAAAATTTTACTTACTCCTTAAAAAACTACAGAGTAACATATTCTGAGCTCATGGAGCTCCTCATTCTTCCTGTTCTACCTCATGATAGCTGCCATATTGCACTGCTGTGAACTGAAACCATACCGCAAGTTGAGTGGCTTCACATTTCCAGTATCTATTGCAGCATAGGATGCCATTGTCTGCTTGTTAGCTTCAAGAGTCACTAGTAATGTGAAGCATCTCTGTGGGCATGGCTTTAGGTTATAGCTGTGTAATATGGCTGATATCAAGAAGTTCCCAGATGTGTAATATGGATAAAATTACCAGATAGGGAGAATAAAAATTATGAGAACCTGTTATGCTGAGGAGTAAATACATTTTTTATATTTCAACTAAATTGAGAAGGATAAAATTAATTAAAGGATATACTGCACAGTATACATTTTCACACAGATGGTCAACTTCTTTTTTAATCACAATAAAGTGAAAATATATGAATTACTGATTTTTATTATTTATTGAAAATATAAATGCTGGACCATTAGGGTTATTAAGAAAAAAAGAATAATACAGGAAATTTTAAGCAAGGTGTTTCAAGCTAACAAAAATATTTAGTAATTAGGGAAAGACAAACTGCACCCTAGTGGCATGAATGACATAGAAAATCCTCGATCCAAAGTTGGGAAGAGACTTTGAAAGCAGAGGAAGCTATTATCTGCATGGTGACAGATAACACTTCACAATGGCTGCTAAGGCTGTCAATGGTTTCAACAGGTCTAAAGGAAAGCTAATTACTTTACAAGGAGAGAAACTCATAAGAAACAAACAAAACTATCCAGACCAGAAAATAAAAGTTGCTCCTATATAAAATAAATCATGTGTAGTTTAAATATATGTGTAAATGATTTAGGCCTTTGTAGACCTCTATATGTTATGTGATGTGAGCATGGGCGTAGGCCCCCAAAAATCTGGGGGTGATAATGTTTAAAGAGACAAAAACGGTGGTCCTGAGTGATGCATTCAACTCTACTCCCAGGACAGGCAACAGGGTCGATCTACTGACAATGCACCGGGGCCTACTCTGGAAGTGGGGGGGGGGGGCAGTGCAGCATTGTCCCTCAAAAACTAATTTTTTTATTCTGTTGTTTAAATTCTCAATGCCGCTGGGCCCTACTTGTAATGCGCCAACATATTCCATAGTGCTGTACAAAGCTTAAGTTCAAGGCAAAACAATAGCAATATTAACACATTGCAAAAGGTGGAGGGCAGTGTCTTTAAACTTAGAATCCAGTGTCCATAGTGCTTTCCCCAAAACACTTTGCAAAATTGAAAACATGCAAACTTAGAATCTTTAATTAATATATATATATATATACTAGCGACTTGCCAATCAAAAATGACGGGGCAATACAATTGTAAGGCAGGTAATGTTGTTTGCCACAGACAGTAAGTGTTTTGGTCGACTGAAATCCTTTGGCGCTCATTGCGAGCCTCTCGGTTGGTGTGTTTTTTGTTATCAGATGCGCTTTTGCGCTCATTGTAAGGTCTGCGCTGATCTCCTTTTGGAGCTTATTGCAAGCCTCTCCACTGGTGTACTTTGTGTCCTATGAGCACCTTTGGCGCTCCTTGTGAGGTGTGCAGTGAAGGCCTTTGTCATTTATTGAGATACTGTGGTGTTTTTATTTTCTGTATATGGATTTTTTCCTGATAATTAATTAATTAATTAAATCATAAATGAATATACTTTACCTATTTGTAATTAATATATGCAGCAAGCAATGTGCAGAAGAGCTAAGAATCTGTTTTGATGTTCCTGCAGCATACAATGTAGATTTGCAGTGTTGTGGAGCTGAGGTGTAAGTGTCAGCAATGTGTGTAGTGTAAATGGGCTGCGTGCGCGAGGGGAAGCGGTTAGTGCAGATGTGTAGTTTCGCATTCTGTAAGTTAGTGTGTAAAATGGCGGCGATTGTGTATGTGGTACGCGGTGTGGATGATTTAGCGTCCTTGCTAATAGTGTAATTTGTACCTCGTACGGGTTTGTGTAAAAGTTGTATGTGCTTGGCAGTGTTTTGCGGGTTTAGGGTCGTGTATATATATATATATTATGGGTCAACGTTTTCATGGGACAGACATACTGCTCCAAAGTGCTGGCAATGTATGATTAAGTTTAATTTTGCTATTTTTTGTATCACCTGTTCATATAATCTGGGGGGATTTGTCCCCCTGATCCCCCCAGTTCCTACGCCCCTTGATGTGAGCTGCTGAGGACCTCAATTGTCACAATTGTTTTACGTGGCCATAGTTTGATTTGCTTTTGAACTCTTGACCCAATCAGTTCACAGAGCTCAGTAATGTAAATACAAACTGAACTCACTCAGCAATGAGGTAAATAATTGACCCAGATTACAGCTGAATAGACAGATACAAAATGCAGATTACACCCACCCTCTAGTTTAGCAAATAAAGCTGAAATATTACAATATGATATCCCATAGAAACAAGCAAAAACTGCATAAATATGTTTTCTTTTTTAAAGTAAAATTATAGTCAAGGTTTAAACAACTGCTAACCTTGTTATTTTACAGCATAATTCACAAACCTGAAGTTTTGCCAAACAGAGGAGCTTTATTTACAGGTTCCACCTGAACTAAAATTTCTTTTATATCAAAAAGCATTGAATATCTATGTAAAAGTAGATAGACTTGCCCACTTAGCCAATTATTGTAGCAAAATAATCTGACTGGTCAAAGCTCAATGGCCAATTCATGAGCCAATCAAACTGTGACAATTTAAATGATTGTTCTACATTACTCAACCAAATATCAACTAAAAAACAGAGTTCTTATAGCAGTAAAAAAAAAAGTATTAACACATTTACACATACATCTGAACTTCTTCCTTGCAAGAGCAACTTGAGTCACTCTTATGATTGATTATATTTTGTATATTTCATCCATATGTTAATAATTACCAGTACATTTTACGTGAAAATCATTTACACAGGTTCTTTAAGGACATACTAATTAAGTTCATAACATTACCTTAGATATTTAAAGCACCAATAATGCTTAGGCCCATGAACAATACAAATAGAGCATTTTTTTATTATTTCAATACAATCATATAAATAACAAATCTAGGACCTGCGCAGCACATAGAAACATAGATTTGATGACATATAAGAACCAACCGTTCTATCTACCTAAAATGATGGCATTATTAAGCCTAAGGATTGCCTTCTGCTTATCATGTGTTTGTGTTTGCATTGATCAGTCTTGTCCAACTCTCGTGACCTCATGGGCCGCAACACACCATGCTGATCCACTTGGTATTCATGGCAGAGATACCGGAGTGTGTTTCTAGTTTCTTCTCCAGTGGCCACAGTATACAGCTCCTGGTATTGCTAGGTGGTCTCCCATTAAAGTATTGATCCTGCATTGCTTCAGGGTGGTTAGGGGAGATCAAACCAGGCTTGGTTGCCAAAGAGGGCTGGCCTATAAATGCAGTCTGAGTCTGGCATTGTAACCAAAGGGATATCTGCTTCTATTTCTTGTATGTTCTAATCCTAACCAAAGGGATGGAAAATAGTTTATTGTTTTTAAAAGGTCAGTAAACTTAGGTCCGAGCTTGCAACCTGTAAAGTCCTTAGTTCTCATAGGAGGTGTTCTGCTGGGCTGTGAAATTGAACACAAAAGACATAACCTAGAGGGAGGATCTTTGGGTGCACAGGGCCCCTCACCTCTGGGTAGTCACAACCATCATTGTACATCATAAATTACTATTGCACACAACTCAAAGAAGCAGCAAAATATATATCAATATGTTCACAGAGTATATTCCACAATGAAAGTTGAACAATTTTCTGTGAGTCCACTATTAGGACTATTATTTAATTCTGGCAATGCTCATTCCTGTTGCACTTTGTTGTTTTAATTAAAATGCTTTTTGTGTCATAATGTATTATAACATTAAGATGTTCTACAATATGTATTTAAAGCCAATGGTTAAATGCTTGTTAGAACACATATTCTGCTTATTCATACTGTTAGTAATATCTATTTTTTTTATCACAAAGACATGTAATGAGATTCAAAATAAATTTAATATAACTTAAAGACAAGCATATTTAGATATATATAAAAATGTTCACTAGGTGACTTAATGTTATCCTCTTCAATTTGAACTTCACTTACTGCTAATAAGTTCCCAGAGTAACAGAATTTTAGCTTCTAGAACTTCCTGTCTTCTTTTTCCTTATCATGCACAATATGTCACAGCTGAAAGACATTGCCCACAGGGGAGCAAACAGTGTCATGCTGAATTTCATTTGATTGCATTTCTTCAGATCTATTTCATTTTCATCAGACCTATTGTTTCTTTATTACAATATAATATTTCTTCAGCAATACTATTTTACAACACTTGCATTGCACTTCTTAATATATATATATGGCAACCTATATGAGAGACAACAGAACGAATGTTGAAGGTTGCAGAAAGTGAGAAACTATTTCCCTGAGGACTTCTTAGTATTAAGCAATTTTATATAACAACTAAACCGAAGATGATACATTTAATTAATTAGAAAAAAGGAGAAAAGGACACCATATAAAGTTATGAGTTTTTTTTTTCCTGTGGGAGGCAAAGAATAGCTTTATATGGTGTCTTTTTCTTCTTTTTTAATTAGTTTATTTACACTAGCTAGTAAGACAGTCCTCTAATTGAATGGTTTAATTTAATATTGGTATGCATACCAGTTCTATATTATTGATAACTATAGTTACTAATTATATTATGTTATACTTAATTTTTGTGAGGACATTCTCTTAAGAAAATAATCTGTAATTAATTCTTCTAAGATACATTTAAGTAAGTCACCTAGTTAAAACATTTATATAAAACAAAAGCAGTTTGCCCCGCAGAGTTCCTTTTATAAAGAAGCATTATAGTAAAAAAACATGTTTTGTGCCTTGAACTAAACTCAATATGCTTTGTTCTGTGATGATGTTCCTTGTCACGAGTTCAAACTGAACTGAATCCAGTAGATGACCCGAGATCAAGACTGGACCAAAAACAGTTGTACACCGCAAACAAATGCCCATTCAGGTCTGTAACCAATAATCTTAAGCCCTGCTTTAAATAGCACGCACCTTCTGCCACAAGCTCAAGTACCCTCAACAATGTGTTTACCACCCAAGAAAAAGAGAAAAAAACAAGTCCTTCTTGAAGAACCAACATAAATAACTCAAGACCCACCTTGTGATGCCCATATTTTCATATAAAACAAGACATCAATGTACTGATCTTCTTTCTGAAACTCTAGCCGGATCGTACTTCAGATCATCATCCAGACCAGCCTCCTAATCATTTTGAATTAAACAAGAAAAAATTTAAATTAAGGTCCTTTGTGATTAAACATTCTCTTTGTATAAATTGGATCGATTGATAGAGCCTTCATGGAAAGTGAACCTAGGTCATTACTCCTAGCATGGTTAATTAGCATGTGCGGAGGCGATATACTCTGAATGTTCTCAACCACGAGTGGAAGAAGCTTAATTGTCCCACAAGCAAATTCTACAGGATTATTTTATAAGCAAAATTCAGGTTCCCTAAAATTGATTGCAACTCTTTAGGTGTTAGCTTCTTCTCCCCTTTCACTGCATAATAATGCAAGTATATCTTTTATTTTGTCTTGTGTTAACCTGCATTCCATCAATATTTAATTGATAGTAACCCCCAAAAAATAATGAAGACACAAAAACCCTCAGACTTGTCTTCAGCCACTGGGATCCTGAAGCGAGCAGAAATAAACTCCTTATCCTTAAAGCAAGACTGTACTTTGTCTCAAGTGAGGGCTAGGAAAAGCAGACTCACCATCTGCTACGTCCACAGCTGTTGTCACAGCAAACTGTAAGAAAACTTCTATCTCTGTAACCCATGAAGAAGATGCAATGTACCCACACAAAGCTGTCACCGTAGGTGAGGGTGGATGACATCAAGAGTGGAACCAAAGCCATGGGATCCAGGATCTGGATCTGTAGAGGTGTTTGATCTTTGTGAAGATGAGGATTGATTGTACCCGGGGGGGGGGGGGGGGATCCTCTTCTGACCAGGCCTCTACTGCAGATTGCACTTGCAAGGTCTCAAAGATCCATTCAGGGCCATTTCACAAGGCCGCATTTAAACATGCCATTATATCTAAAATATTTCTAGTAGTATTCTTTTCTTGTGATGTTTGATTTTTTTTTTTTACAGGATCTAAAACATTGGGATCAGAAAACAACATGAAACCATCCTGCATGGTCCTGTCACGATCTGCACATTCTGTTGAGCTTCAAGAAACACCATGTGTGCAGGAAAATTACGTACTCTGCCGAGCAGGTAAGGGCAAACACCACTAACATCAATACTTTTTTCCCAAGATAAAAGAAAGAGACGGACCTTATTCTTATGACGCCACTTAGGAGCTGTGCAGCAATGAGGAAGCTGCACGGAAGTGCTAGTACACTCTACCATTAATGGTTATATATAGGAAACGCTCCAGCCTAAAGATGAGGGCAAAAACAGTTATTTTCTGTTTATGTTTTCTCACAAAGATCAACTATTGGAAAAGTATATTTATACTTAGACATTATAGAAGTTATGAAAGCTGCACCATTACAGTGTCATTTTACATTTCTTGGATGAATGAAGATGGAATAAGGTTTGTTTGTTTTTGATTTCTCTACAGAGGGACTGAACTGTCTCCTGGAAGCCCAATATCCACCTGTCACTTTCAATCCAGGACATAATTTGCAGGTAAGAGAGACATCGGGGGTCTATGATCAAATATGGAATCATGTTGGCATATGATTTTAGCACAAATGGGTTGGGTAACCAAAAGGGCATTATTTTTCAGTACAGTTTTAGTTACACAAAACAGAAATTGGAATGCATCAGAAAAGCACTTGAATGTAAATAATTTTGAATTTATGCAAAAAAATCTTATTTTTAAGTCTGGGGCCTAGTTGGACCTCTGGAGATATTGTAAATATTTATCAATTACCATTGCGGTTACTTATATGACGTTTTTCCTAAACTACAGTGCCCATTTTAGAGCAGGTTCATCATTTGCTGAAAGTATATTTTACCATATATCATCATTAACCATTGAAGCATATACTACATTATCTCACCACACTTGATAAAGTGTGGCAGGAGTGGGGAATAGTCCTTTACAGAGTTGTTATTTTCTGTCACTGAACAGAGGGAACAATAAGGGTAATGACCGAGTAAAACTCGGTTCTAGTCTGTTAATTTTTTGTGTTTACAATTTTTACCTGTCAAACAGCCTTTCTAATTAACCCACCAAGCACATTCTCATTCTGAAAGGTGATTATTGGTAATAATTACTATGGGCCTTATTAAATTGCGATTCGGCCATTTGAATAGGGCTCTATTTAAGCACAGAGCATATTTTTTTACAGAAGTTTTTAGTTAGTAAACTTCTATCCAAAAGCAAGGTCTTCACTAACCAAAAACTTCTGTAAAAAAATATGCTCTGTGCTTATATAGAGCCCTATTCAATTGGCCGAATCGCAATTTAATAGGGCTGTATATGTTTCCTTGCAGTCCAATTTTCAGTAATATCTTAAAAAGACTGAATGTGTGTAGACTTTAGGGAATAACTAGCCTGGTTAGATTATTTACCCCCATAAGGCTTTCTTTTTTAATTGATTAAAATGTTAAGTGAGTTTTCATTCCCCTGAAATCTCCACACACTCAGAGCCTCATTATAATTTTGCTGTAAAAAAATATTTCAATCATCATGTATTCATTGAATTAAAAAAAAAATCATCATAATGATTGGAACCTTTGTTGTGTCCTGTTAACGTTCGGGTTGGTTTGTGGCAGTCTGGTAAAGGACAGGAAGTAAGTAATCCAGTCTGAGATATATAATGCCATTATATGAAAGTACAGCCAGCAGGCTTTCATATTTTATGTAAATGTATAAATGGTTATATTATAGGGTTGGAATCTATGACAGTGCAGGGGGTACCCAAATGGATAAGTGTATGTTTGCTGTATGTTTAGTGACACTGGTGAGAGAACTTACCAGCCTGAATCACAATAAGGTGGTTTTAGTTTGCCACCCTGTCCAACAATGTGTTTTAGATTTAGTTTTAGATTTTGATGTTGTTAATATCACAAAATGGTACAAGCCGCTGATGAGACACAAGGAATGAATCAATGATAAGGAGTACAGGTGTCAGAATACAGACTATAAAATGGGGGGAAGTCTGTCCCAGGCTGCCACAAGTCATATGGGGTCAATGTATATATTGTATATATCACTGCTTATTTTAACAGAGACGGCACTATGTCAGAAGAAGAAAAAGATCATCAGAAGCAGATGTGGACATCCCAGGTCAGACATAGACAAATCAAACATTTTTTTAGCTCTTTTTCACTTAAATCTGATTTTTCATTATCATCTCACCTTACTCTGTCTATCTCTTAGTATTCATTGTTGCTTGAGTCTCTGTGACCCTATGGAATACAGTATAACAGGCTCATTGGTCATCCACTGCCCTTCTGAGCTCCCTCAAGTTCATATTCTTTGCTTCAATGGCCTCATCTATCCATCTCTGCCTCTGCTGACCCCTTCTTTGTGTGCCTTCAGCATCTGTCTTCTCTAGAGATTTCTATTTTCTCATGATATGGGTAAAATATTTGAGCTTTAGCCTCAAGACTAAACCTTTCAGCAAGGACCCATCCCAATGTAAGAGTTATAGACCTATCCCCCTGATCAATTGTGATGTCAAGCTATACTCTAAAATTATAGCTAATAGGCTCTCTCAAGTATTGCCGAGTTTAATACATCCAGACCAGGTAGGATTCATCCAAGCTCATGAAGCTCCAGATAATACTAGGCGTATCTTAAATTTGCTTGATGTGGCATTTGTGAAAAAAACACAATTGATGCTTCTTTCCCCTGAATAAGAAAAGGCCTTTGATAGAAATGATTGGGTTTATATGGCTGAGACCTTAAACAAGTTTGGTCTGAGCAACAGATTAGTGAAGGGTATTTTATCACTATATTTAGCTCCAACAGCATACCAGGTGTTCAAATACCGACCTTTCAAGATAGCAGGAGGAACTTGCCAGGGATGCCCCTGACCCCTCTCCTTTTCATGCTATGTATTGAACCCCTGGCTATTGCTATTGGAGAAAACCCGAACATAAAGGGAATCCAGGTGGTAGAGACAGAACACAAATTGAGCCTATTTGCAGACGATGTCATGCTTACGGTTACCGAACCATTGACCAGTCTTCCTAACCTATTTTATGCTCTTGAGCTTTTTATATTTCTAATTTTAAAATTTATCAGAGCAAAAGTGAAGGATTTACTAAAGTACTGTAAAGCTACCAGATTAGCCCAAATAACCAAAATGGTTCATTAAAGGGCAGTTGCCAGTGTGAGTGGAGACTGAAAAAAGTATCCTTGGGAAATGGGACCTTTGCAGTGGCCAGGTGTTTTGGTTCAGCCTACACAATAGGTTAAACAACTCCTCCCTTCCCAGTTGTGTAGTTCAATCGCTGGCCGTCTTGACTCAAACACACAAAAGAATACCACTTGTAGGATCTGGCTCATGGCTCACCCCCTATGGTTATATCAGAAGAGTACACCAATTAATATACTTTCCCAATTTAAATGGTGGATAGAAAATAATTTAACTATAGCTGCTCATCTTTTAAGGGAAAATTGTCATTGGTCCCCCACGACATTTAGAGACCAGCATCACCTACCTTTAAAGGAATGGCTCAGCCTATCTCAGGTACATGTTAATGTTACCAAAGTACTCAAACTTAATGCCTCAGCTAGGACCACTCCCTTCAAAAAATGCTGTATAGATAACCTAATGAAAATAGCAATATATCCACCATATACAATTATCTATTAGACAAGACTACACCATCTAAACTTCACCACCAGCATTCTTGGGAATTAGAACTTGTCACTACCTTAACCGATGCGAAGTGAAACAAAATTCATAAGCAGGCTACTGGTTCCTCCATAAACCCAATCCAGTGGCAAGACATATTTAGTACCCTATAGACCCACTGGACCTTACTAAGGCTGTCAATTCACACTTTTTGGAACTAACAAGTGGAATTAAGAATGATAACAGTCAAAAAGGAAACTATGTGTTTGTTTTTAAACCCCCCCCCCCTTTTTTTTTTTAACAATGTTATTCGCTGCTGTCTTATACCTTATTAAAATGTATTATCCCAAAATGTACCCAACTTTTTTGCTCTTTACCTGACTTAGTTGTGCACTAAAGGGAACAATTCCCCTAAAGGATTTTTTAATTTATTTTTATATTATCCTTGGATCCTTAATAAAAATTATATTAAAAAAAAAGTTGGTAGTAGTTTGGTTTGTAGTATTGATTTATCGTCTTGAAGTCCAAGGGGCACAAAGCTGTTTTCTCCAGAGCCAATTCAAAGGCATCAATTCTACGGTGCTCAGCCTTCTTTGTCCTTAATGTCCTGCTCTCACATGCATATGATACTACTGGGAATACTATAGTTCTAACCATGTGGGCCTTTGTTGATAATATAATATCTTTACTTTTTGATGGCTTGTCCAGACTTGCTATAGCTTTCTTCACTATCTGCAGATATCTTGGAGTCCAGGAAAAAAAAAAAATCTGTCACTGCCTAAACTTCTTTCCTATTTATTTGCCAAGAACTGAGATTGCCCTTTGCCAGGATCCTCATTATTTTATTGTTGAGCAGCAGGCCAGCTTTTGCACTCTCTTTTTTTATCCTCACTAATAAACCCTTTAGTCCGTCTTCACTTTCAGCTATCAGAGTTGTATCATCCCCGTATCTGAGATTGTTGATATTTCTCCCAGCAACATTGATTTTGGTTTCGGATTCATCCAGCCCAGCCTTTTGAATTATGTATTCCACGTAAAAGTAAAGTAAATAAATTAGGTGGCAATGTACAACCTTTCACACTCTTTTCCTGATCTTGAACCATGTTCGGTTCTAACCATGGCTTCTTGGTCAACAAACAGATTCCTCAGAAGGCGGATGAGTTGATCTGATACCCCCATCTTTTTAAGAACTTGCCAAATTTTGGTGGGATCCACCCAGTCAAAATCCAGAGAATAGTCTGTTTTTCTGGAATTATATTGCTTTCTCTATTATCCAACGGTCATTGGCAATTTTATGTCTTGTGCCTCTGCAAAACTTTTTTTGCACATCTGGTAGTTTTTGGTCCATATATTTTAGGAGTCAAGTGTGCAGTTTCCTAAGCATTACCTTGCTGGCATGTAAAGTGAGTGCAATTGTTCAATAATTGTATCACTCTTTGGCACTACCTCTTTTGGGATTGGGATGTAGACAGTCCTCTGGCCACTTTTGATTTTTTCATTTTTTGGGCATAATGCAAACAATATTTTCACAGCATTATCTTGTAGGATTTTGAACAGTTCAGCTGGGATTCTATGAACTCCTGCAGCTTTGCTTTCTAGGGCCAATCTCACTCACTTCACTCTTCAAGATGTCTGGCTCCAGCTCATTGGACAAACTACTTAGGTTATTAATGCTAAGACCCTTCCTGTATAGAACTTCAGTGTATTCCTGCCACCTTTATTTGGTGTGCTTCTGTAAAGTCCCTAACATTTTTGTCTTTTATCAATTAAAGGTTCCCTTTAGATCCTTGTCTTTCGTGAAGAGATCTCTTGAAGTTCCCATTATTTTATCTTCTTCTGTCTATTTACACTGCTCACTTGTAGAATGTCTGCTTCTTGCTATCCTCTGGAATTCGTCATTTGTTTAGATGATTTTCTTGTTTTACTATTTCCACTAGTGCCTTCTTAGTTTTATTTCTTCAGGGGATATTCTTTGTTGCTGTTTTCTGTACAATGCCACAAACATCTGTCCAAAGTTCTTCAGGCATTATATCTACCATGTCTATGTCCCTTAAATCTATTATTTACCCCTATAGTGTCTCCCAAATCCAACTGTGTCTCTTGCAGCTTACATCTTCCAGCCAAGTATGGTTTCCCCATCTAACTGTGTTTCTCACGATAGTGCCTATCCTATTCCTGACTGCTCCGTTTGTACCTAACTGTTCCTCACATATACAACAGAGCCTCTCTCATATCAATGTGCCTGCTCTCCCATTTGTGTGCCTGCCTTTAACATATTAAACTTTATATGCAATTATGTTGTTGAGGGACATACCATTTTTTTTCTAATGATCAACTTTCTGATGTGGTAGGACTAATTGAACCACCCCATATGTCTACCTACTTTCTCTCCCCCATCAAACTGTCTTCATCTCACTCTGAAAAATATATATTTTTAACCCCCTATCACCTATCTATCTATCTATCTATCTATCTATCTATCTATCTATCTATCTCTATCTATCTATCGATCTATCTATCTATCTATCTATCTATCTATCTATATCTATCTATCTATCTATCTATCTATCTATCTATCTATCTATCTCCTTTACCTGTCCTTTCTATTTAATTCTGTTTACTTTGCCTGTGTTTTCCTATGCAACTGTGCCGCCTGACCTGTCTTTATCAAACTTTCTGATGATGTCTCCCATTTCCAGCTATGACTCCTCATCTAACTGTATTTCTTCATTAAACTGCATTCCCTGTTTCTAGCCAGGAGAGGTCTAACTGTATCTCCAAATTTTACATGTATCTGCCTATGTGACAATGTTTCAGTATATAGTGGTTATCCCCTCATATAAATCTCCTCTCTCTACCTGTGCTTCTCCTGTCTTACTTTTTCCCACCATTAATGTTTTCACTTTCAATACTTTTTCAGATATTGATTACATCGTTCATCAGCTTTTGGGAATCCAAAATGTGGGAGGCATTAATGTGACGGTATGTAGATATTTAACTTACTGGCAGACTTATAGTTGGTGTTATGGTCTGATAGTCCAAACTATTACACATAGTTACATGCAGGCAGAGTTACTATCAGGTGAGGCATTTTTATAGACATTACTATACACAGTCATTATGACAGGTCTACAGTACAGCAGACCGAAAAGTTTTTATCACAAAGCAGATTGTAACAACTGGTAAAAATGATGACTCACCAAATAGGTCTGGTCCAGATTTGACCATTTTATAAATCCAGTCTTATTGGAAACTACCCTATCCATGGACCAGTCCTAAACGTGCCTTTGGGCATATTGTTTATGCTTTGTTGTTGCACTTTCCTTGGACACATACTCACAATGTAACCTTCATCATTAAAGTCAAACCACTGGCTTTGGGAATGTATTTTCTCTCTTAGAGTGATCCATTTTTTTTTTCTTGGATTACAAATTATGTTAAGTAATTTTTCACTCACAGTATAAATATGCCATGGGTTCCTTTACTGGAATCCAATGCTCTTTTGACCATAACTGGGTACTGTTAATACATTTACAGTCCAGTCAGGATACAACTAGGTTACCTTAAGGCCAAAAATGCAGCTAGACAGTCTTACAGCCATTTAGGTGTTGAGATAGACATTGACTTTCTAATTGTTATACAATGGCTTCCGAAAATGTTCTGTAAAACTTTTTTTACTGTAATCCAACTGTAGATGCAACACATGTTTATTAATAATAGCGATTTTTAAGTACTGCTTTTTCTTATTCTTATTTTGTTTAATTATTTAGAGTTGAGTGGTGTAAGAGGCAGTATCAGAAAATCATGTAGAGCTAAATAGGTTTATAATATAGTTATACAGGCAGGTAAGGGTACAATCAGACATTTATACAACCATTTCAAACTATTCTATTATCTATCGATTCATCAACCTGACTAAACTCCTATTGCTGCTCTCTGTGTTAACAGGACCTGCTCATTCGTTTAACTTCAATGATGCAAGATGAGGAGGAGACCAACATAACTCGTCTGGTGATGTCACTGTCCTACAAATAAAATTGACTGCACAAAAAAAAATCAGGAAAACTAAATCTGTCTCTGCTTTTTACATGTTTCTTTATTTCTGTTTGCAATATGCATGTTCCTACTTCTTTATACCGCTTTGATTTTGTCTCGGTGTCCTTTCTCTCTCTCTCTTTCCTTTTTATCTAATGTATCTCCTTCATCTCTCTCTTATCTTTTTCATATATGTCTTTATGGACTGCACTTGCAAATAGGCTAATTGTTTATAGAATGTAAGAAAAAAATATACAATTGCATAGAAAAATGAGGCTCACAGTCATGGCCAGATCTGGGTGCTTTCCCTGTGAGGGGAGCCGCTTAAAAAAAAGAACAAGAGAGTTACAACAGAGAAAGCAACTTACACTCACAGAAAAGGCAAAAATGGGTCCTTGCATACCTTGCGTACTCACTTGCAGGGACTCCACTTCACTGCCTAGGGGCTCCAAAAAGGTTGATCCGGCACTGCTCACAGTGTATCTCCATTTTATCCACTTGATCATGGATTCCTCAGCATGTGAACACTGTTCTCAAGTAGCATTTGAAAAAGGGAATTTTTCTGTTGATCTCTTTGGGCCTGTAATTATAGTGTCTGTGGTAAGGCTGCTTTTTATTGCTGGTTAACCAAGGATGTATTCCTATGCTTTTTTATTTATTGGTTTGTACTTCTACTATTTGTGCCATTTTATCTACTTATCTAACACAGAGTCCTACAATAACTTTAAAATTGTTTAATTAGTAACTACTTCCCAATAATATCAGTAATTGGAGACAAACAATGCAATGTAGCATTTAAGAGTTACATCTGAACTTACACATCAGCTTCTTCCCAACCCCATTAGGTGTCCAGAGAATGTGATTTTAACTGGGCAGGGGCTGTCCTACATGATTAGGTTAATTTATTGTTGTCACTGCAAGGAAGGAGGCAGGTATAGAATTCTATTGGGACATTATTTCATTATTTTAAACATGTATACAGGTAGTGTTATCACATGATGTTGATTATGGGCGTTAGGCGTGTCATCTCATAACTAAGAATAAGTGGGTAAAGCCACTATACAACTTGGAATATGAGTATTGTTATATATCATTAATACAGGTTATAATGATACTGTATTATTAAATGATTATGAACATTATTATCAGATGATTGAAAATGTGGCTAGCAGTAGGATGTGCGCACTATTATACCAATGGTGCTTGTTATTTCCTTGGACTTGATGGTGTATTTCCTAATTTTGTTCTGCTCTCTGGCATATCTCATTCGGTTTTATAATGCCTGCTTTATTTTGCTTCTTTAATAATTGGACAAGCTGGGGTTAATTTTTTTCTGAGCAGTTTTGATGTCATCAGAGCTAACCTTATAAATAAATATACCTCCCCCTATTGATTCAAGTAACCTCGTTTAAAAGCAATTACGCAAAATGCGCGTTAGGTTGTGTGTTTTCTGAGATGTCTCATTTTGATGATGTCAGAAGCTGTGTGAAACAGTGTGCAGGGGCAACTGCCATGGCAGTATCTGTTAGCGCCATTTACCCCAGATCTAAACATTTAAACATATGCAAGCCAGTTGTTCTGCCCAGACCAAATAGGGAGAGATAAGTGTAGGGCACAAGTTTTTGCTACCCTTAGAGGACAATTGATGGGTCCTTTAAACTGTCATAAGACAGGTATGAATAGGATTTATTAGAGCCAAACAATTTTCAGTCAGTACATTCATGGCCGGATTTCTCATTAGGCCAAAAAGGCAGCCGCCTAAGGGTGCTTCCCTGTGAAGAGCGCCTCATTTCACACTTCAAAATGTTCCTTGGCATAAAAACGGAAATACTGCAGTTCATAGATTCATCACTAGGGGGTGAACACCTGTAACTAGAGAGTTACAAGAGGAAGGAAACTGCTGTGCCTAGGGGCGCTGGAGATGCAAATGCGGCATTAAGTACATTGGTCTTTATAGATCACTGTTATAGCCAGTTGCTATTGTCAGGATACTAATGTCTATAATTGTTGCAACTAACATCTGAAATAGGCAAGTTATGTTATGTTGAAAGTATCTATGGTAACACAGTAACAATGTATCAAGATATGGATTTTCTGTGAAATCAGGAATACGGGATACATTGTTTATCTGGCTTTGGGTGCTATGAAAGAAAGTGTGATCCTCACCAAAAAATAAGGTAGAAAGTTGACCCTAATCACAGGGCTGCTGGTGGGAGGATCGACTAACTTTATTCTCTTACTTAGGAACTTTATGATATGACCCCCAATTACTGTTATCACACAGTGATATACTGTAAGTTTTAATGGTTGTATTTTATGAGCATATATGTATAATAAACAGAACTTTTGAATGAATCTGGATCACTGGAAGTCTAGGGGGCAAAACTGATGGTATTGGATAATATCATTTTCAATATTCGTGTTGTAAATGAGGGGTTAAGGTCTCCCTAGTAAATATTTTGGTAACATTATTCTCAATTCTCATATATAGGTGAGTGGGCTTAACTATCTTATGTAAACAACAAAGAAATACCTTCACAGTCACCAGATAGAAATGTTTGGCCTTGTGGCGGACAATGAGGGTAGACTCAGATATATCTTGATTGCAGAAATTGAAGATATCCTGACTATTCAGTGGCATGCATTATTGTGTCTTTGAGATATATTTGGATTAGGAGTGACTTGCAATATTTTTAGAATACTAGTATTCATGAAGTGGGTCTTACTGGAAAAGGTTGCCTCTATTTCTCGTTATACTATAACCTCTATCATACCCTGGACACCTGATAGGGGTGGATAAAAGCAAACTGCATTGAATATTGTTCTTTAAAATACTGATTTTATTGGTAATCACTTAGGCCCTCATTCAATTGCAATTTGGCCAATTGAATAGGGCTTTAAATAAGCACATAACATATATTTTTTAAGAGGTTTTTAGTTAGTAAGCATCTATCCAAAAGCAAGGTTTTTACTAACTAAAAACTTCTTTAAAAAAAATATGCTATGTGCTTATTTAGAGGCCTATTCAATTGGCCAAATCGCAATTGAACGAGGCCCATATTAAATAGACAAACTAAACCTTTTTGTGACCCTTTATTTATCCCCCCACTTCTTCCTTTTCTCCTTTATTAGTTTAAACTGTCTTAATTCTGTAAGAAATTATTCCAGAACAGGGTATGTTGACTGTCTTTCTGTTTGCAGAATGATGAATTGACTCTTCTAGATCAGCTAAGTCAGAGAATTCTCAATCAAGACCTCCGATCTTCTGTTTACTTTAGTGATTTAAGCAAGGTGGTGTATTTTGGTGTTAACAGCATATTACAGTCAATTCTCTCAACCTGCTCTGAAATTCAATCTACACCACAACAGGTAAACACATTTATAATACTATTTCAGTAGTTTTCACCCAGTCTATAATTGTCCCTTCAAGTCAACCCTGCATTTTATATTTTTGTAACAACTTTGTCATATTGTCTGTAATTCTGCCACATTCTCTATCTCACCGCTATTTTTTGTAGTGTCTGTTATTTATTCTATTCCCTCATATTTTGCTATCTTCTATCCACAGAGACAGTTGTTGAGTAACTTAAGTATGGATATTCTGCACACTTTGCAACTCTCCATTCTTTCCAATATGAGTGTGAATGAACCTGGGATATTAGTGCAGACTCCAATGTTCAGTTTACAAATAAACAGGTAAAGACAGGACACCCTAGACAAGTTCCCATTAGCTAAGTATATCATATTGGTGGGAGCTTTCTGCTGGATACAAATCCTGGCATCCCACAAGATTCGGAGGATTTCTTAAATTATTCAACCATTCAGAATTTGCAAGCAGCCAGCTTGCATCAATAAATCTAATCTCCCTCCTACAAAAATGTAATTGCCCTCTCAGTAATGTAACCTTCTCCAAAGTATCATGGATGTCTCTAGAACAATGCTTTTATTTTTCAATATATATATATATATATATATATATATATATATATATATATATATATATATATATATATACTTTCGTCATACAGGGCCCTTTAAAATTCAACTCCATTGTAAATCCTCATTTTCCATGAATATGTTGTTGATTTTGTTTACATCAC
The DNA here is from genome assembly GCA_027410445.1 of Discoglossus pictus. Taxonomy (NCBI): domain Eukaryota; kingdom Metazoa; phylum Chordata; class Amphibia; order Anura; family Alytidae; genus Discoglossus; species Discoglossus pictus. The sequence continues at coordinate 21,542,743 of CM050176.1, read as the reverse complement.
ATAAAAATATATCACAAAGCTAAACTATAGCTTATCCGGAGCATGTTTTTTTTAATTTTTAAAAAAAAATTTATGTTCAGAATTTATCTTTTTAATCAGTGTATATTATTTGTGGCAGTAATGTTTCTTATAAATATCTTCTCTTTCATGTTTCTTAGTGTGAATTCCTCAACCCTTGGTGAGAGAGTAGTGTCCTTCCCAAACCAGACCCAAAACCAAGTGGCAAGTGTTGTCCTCCCCAAACAGTCTGCTCTACAGTCTATTGTACAGATGTATCCGAAACTTCAGCTACAGGTGAGCAGGATATTAGACATGGAAGACATTTACAGACTTTAAAATTGAAGCACAAAAACAAGTACACAAAGATAGGCTATGAAAAGAGGATGGAGAGTGGGTCTGGATAGGAATATTAGACTACAGAGAGAAGAGTAGACATGATGAAGAGAGATAACATTAGGTTAGGGAAGTTGACATGTCCACAATTTTGCTTGTAACAAAGTAAAAAAATCTCTACAAGATGATATAAATTAGATAGTATAAAAATCCATTGTAATGCTGTAGCAACTAGATGTAGATTGTTTTAATTAGCACTGATCATTAATATTCAATGATTTTATACTTTCAATTACTAGCTTGTAAGACACTAGTTGATTTGTTTGACTCCACTGCAATGAAGCAAAGAAGGGGGCTGGGTTAGTTCTACCTGGAAGATACAACTAAAGGTCCAAACACAAGCATGGGTCTAAATAAGGTGCTGTGTGGCATTGCTTGGGTAACTAAAACCTCTACCCCCTGCTGTTTATGACTTGACAGTGATCCTTATAGCATAGTAAAACAGTAAAATAAAAATCACCTATAAGTGAAATAAGATACTATTTTATTAATATATTGCAAATCTTATGGCCTCCTTATATATTTATTTCAGACTAAGAGAGTTTATCATCAAGAATGTCATGATTACCAATGAAAGATTACAGATCATATATTTTTCATCCTCCTATTTCCTGTTGAGAATCACCAGGGTAGATATAGAGGCACAAAACTGTAATGTCAAGCAATGCACGGCTCATGGGAATGGGAGTTGGATGAGCAAAGGATGCATTTACTAGACAATAGAATAAAGATAAATAGAAACATTGTGTACCTAATATTGGGCATATCACAGTAAGAACTAGGGACGTATTGAACACTGGGCCTAGTTTGGTCATAGATCATGGAATAGTCCCTCAACCACTGGTCTTAGAAAGGGTATTTACTCTAATATATATCACTTTATTTTGCAGATGATGAGTTTTGCAGAGAGTCCATTTCTTTCTACGTCTGGATTTAATATTTCTGGAACAGTGGCTAGTTTTGATATCATGTCCGGTCTCCAGAAGCTGAAAGTACAAAACCTACAGGACGCCTTCCAGGTCCTTAACCACTTTCTGGAATTTAGTTCTTTGTTAAATACCACTGTAGTCTGAGAAAAATCATATTTTATTTAAATATGTTACCTACTTACAAGAATATGAGCCATGTAAACCAAGAGTACAAAAGCATTTCTAGAGAACATTTTAATAATAGCAGAATCTGCTGGTGTTTGGGACTTCCACATCTTCCACACTTGCGGGCGTCTTTGTGCCTGATGGCGCTCATTGCGAGCCTCTGGGTTGGTTTGTTTATTTTTGGTTGTGAGAGCCCCTTTGGCGCTGATTCCATGTGGATTGCCTTTTGGCGCTCATTGCGAGGCTCTTCCCTGGTGTAGTTTTGCTCCTCTGAGCACCCTTGGCGCTCCTTGTAAAGCGTGCAGTGAACGGCTTTGGTCTTTATTGCGATACTGTTGTGTGTTTTTTTTTTTTTTCTGTATATGTATTTTTTTTTAATTATAATGAATTAATTACTGAAATCATAAATTAATATAGTTTACCTATTTGTAATGAATATATGCAGCAACCAATATGCTGAAGAGCTAACAATCTGTTTTGATGTTCCTGCAGCATACAATGTAGATTTGCAGTCTTGGTGAGCTGAGGTGTAAGTGTCAGCAATGTGTGCAATGTGCAGTGTAAATAGGCTGCGTGCGCGAGGGGAAGTCGTTTATGTAGCTGTGTAGTTCCGCATTTTATAATGTGAATGGTAGTATGTGCAAGTTAGTGTTGTAAAATGTAATTGACTGTGTATGTGTTAGGCGAGTTTGGATAATTTTGCGTCCTTTGTAATAGTGTATTTTATACCTTGTACGGTCCTATGTAAAAGTCATATGTGTGTGGCGGAGTTTTATGTGTTTAGGGGTCGTGTAGCCTCGTTTTTGTTTTTTGGGCGGCCATTTTTTCTCTCGCTTAGGGGATTTTCGAGTGCCTAAACTCACTTCCAGACATCCTGGGTGTCCCCCCTTGCTGTGGGTGATGTTTTTTTTTAATTTTTGTTTTTATTTTGTGTGTTTTACGGTGTGCGTGGTTCGGCTGTTAAGTTCGTATTTTTTTTCTCTAAGTCTCAGTTTCCTTTTGTAAGTGTTATTTTTTTTTTCATGTGATTTTTTCAAAGTGCTACGGGTCTCGCACCAGGGCTCCCTGCCTAAGTGCTATGGGGTCGTAGGGATGAGCGCCTATGGCGCACATCTCTACGAGCGCAAGTATCGCCTTTGGCAATTTCCCTGTTGCGTTACCAACGTATTTTGGCAAGCCTGCGCGGCTGAGAACTATATATGTGATATATATATATATATATATATATATATATATATATATATATATATATATAAAGTTGTGCTCAAAAGTTTGCATACCCTGGCAGAAAAAGTGAAATTTTAGCATTTATTTTGAAAATTTGACTGTTCATGCAAAAAAAAAAAAAAATATATGTCTTTTATTGAAGGATAGTGATGATATGAAGCCATTTATTATTACATAGTTGTTTTGCTCTTTTATAAATCATAATGATCACAGAAATCACCCAAATGGCCCTGATCAAAAGTTTACATTCCCTTAGTTCTTAATAATGTGTATTGTCCCCTTTAGCGATAATGACAGCGTGCGGTCTTTTGTAATAGTTGTCTATGAGGCTCCTAATTCTTGCAGGTGGTATAGCTGCCCATTCGTAACCAGGCTTTTTTGTGGCATTGGCACAGTAAAGGCTTCTTTCTGGCATCTCGACCGTGCAGCTCATTTTTGTTCAAGTATCGTTGTATTGTGCTCCTTGAAACAACCACACCGTCTTTCTCCAGAGCAGTCTGTATTTCTCCTGAGGTTACCTGTGGGGTTTTCTTTGTATTCCGAACAATTCTTCCTGCAGTTGTGGATGAAATCTTTCTTGGTCTACCTGACCTTGGCTTAGTATTAAGAGATCCACAAATATTTAATAAGTGATTGAACAGTACTGACTGGCATTTTCAAGGCTTTGGATATCTTTTTATATCCTTTCCCATCTTTATGAAGTTCCATTACCTTGTTATGCAGTTCTTTTTTGACAATTATTTTCTGCTCCCCATTACTCAGTATCTAGCCTGCTCAGTGTATCCACGTGAGAGCTAACAAACTCATTGACTATTTATACACAGACACTAATTGCAATTTAAAAAGCCACAGGTGTGGGAAATTAACCTTTAATTGCCATTTTGACCTATGTATGTCACCTTGTGTGTCTGTAACAAGGCCTAACATTCAAGGGTAAGTAAACTTTTGATCAGGGCCATGTGGGGATTTGTGTTATCATTATGATTTAAAAAGGAGCCAAACAACTATGTGATAATAAATGGCTTCATATGATCACTATCCTTCAATAAAATACATTTTTTATTGCATGACCAATCATATTTTCAAAATAAATGCCCAAATTTTACAATTTTTGTCATTGTATGCAAACTTATGAACACAACTGTATATGTATATATATATATATATATATATATATATATATATATATATATATATATATATATATATTGTATGTATATATTGTATAAGGGATGTAGCTTGGTACTATTAAGAGTAACTAGTCTATCACCATTGCTTTGTTGTATTGTTAAGGAATTTTAGTTAGAATATCATTTAAAGCTCTTGTTACAAGCAATTGTTAATTACTATTGGAACTTAAAGGCCGAACCAAACACATACATTTAGCAATAAAAAATGTGGTGTGCACCACCTCTTTTATTCATTGTGATAATTCTACAAGTGGGCATGTTAATATGTTTACTTTATTACTTTACAAAATGACTGTTCAAAAACAGAGTACAAAACAAAGTAGACTAAGGTTTATGACTGTCTAGAGATCTCTTCCACTTTTAGCATTTAAACAGTATGTAAAATGTATTGTCAATATTTTCATTTTTTCCGTTTTAAGATAGAATTGTTCCTATTTTTTATTGGTTTACTTTGTCACCTCATGCCCCAAATAACAACTAAACATATTATTTGCATAAAACATGTATTTATTTGTCCTTCCAACTTCCATCTTGATCCTGATGACAGATCTTTCTTCCGAGGAGCCCTACAGAGGATATAAACATCACCCAGATCCAGACTGCTGGGGATAAAGCTCTGCGTCTTTCACTGATGGTCACCATACCGGGCAGCACACTAGTTATCATTGCCAGTGTGAATCAAGGTGTCCCTTTACAGTTGTACCATGGTCAGAAGAATGTTTCTGTGGCACAAATAACCCAGGGAAGTAATGCAGGTATGTATGCTAACACAGGAAGGGGTCATTCTGTAGTGCTGTGAAAAACTATTTGCCCCATTTCTGACTTTGTCTATTATTGCATGTTTGTGGCACTGAATATTTTCAGATCTTTTCCAGAAGATATCATAAAAAAGTTCTTGATATCCATCAGTCTGTATCAGAAAATTATTAAGAATAATTTCAAGTCATCCATCCATGACCTGATCCATCCATGCAGCAAGACAATTATCCAAAACACACAAGCAAGAGAAGGAAAGCTAGAACTTTGGAGTGGTCTTGGGTTTCCCTGGTGGTCCATTGGTTAGGATATAGTGCTTTCACCACTGTGACCTGGTTTCGATTCAGGTCAATGAACCAATAGGTCACACCACCCTGAAGCCAAGCAGGGTTGGGCCTGGTCAGTACTTGGATTGGAGACCACCTAGGAATACCTGTGTGATGTGGCCCACTGGAGATAGAACTGGCAAGCCACTCCAGTATATCTGCCATGAGTACCAAATGGATCAGCATGACCATGGACATAAAGATGTGCCTGGTGTGTTACTGTCCATGAGGTCATGGAGAGTTGGACACAACTGAATGGTCCAGACCTAAACTCAATAGAGGTGCTGTGGCAGGACCTGAAATTAGCAGTTCATGCTTGAAAAAATATTAGTGTTTCTGAATTAATGTAGCTCTATGAGGGGACAATGGGCTACGAAGATGATTGATATTGACTTATAGGAAGTGCTTGGTTTTAGTAATTGCAGCTAAAGCAGGTGCAACCAGTTATTAAGTTTAAGGGAGCAATTACAATTTCACACAATGCCAGTTGGTATTGGATACGTTTGTTCATTAAATAAATTAAAAAAAAAGTTCACTCAGGTTCTCTCTATCTAATATTTGATTTTATCTAAAGATTGGGAAACATCCAGTGTAGCAAATATACAATAATACAGGAAATCAGGAAGGAAACAAAAACTTTTTTAAGGTACTGTATAGAGCTGTATTAAAAATGCTTGTTAAAATAAGTATACAACATTAACATCTTTTGTGAGAACCAGTATAGTGTTCATACATTAGGGCTTTATTTGTTTCTCTATTCCATATCCATTTCAAACCTGTTAGCGACAATCTGCACAGGAGACTATCCTACATTTTATTTCTGACTGGTCTAGGTTTGCTTGGAAAGGCCTTTGCAGAGATGGAGGCGAGATCAGGACAGTCTCCTTAGCAGATCCCCCATGTATACAAAGAAGAAGGTGGAGAGAACCACATATCCTGAAGTTTAAAACACTAAAGTTTAGACTTTTTTTCTTAAAACACTAATTTTATTGTTAATCAGTTATTGCATAAACAAATGAAACAATACTGCATACATGCAACAGTGGGACTTTAATGATCACAGTATGCTCTTCATTTATTCTTATGTTCCCATCTAAAGATTACAATACACATATATAAGAATAAAAGTGTATGTGTGTATACAGTATGTCAGAAGGTTTAAGGTACACTACAGACAGAAATGTAATTGCATATAAACATTTTTATATATCTACATAGGATATGGTACAGCAAATTGGGGTTATCCGTTGCCACCTCAAAATATGCTGCCCTAGGACTTGTTTGCCAATGCAGAAATACATTGCAATGCTCTACTTGCACTGTAATGGAATTCTGCACCAGATCAAAACCCTCATCCTCAATTACAGTATATATATATATATATATATATATATATATATATATATATATACATACATATACCCCCAAAGCCAGTGCAGTTGCACCCCCCCCCCCCCAAGCTAACATTCTACTATATGGGTAATGAGTCGTAGGTGGCGAACAGGAGAGTGTTTACTGGAATAGGTGATGGGAGGGGGGACTTATGACCCCAGTCATTGGAGAATGAGGTTCAGTGTTATTACTAACTGGGCATGAGTATCCTCCAAAACTCTATATACCACTGGCAACCGAAAAAATATTTTAGATTAATCATATTTTAGATTAGTTAACCCAGTTAATTAACCCAATAGAGCAAACTTTGGCAATTTCATGAATTTGCCTGAGAGAATTTTTGACGATTAAGAGAATCTAAATAATCTTCCTTTTGTTTCTTCCCAGACTCTTACACATGGGTTTTGACCCCAGAGCTCTTCACAGACCTCACATCCCTTCAGACTTTTCTTGTTTCCCCCAACAACTCTTTGGGGGTACAGAACCTACAGATGAGCATCTATTCTTTCACTACAGTATGTGCATTTTTGGAACCAAACACTCTGAAGTGGAGCTCTGAAGGATGCAAGGCAAGAACATTATAACCCTTTATTGAATTCAAATTAAATATTTTTCAATTTATTTATAGGACCCCAGTATCGTCATATCTTGCACTGGCACTTTATATTATTGGCACTTATATAACTCTCTACCTCCTGATATTATATATTATTAATGTCAGCACCAAGCACTTTATTCTGATAACAGAATGAAATTTATGTAAATAATTGCTATATTCTTTCAATGGTCACTTTTTTATTGAATTACATTTATTTCACATACTTCAAGGAGATATAGGATACAGGATCCTATAAAATGAGTTATGAATATTGGTATTTATCAATAGGGTTACCTCCATCCACTTCCCATAGATTTTCTATAACGTCAGAGAATTAGTTTTTTATATCTAAGTATTTTAAACTTTACTAATAAATGTTAAGTCTTAATTTTTGAGTTTTCTCTATATTGTAATCTAGGCAGAGGGTGTGCACTAAAACAATTTAAAAGGATACCTACTCTTTCTTTGTCGATTTCTACATGCTCCTATCCTTAGTAGCACCCCATTTTTTTTTACCCAGAATCTTGATATACCTTGAGACACCTTATTTTGTAATTTTTGTATGTTTGCACTAGTGTGACAAATGTAATTATCCACTACTAAGAAGCTGAACAAAATGATGATCCCAATTGTTTGAAGTCATACTCCCATTGGTTTTGTAACTCTTACTGGGGGAAGAAGCTGTTTGCATAGCTCAGGTGGTAATGGGTAAAATGTTTTAAGAAGGCAAAACAAAAATTATAAAAAATATATAAACACAGCCTTTACTTTTTTGTAAGTTTTATATGCAATTATTCTTTACTGTAGGCTTCCATTCTATTTTCTTGGCTGTTGCTATTAAGGAGAGTGGACCCTTGTAATCGAATTTGTTTCCAGTTAGTTTGCTACCAACACATTCCCATCAGTTTTTTTATGAATCTTACATTACTGTGTTCTCATTATTTTCCTTATGTGTCCCTGCTCTCTTCTTCTTATGGGCCTCAGGTAGGCCCTCAGACCACGTTGGAACAGACTCAGTGCCTCTGCAATCACCTTTCATTCTTTGGAAGTTCATTCTTGGTGCCACCTGTGCAGATTGATGTCACTCGTACAGCTGAGTATTTCTCCCAGATCTCACAGAACCCGGTGATCGTTGTGTTGCTTGCATGTTTTTACGCATGCTACATTCTCGCAGTTGTATGGGCCCGACGCATGGATCTCATGGATCAAGCACAGGTGAATTATATTTCCATTAATTCTGTTTTCTTACTCCTGACAACTTCTTCTAACCTCTATCGCCATTAATATGCATTCTTATAAATCTGGTTTCATCTGACATGTGATTGCTTATAAAGCTTGATTATTGATACATTTGAAAGCTATCAAAACCAATTCCCTTATTTCCCTCTCCTACAGAGTCAAGTAATTGTACCCAGAGATAATGACCCTTGTGCCCTATACCATTATCGAATCATTGTTTGTACTGGTCATCGACGTGGGGCAGCAACCAGTGCCAAGGTAAGGAACAGGGGAAGCATTTATTTGTAAGATTTCAAATAGGGTCACAGTGACTCTTTATGGGAAGGTGGTTCACAGAGTGAAACACAGTGGCATATAAAATAAAACAGCTAGTGCCAATCTTTTTCTCTACCCTCAGGTTTCCATGTCCCTCTGTGGCTCAGACAGCCAGCATGGCCCTGTCCAGCTCTCCGAAACAAGAAGAGGAGTATTCAAAAGCGGAAGTGTTGACGTATTTCTATTGACAACACCATTCCCACTTGGAGAACTTCGTAATGTCACACTTAGCCATGACGGCTCAGGAACACTGAAGAGCTGGTGAGACACAGAGAGGAAACATAAAGGGAAGAGTGGGCAAGACTGTCTAAGTGGTAAAATAACCTCTATAATGTCCTAACAATGAGAGCTAATTGTTTTAGTTATGAATTGATCAATAATATAACTCATATTTATTAAATTGTAATAAGTAATATTTAGTATTACGTTCACTATCCATATTTGAGCATTAGCCTCCAGTTGAGCTGAATGTCTCCATCCTAATAAGGTCATCAAGGTGGGAGTGGTGCTGAGAGACAAGCCAAAGGGGTTTTAAGAGCAATCTTATTAGATAAGAGTCCAACAATCATCAATAGGCTGCCCCCACAACAAAATGCTTGTTGCTAAGGAAAAACAATTTAAACAGCAGGTCTCTAGCCAGTGGAGAACACTGCGTTGATATAACTTGAAAATGTAACACTGCATGATAGATACAAGACCCTCCCCATCAATGACCTTATAATGGGCAGAAACCAGCGACAACAAATGTAATTGAATATTTCATTGTATTTCTTTGAAATAAAGTTTAATATTCAATATTGCTTTTTTAAATAATTTTATATCCGTTTTATTTATCAACCAATGCCTAATTAAAACATTTAGCTCCTTTTATTAGGGCATTACAGTGATGCTTTAATGAAATCAACCTGTGAATCACAGTGATGACATGTCTATAAATATAAGCTATATTTTTCTGATATTAAGACAGGTTCTCTCTTTTAAGGTATGTCACCCAGGTCACAGTTCAGGATGTGCAGCTGAAAAAGAGCTGGTATTTTCTATGTAACACATGGCTATCTAAAGGAGAGTCCCTGACAAGAACCTTCCCAGCCGCTAATGAGCAGGAGCTAACAAGTTTCAGGTAAACAGGTTTCCTTTTTCATGGAGGAACTGGCACCTCATAAGGAGCTATGAATTATTGCTAATTGTTAAGGTTTTCCTATGTGAAATTAGGTATTGGGTAACAAGCCACAAACTGCAGGTCATTGTACGAACATCACAGAAGGAACATTTTATCCAAAACATGAAAATCAGAAGAAGGGAATTTATTAACATTCTTCAATACAAAAGATGGAGGACTATTCTAATATTTCATGTGTTTTTTTGTTTTTCCGCATGCTGTGCTATATCATTTATCACATTTCTAAGTCTAGTAATTTATGAGTTGTTTCCATGATTACATCACATATATAGTTGTGAGCATGCGGGTTGTTGCTAACGCTTGCATGCTCGCGTAGCGAGCCCGCAGCAACTACGGCCCTCGCAAAGCGAGTGCCACAGTTGCTGGCAAGGAGCACCTTGCAGCTGCTGGCAAGGAGCGCTAAAGGCGCTCCTTGCGTTGGTGATGAGCGCCGTAGGCGCTCAACCCTACGACCCCCTATGACTTTCGGGACTTAGAAAAAAAAACATTATGAGCTCACAAAAATAAGACCTTAACGCCCAAACCGCGGGCACATGAAAACAATAATAAATACACAATAAATACACACAACAAATACATAAAGAGCTTACCCACAGCAAGGGGGGGGGGGGGGCACCCAGGATCTCTGCAAGTGAAATTACACCTCAAATTAAATCCAAATTCCACACTCGAAAATCCCCTAAGCAAGAGATAAAATGACTGCCAAAAAAATGAAAACAAGGCTACAGGAGCCTAAACACGCAAAACACCACCAAGCACATACGGATTTTCCAAAAAGCCATACGAGGTACAAGATACACCATTAGCAAGGACGCTACATCATACACAGCCGCGTAGCACATACACATTAGCTGCCATTTTACAACACTAACTTACACAATTCGGAAGTACACAGCTACCCTAACAGCTTCCCCTCGCGCACGCACACTATTTACACTACACACTGCACACATTGCTGACACTTACACGGCAGCTCCACAACAGTGCAAACCTACATTGAATGCTGCAGGAACATCAAAACAGATTGTTAGCTCTTCAGCACAATGCTTCCTGCATATATTACTTCCAAATAGGTAAAGTACATTAATTTATTAATGTATTAATTATTTAATTACCATAAAAAAACAAATATACACAAAAACAAAAAAAGCACAAAACCCATTCACTGTGCGTCTCCACCAAACAGCATTACCTGCCTTACAATTTTATTGCTGTCATTTTTTTTTGATGGGCAAGTCGCTAGTTTCTATTATAATCACATGCCTAGATCTAATTCTCTTTTATCTTTATAATCTGTGCAACCATACCAGACTCTTTCCATCACTTCCTTTTTCTTCAGAGCTCCTTCTCTGCCTATCCTTTCCCAGTGTGTGCATTTATTGTTTTTTTCCTGTTTTTTTTTTTTTTTTTACCATTTTCATTTGTGAATGGACATTAATTCAGTATTGCTTTTGAGTTGGAAAATAATTAAATCTCTCAATAGTTGTCCCAACAAATAAAATATATTTGGCCAATAAAAAAAAGTTTTACGGTATACTGTAATAGCCTTATTATTAATTTTAATTCCTAGACACTCACTGCTACTTCACTTTCAGAATTAAAACTTTTCTAGGATATTAGAACCTAAATGAATGAATGATATGAGAAAATTGTATGTTCAGCTCAATCCATATAATCAAGTTGTCACAAAAGAAATGTATTGTTACCAGATACAAAAACATCTAATATGATCTATAACTATTACTTTTTTATTTTTTTATTTAATAATATTTATTATTAACCTTTATTTGTAATGCGCCGACATAGAGGCCCTATTAAATTCCAAAATTGAAATGTGCTTGAGTTACAGAGCGATTTACAGCCCTATTTAATTCCAATCCAGTTACCCCAACGTGAAGCCTGTAACGGCTGCATGCTTGAAATTTGGCAGAGTTACGTTGCTATTTAAATATAATGGGCTGCGAGCTACGGGCTGGAGACCCATTCGTAGTTTGTTCTTAGAACGTTGGATTTGTGGCCTTGCGGACGATCAATTAGTGTAGACCGTAGTTACGGGTTTAGGCGGGGCCAATGGAAAAAGAGATCGTTAGTGTTACGTCACTAAAAAAGGGGAGGTTACATTTCAAAGTCCTAGGGGCTTTAATTACAAGTTGCGATCGGACCCACATTCCGCAATAATGCAATATTAATAAAGCCGTAAATATTATATTCTATTACATGCGAGTTACAGTATATGTATTAACACATTGATTGCCGGGATCGATATAACACAAAACATATACATGAAATGAAGTATTGTTCTGAGGTGAATGTTGTGCTATTAATTCTAAGACCTAATATCACAATCCCTATTAATAAAAGTACAGTATTGCTTTTATATTTGCATTTGAAGTGCTACGTATTGGACTTTACTCCCCTTGTGGGTCCTCTCCAGCACTCGTAGGGTTTTGGGCTCCATTTGCTTGTTAGGGGCTTGCTGGCGAGTGACTTTGTTGCAATTTAATAGCATGATTGGAATTGTAGCGGTTACGGGCTTAAGAGAACCAAGGATTTGCGGCCCCGAAGTTCAACGTTCAATGTTTGAATTTTTCTACCTTGCTGCGTTCTAACCTGCAAGTCGTCATTTACGGCTTTCAAGTCTGAGTTGCGATCGGACCCGCATTCCAGAAATAATGCAATATAAAAACATCAATAAATATAATATTCTAGTCATTTTGAGTTCTATTATATGTATGAACACATTGATTGCCGGGATAAATATAACACAGAAATTAAACATAAAAAAAAAAAAAAACTTATTGCAGGTTTGCAAGCTTGAGAATGTTGTGCTATTAATTTTAATACCTTTCATCACTTTCCCAGTAATTTAAAATACAGTAGTGTGTTTATATTTGCTTTTACAGTGCTAAGGACAGGAGTTTAACCCCCTTGTGGGTCCTCTCTAGTACCCTTAGGATTTTTGGCTACATTTGCGGATATGAAAACAATTGCGGGCTTGAGGACTTGTAGCAATTTAATAGCGATTTGCTATTGTAGCATTTACAGGATTGAAAGATCAAAGGCTTAGCTGGGTCAGGGTTGAGATTTAGACAGCCCGTAGGGTTTTTCCTTCTGTAACCCGCAGATCGTTTGCTGGTAGCTAAAAGAGGCCAATTTAATAGCTGTAACTTTAGCGGGCTCCTTTACGGGCTTCTATAACTGCGTTTTGACAAATTTGATAGGGCCCATATTCTGTAGCACTAAACAAAGTAGATACAAGTCAAAAACAATTTTAACAAATTGCAGAATAATGGAAGTTTGAGTTTGAGTTTAAAATCAAGCATACTAAGTGCTATGCCTAAAGAACCTAATAAGATTGAAAACTCTCAAAGTTGCAGTCAAGAGGGTATGCAATGTACATGCTGTTAAGTAGCAGGGAACAGGGGTCCTCAGGAGCAGAGTGGGAACCAGGAAGGCAGGAACTAGTAACCGGTGGAGGTGGATGTGGAAACTTAAGCAGAATAGTTGTTGCCGCCAGAACTCCTGCTAGATAGGAGCAGTAAGTACACCCATGTATGACACAGCAGCTGCAGCAGTGAAACAAGCAGTTCAAAGAATCTCAGCAGGATAGAACAAGAGTCATACTATTGGCATTTTGATGTGATCTCATCTGTGAAGATCCCAAAAAGTGGGTCTATTTAGCCACAGACAATCCCTGCCTTTGATCACAGGTATTCACCACTACATAGACAATCTTCGAACCCTCCTACTGCATTTCTCAACAGGAACTGCACACAGACAAAGGACTTTCCTTTTTCCAATTATATCACAGTGGGCTGAACACATTCAATCCCCCACCCAGATTAGCATCACCCAATCATAGCTTGCCCACCTCGGGGGAAGGGGGGGGGGGCACATGGCCTCAGAGCGGCAACATAGACAAAGAACCTGTAATTACCCTAACATCCTGCAGTGACATCTTGTGGACAAGCACAGGAATTACATATTCTATACAAAATGGCTACAGGATCCAAAAGTCCCCTGGTCAGGAAAACAGCACTTCACATCATCCAGATCATAAAGGTCTCACTTGGTGTGGATTGGCTGAGCCCCATTATCTGTCAGGAATTACCAGGCAGATTTATGACACACATGACATTTCCTATATCTCTGTCATGGCCTACTAAGTCTGTGCACCACTACAGGCCGGGGATTGACAGGAACAACCAGAAGGGCCTTACGTGTAATACCAGAGCAGGTACTCCCGACACCTTTAAGTCTGTTTGGTAGCCCATTGACAATGCCTACCTGCTTGTTTCTTGGGCTACAGGTACCTGGGAGTGTGGGTTTGATACCATTGTTTTAATTTAGAGTTAAGTAAGCATGTTTATGTATGTATACATGTGACAGCACCTTTGCCCATTCTTGTTGAGTCTGAAAAGCTTGTACTGTAAGTTTCAATCATGGGTGTAGGAACTGGGGGAGGGGGACAAATCCCCCGCCCCCCAGATTTTTGAATGTGTGTGTTTATGTGTAGAGAAGCAGTTGTGTGGTGTTTTTACACCATATGCGGCACCCGCCCCCCCTAGATTTTCTTTGGCTCCTACACCCATGGTTACAATAATTATTAATTTCCCAGTTTCTTCAAGGGGGTTTGCCTAAGGTAACCCTCATTCATGTACAATATTTCCCCTTCGCATGTTTCCCCAATATCTTCCATTCTAAACAGGTCTATGTTTTGTATAGAGAAATTTTGTTTTTGTGACATTATTATTATCATTTACTAGTCACTTGCCCATCACAAATGATGGGATAATATTTTATTTTTCTGTCCCCCCATCTTCCTCCCCTGTGTCTCTCCCTCTCCTGTGTCTCCTTCCCCCATTTCCCTCCACTGTGTCTCCTTTCCTACTCTCTCTCTCCCCTGTGTCTCCTCCCCCCATCTCCCTCCCCTCTGTCTCTTTCCCCCTCTCCCTCCCCTGTGTCTCTTCCCCCCTTTCCCTACCCTGTGTCCCTTCCCCCTCCCCTGTGTCTCCTCCCCTCATCTTCCTCCCCCGTGTCTCCTTTCCCCCTCGTCTCTTCCCCCTCCCTCCCCTGTGTCTCTTCCCCCCTCCCTCCCCTGTGTCTCTTCCCCCTCTCCCTCCCCTGTGTCTCTTCTCCATCTCCCTCCCCTGTGTCTCCTTCTCCATCTCCCTCCCCTGTGTCTCCTTCCCCATCTACTTCCACTGTGTCTCCTTTCCCCTCTTTCCCTCCCCTGTGTCTCCTTTCCCCATCTCCCTCCCCTGTGTCTCTTCCCCCTCTCCCTATCCTGTGTCTCTTCCCCCTCTCCCTATCCTGTGTCTGTCCCACTCTCCCGTGTCTCCCCCTCCTGTGTCTCCTTCCCCCATCTCCCTCCCCTGTGTCTCTTTCCCCATCTACCTCCCCTGTGTCTCTTCCACCTCTCCCTCCCCTGTGTCTCTCCCCCCCTTTCCCTCCCCTGTGTCTCACCCCCCTCTCCCTCCCCTGTGTCTCCTCCACCCCCCTCCCCTGTGTGTCATTCCCCCCCCCATCTCCCTCTCCCTCCCCTGTGGCAACTTGCGAGCGTTACATGCAAACTCGCAATTGCGACAACTACATTTTTCGTATACATCAATTGTGCTGTTCTTGTGGAAACATAAGCAAAACCCACATTTTCCATGCAGCTTTCACACAACGTTTCTTTATTACTGTGGGAAATAAATTATTTGAATGATATACATGACCTGTCTACCTCATTTTGTGAATGAATTGCTCTCTAGAATTGTATGTCTATGGATGCTTTTAAACATGCATGTCCTGTCATATGCTTCTGTCCTTCCAGGAACATATTTGTGAAGAAAACTTTAAGGGGTTTGCGTGACGAGCATATATGGATTTCAGTCCTCAATCACCCAGCACGAAGCGTATTCACACGTGTGCAGAGGGTATCGTGTTGCATGTGTCTTCTCCTCTGTACTGTTGTCATCAACCTTATGTTCTGGGAGCTGCCTCAGGTCTCTTATCCAGTGCTGATCAGTGTAGGTGAGCACCACTATTGCCAAACAAAGGACTTTATTTGGAAATTAAATACAATTTTAAAATTCAATACATTTAATACCCAAAAGAATAAGGGCAAGAATTTATAACATTTTGAGATAACTGCACTGCATTTCATATGGGCTTTGAAATTATGCACTACAGTTATCATGGCTTAAGTGGTCCTTTAACTCCATAATTAGTAACCCCACTTTTGCCCACTTTGATAAATATGCCCCATTTTCTCATAAATCATTGTTAGCTTACTTGTATCTAACAATTTTATGTTGCTACCTTGTTCTTCTGTCTGCACTTTGGGTCTTATGTTGTGTATCTCTGTCATGAGGTAATCTAACCAATGACCTCACTCACACTATAAAGTTTTTGTTCTGCCATCTGCTTCAGGTAGTTTCAGTCTAACATGGAAGGATATTATGATTGGCTTTGAGAGTGCTCTGCTCATGTTTCCTGTCAACCTGCTTATTATCTATATATTTCGAAACACTCGACCAAAAGTTAATGATGCTGCAAAGAGTAAAACAAAGAAAGGGGGCCAGGAGCCTTTGAATGAGTGCAAGAAAAACATCCCATTCCGGCGTCTGTGCCTCGACTCTGTGATTGAGGTAATAACGCTGCCCATGTTCCTTGCTTTCAAGACTTCATAATTTGTCAATGAAGTCCCAAGGGATCCTATGGAGCTGCCCATGCAATTATACTGTATTATTTCTCTTACCTTTCTTTTTCAAGCTCTGCAACTACAACTGTCTAAGCATTACCCCTTTCCTCTATGTCCCTGATCATTCCCTTCTCATCTCAGGTCTGTCTCCTTGTAGGACCTGGAGAAGACAATACAGACTTTGAGTCAAGCTTCTAGAAACTGTCTGCAAGAACCAGAGATGAAGCCAGAATTTGGCAGGGACATCTCGTTTCTCCTGCAGCATATCTCACATATCCTTCAGAAGCAACCACCTCTTGGAAGTAAATAAGATATTCTTTAAAATGGCACACAGACATTCTTGTTATGTACCACACCAACCTTCACCAAGTAACACATGGAGGGCTCAATGCACACAAAAACACTCTTATTTAGAATACACCTCCAAAAATAAAATGGCACATAAACCTACTCATAAAAATAATAACACACAGACACCCAAGTCTTGAGATCTGCACGCTCCATTTATAGAACTGGTCTTTTATTCCCCAGCCTCAGGGGCCTCTATGCCTTTGAATCAGCTTCCAAGCGATGAGTTACATGCCTTGTTCTGCGCACATTATGTCTCTCGGAAACTCCGGAGGGTATCTCAGGATCTTCAGCATCTTGGAGGCCATGATTTTCAAGATAAAAACCAATATGATGAATGTGTAGCACAACTGCAAGGTATCCTGAACATGCTGGACAGGACAGTCCCTCCACTGCCACCACAAAGGTTAATCTAAGAAATAATTATATGTACTATAGTGCCTGAAGTTTTAAAGGACCATTGCACAATAAAAACAAAAATATCAGAAAACATTCAGTCTAACGAAGAGTAGGAAAAAAATCATACATCTAGTTTTTAATTAGAAAAAAAATGTTGATGCCTCTGCAGGACCTTGGAGAGATCTATGATACATAGGTGGAAGATATGATAGGGACATTTATATTTCTGGAGAGCTATTGTTGCATTGAATGATGCAAGGGTCTGCTTCTGAGTCAGTGAGATAGAATGGGTGTTGCGTCTATTTTAATTTTATCCAATTATTTTTGCAATTTCTCTCTGTTCCCTGATTCTCCACCCTCTCTTGTCCGATAGACAAACCAACCACCTCCAATCTCATGATTCAGCTCTGAGAAAACAATGTAATAAACAAAAAAGGATCCTGTACTTAGAAATAGAGTCTTTAAGAAAACAGATTTTGTATGACCATGGGTTACAAAGTTCATTTGTTACATTCTTGACAAATAATTGTTTTGTTTTTTCCTGAACTGCAGTGGTTCTTTAAAACAGAGACAATTGTACCCAAGACTTAATATCCACTATATGCCCACAAGATTATGTCCAACTATCAACTGTTTTAGCATCCTTTCCTCCACTATATTAATAATATGTCTATTTAGGCCTCCACCGAAGCAACACACCAAACAGAGACGCCTGCCCTGGTGGTTTCTGATAATTGGTTGGTCCCTGCTTATTTCTATCAGTGTTGTTTCCACCTACTTCACCATGATGTATGGATTCATTTATGGAAAACAGAGCTCAATCCGATGGATCATCTCTATGGCTCTTTCCCTCTTCCAAAGTATATTTATTTTGCAGCCCCTCAAGGTCAGTGCAGTAGAATATTAAAGGGTTCCTAAAGTCACCAGCTGTGCTCTGTACCATCACATAGATAGCTGAAAACATGAAATAAGTGTTTTCTGCTTTAAAATGTTGTTCAATTGCAATATAATCCACCCCAGAGTTGGTTGTAAACATAATGAGCTGCATCATTGGGTGGAACTTATTAGAAGCTGCTGTGCAGACTGAGCGAGGAGATGATGTACGGTATTTACTATAATAAAGGACCACTGCAGTGTATTTACAAATAATGCTCATATATTAATTTTTTTGTGGGCACATACTATTAAAAACAGAATGCAGTTTAAAATAAAAGTTAACATTTTTTCTTACTTTTGAATGTGTCAGTTTTTTTCTCTAGCAGAACTGTATATCTCTACCTCCCTGTGCCTATCAAGGGTGACCAACTGTGCCTAAAAGCTCAACTAAAAAAGGTCTGATCAGTCAAATTCTGGTTCAAACTGAGCATGCTCAATAAAGGGAGTGGGGCTATCATGGCTCATGCAGGTCCTGGGTGGATCCTAAGGGGCAGCTGCAAGTAGGTTACAATATAGCTGTTACCTCTGTGTAGGTAGTGGGGCGGCATTAAGTATATCACAGGACAGGGTCAGTGACATTATAACCCAGCCACATCAAACGCATAATTCATTTTGGTTTTGCACACATCTCTCCCTAAGAAGTCTTTAACTTGTGACTCCTTTGTCACTCAGGTGATTGGATTTGCTGTGTTCTTTGCTCTTGTCTTAAAGAAAGTTGATGAAGAGGAAGAGTTGGATGGAGAATTCTTAGGACCAGGTCAGTGCCCAGTCAATATCCAGGAGATAGTGTAATCTCTATTTTTAAGGCTCTAATTTAATAACCATATACTAATGAATGTTAATCAAATAGCAAAATGCTTAGACAAGAAGGGCAAATATGTTCTTATTGTTTTATTTCTATATTTGTTTTGATTTTGAATTCAGATTTTGGTCTGTTTTACTCCTTTTTTAAATCTTGCTTTGGTTTTATTTTTGTGGTCTAGCATCTCTGAATATTTTTGTACATTGTAGATTTAAATTTGTATTTTTTCCATGTAGGGTTTTATGTATAGTAGTAACTTTTTGTTTTAGTAACCCAAATGATGTCCAAGAAATGTGACAATTCATTTCATGTTTTTCATTACAGATGAATACACTCCCGGGCATCAAGCTTCTGATGAAACAATATTTTGATTTAATTATTGAATTCAAAAAATATGACAAACTTTGACACTGGATCTTACCACACCTCAATCCACCATGGAGGAAAAGACTTTTATAAAAAAAAAAGATGCTATCTATACTGAAACCCCAGAGGGTCCCTATGAAAGATTTATACTGTAGCCTTGTTGAATACATATATATTTTTATCGTTATAATTACCATTTCATTCATCAAAAAAAAGATAGCAATGATTCAATTCTAGCACAAAGATAAAATTAAAGGCATTGGGTAGAATCAGAAAGTAAAAATTACAAATTTATATTTACTGTAAGAAAATTCATATTATTTCTTTCTTATTATTATACCATATTTTGAGTCTTTCCCTTTAATTTTGTGGTGGTCAAAAGAGTGGAAAAAAGTCTTCCATCATACACAATACAATAAGCAAACAATACAATCAAATCAATTCTAGATCCAACAACTGGAGGAGATTTTTGGTGGCTTGAAGAACTATATATCTAATAAAGAGACAATTTATGTGTACTGTTTTTTTTTAACCCCGATCATTTTGGAAACTCTTAGAGAATTACATTTCTCTACAAGCCATTTTGTTATGATATATTGCAGTACATGTAAACTGGCTCACTGTACATGAAGCTATCCCAGTGTGCCATGTTTAATATAAAATACACTGTGCAACTTTCCATGTTAAGCTTGTGTCATATTGCTGTATATGCACAGGTGACGTATGGTATATTATGTCCTTTATTTGAATTATTTGTTCCACCATAATATGTTTTCTGTACAATAAAAACCTTTGCTTACAGAGCACAGTATGAGTGTATTTGTAGACACAAGAGTTCAGTGAAGCAAATTGAAGTGTGTGTAACATGCGGTATGAGTGTATTACCAGGGTGTGTCTTCCCATTCAGCTCATCTCTTTTGTTGATATGGATAATGCAATCACTTGATTGGTTATAGTGCTAAGATACATGCAGAAGTCAGATATAGAGAGAGAAGTGAGTCAATACAACTGGCAGTGCTGTGTGCTATCAGCGTATATTTGTGTTGTATCCTGCTACATGGTCAGTATCTCTATGTATTTGCATTGAGCTATTAGTGTGCATTTGTGTAAGTATATAGTGCTATCAGTGTGTGCCTGCATTTACTATGCTTTGGACGCTATATTTTATGCTCTTGCCTCTGATGGCAGATTTTCATGCTGTTACACAATATTTGGTTGTCATCCCATGCCCAAGCTCACAGACAGCCCTGGGAGATTACTGTATTCAGTTTGTAAAGGAGGAGATGACTTTTTCTAGTGCACAAGCATGGTGCCATAAACATGATGGTCGGTTGGCACAACTAGAACGGTTGGACACACTTATGGAATTGAAATCAAATATAAAAGATGGAGGTAATTATTGGATTGAGATACAACCTATATTATACCAGTGGTACCATCATCAGCAACATAAAGACAATCACAAAGACAATCAACAGGACCCTCGCCAGCAACTAGACAATCATCATCAATCCAATCAGCAACAAGACAAGCAAAAGCATTCTCACCATGAGAATGAGCATCTTGAGCGAGATAGCCAGCATCATCATCACAGAGAGACTAACCAAGAGTCTCACAAACAGCAGGACAGTCAAGAGCAACATCACCAGAAAACTCACAAACAGTCTAATGAGCAGCAAGACAGTGAAGAGAAGCGCCACCATAAACATGACCATGAACATCATCAGGAACATCATAAGGATCGTGATCACCATAAACATCATCATGACAGAGAGACTAACCAAGAGTCTCACAAACAGCAGGACAGTCAAGAGCAACATCACAAGAAAACTCACAAACAGTCTAATGAGCAGCAAGACAGTCAAGAGAAGCGCCACCATAAACACGACCACGAGGATCATCAGGAACATCATAAGCATCATGATCACCATAAACATCATCATGGCCAAGGTAAATATGCATTATGAGTGAGTATATGAAGAGCAGGATGTCTCTCAGAATGAAAGTGTGACTTACTGTGATCAATGCACACTGAGAATGTGTCTTGTATGGCTGATTGTTAAAGATGAATGTGGGTTTCCAGTTCTGGGTGAGTGTGCCTATTACTGAGTAGATATGAAGGACTGTGTAAGTGTGTGTAGCAGTGGATGGGTGTACATAACGATCAGATTGTGTGGAGGGCATTGTGAGAGACTTCATTACTGGGAAAACATACATAACTAACAATCAGGTTCACTTAAAGTCACTGCTGGCTGAGATGGCTACTTCCCTACAAAGTCTAGACTTTCAAGAAGAAAGCGATTTTGCCTCCCGTTGGGCGAGTGTGTACAACAATTGGTGGGGGTTCAAAACAATGAAAATTTACCCACTCCTGGTTAGTGAGCAAAATGATGAGTGTATCCACTATTGGGTGAGTGAGCAGAACAATAAGAGCATGCCCACACCTCTATAAATTTGCAGACGGATATGTGTGTGTGTCCATTCCTGGTTGTAAGCAGGCAATGTTCTCGTAAGTGTGTATACAAAACAATACAGGTGAGACCATAGGAAAAATATAAGTGTGTGCATTTTCAATGGAGTTAGAGAAGTATTTTCAAAACAATGTCTGCTGTCATGATTGAATGCTGGGGATGTTGCTTTTATGTGTATTGTTAAAGGATAACTATTGTAATATTTGGTCACCAGTAGTAAACAAAATGGAAGCCATAGCCTGTAACTGGTCAGAACTAGTTTTAATGCCTGCATTTTCATTGTGCTAGAGGGCTGTTGATTTTTTTAGCTGAGATAACACAGGCCAGCCCCAGTAGAGGATGACCCTTCCGTGACATCATCTCTGTCCCCACGGACACAGGGCTATTCTGATTGGGCTATGCAGGTGGTGCACGTGGCATCTCATCTCTGGGTCGTCACATCTGCCATAAATCCTGAACATGTGGAGTAATGTAATTCTGCACTGTGGGTGTATATGCAAAACTACTTCAAGCAAGTAGTATTTGAAGGAAATTATGGCGAACAACAAACATGAATGTATGTAAAACATAAGTGCTATTAGCCTTATTAAATTCCAGCCTCGTAGATATGAGGTTTCTACTTAAACCCTACATGCTGCAAATTTTGAAAAGTTACAACACTATTAAATTAGCCCTGCTGCGAGCAACGTGTGAGCACAGCCGTCTGTCAACACAGAGAAAATGTACACGAGGAGTGACAGCCTGCGAGATGATCTTGCAGGCTCCCCCACCTCGTCAATTGCTGCGGGGGTCCTGAACGGGACCTCCGTTGCAGTCCTACATATAAACTCTGCAGTAGCGGGTACTCCAACTACCCCCCGGCACCTAATATTAACCCCCCTCTATGCTGAGGGTCCCCATCGAGACCTCCGAAGTGACCCACATTAACCACTTGCTCCAGGGGTCCATAGGGAACCCCGCAGCCCTCCCACATTAACCCCTTGCAGAGGGGGTCCCCGATCGGCACCGATCGTGACCCCGCTGCATTTCTGATTTCAAATGTCCCGCCTCGAGGGTCCTTAAAAGACTGTAAAGGTCCTGAAAGGACCAACGCTAAAAAATATTTACCCCTGCCAGGGTGGGTACTATAAGTACCCCACCAGGCAACTCAAATTAACCCCATCACTCATGGGGCTCTAAACAGAGCCCCATGATCACTTAAATTAACCCCATAACTCGTGGGGCTCTATACAGAGTCCCATGAGCCCTTAATTAACCCTAAAACTCATGGGGTCAATACAGACCCCCATAAGCCATTAATTAGCCCCTATAACCCATGTGGCTCTATACAGAGCCCCATGAGACTATAATTACTCCCTTCAGTCCAATAGGGGTCTATATAGAGTACACTATTAACTCCTAGGTTAACCCTACAAGTGCCATGAAGGTCCTCCAGGACCCTCATGATAAAGTCTAAGCACTACACTACACTATTAACCCTAACTATACCCCATTAACCCATACTACACCCTATCTAAACCTAACTGGGCCAATCTAACCCTTATTGGGCCTATTTAAACCTATGTGGACCTAATAACCCTAACTAGGCCTATTTAACCCCATCTAGCCCTAATAAATCCCATCACTTATGAGGATCTATACAGACCCCCATAAGCCTCCATCTAACCCCATCCCTTATGGGGGTCTATACCGACCCCCATAAGCCTCCATCTAATGACATCCCTTATGAGGGTCTATACAGACCCCCGTAAGCCTCTAGTTAACTCAATCAGTCCCCTCATAGGACAATTAGAAGCCTATTATTAATGCCATAAGTGAGATGAGGGTCCTCCAGGACACTAAGTACATACACTACACTAGACTATTCCCCTCCAATAAACCACCAAATCTAAACTAACCCCTCTCCCCTAACCTATTAAGCCCTACCTACCTAACACTACCTACCAAACCCCCTTTTAAGCCCCCACCCTACTAATTAGATAAAATAATAAAACCTAAGGTACATAAAATAAAAAAAAACTAAGGTACATAAAATAAAAAAACGTAAGGTACACAAAACAAAAAAGGACATTACAAACCCCCCTCCCTCCCTACATAAAATTAAAAAAAATTACACACCTGCAAAGGAAAGGCATACACAAATACACATAACATTACAGTCATAAATACATTATAAATATACACCTAACTACAATACATTTCCCCCAATCTATACCTAACCCCAATCTAAATATCACCCCCTATCTATACAATACCCCTAAATCTAAGCTAAAATAGAATAAATAAGACCACTTACCTTTGAAGATGTCCTTTCTGATCGCACCCCCTAGGAAAAAATAAACATCAGATTATTAAAAAAAATAAACATTACATAGAATAAATGAATATTACAAATACAGTATTAAGCTCACCTTTCCAGCACGTCCCCGTCCATCTTCTTCTGTTCTCCGGCTTTGTCCCTGGAAAAAAGATAGATAACATTAGTGACACATCCATCAAAAACAACAAATAAATAAAATATAAACATTATAAATTGAAAACTTACCTGTCCCCAATGTCCCTGGCCTTCTCCTCTTCTGCCCACGGCTGGGCCCTTGCTGAATCCGCGCTCTAAAAAAATAACTTGCAGAGCTCACCGACACTAATGAGGCCTCCATTGTGCTTGACTGAAAAGCAATAGTGCCTACTGATTGGTTTAAAAAAGATTTACAGTTCCTTCAGCCAATCAGAATGGGATATAGGGGTGTTATGGTTAATAGTGGTTAATAGTGTAGTGTAGTGCTTAGACTTTGTCATGGGGGTTCTAGAAGACCCTCATGGCACTTGTAGGGTTAACCTAGGGGTTTATAGTGTCCTATAGGGGTCTATATAGCATAGAGGTGGTTCATTTTTTTGGTGTAGGTTAATAGTGTGCCGCAGGCCCTTTAAGGACCTGCAGAGTAATTAAAAAATGTTTAATGCAGCGGGGGCCTGATCGATGCCCATAATGGGGGGAGGTTGCAGGGGTCTCTATAGGGAGCCCTGCAGCATAGGGGATGTGTTTAGGGAGCAGGGGGAGCATCACACGGCAGTGTCGGGCTGCTCCGAGGCAACACGTATAGGCTTTAGGATCCCTTGCTGGCACTTTTTTGAGCCCGTAGGGATTCACCTCATAGATTTATGGATGCGTGTTACTACGTAGTTCTCTTGGAGCTTATTTTAGGCCATTTTTCGGTGTCATCTCGCAAAGCAGGCTGCGAGGGACGTATTGGGGAATCAGTCATCGCAAACAGCAAAGGACTAACGGAACTACGAGGGCTAATTTAATGAGGCTCTATGTGTTTAATGCACAGAGCAACATTTTTATAAATAGGCTGCATAAAATAATATTGGAAGCAGAGTTTTTACCACGCCCACTATTTTCACACAGTTTAATAAACATAGATCAAAAATCGGAATTAAATGTGACCAACAATACTGGTGACTATAGAATATAAATTAAGTAGAGTTTTTAACTCCATTACTAATACCCCATTTCAATCAACTTTTACCATATGTGCTAAAATATAACCCCAAATCTCTGAATATTTACATCTTTAATAAAGGTGGAAGAATGGTGATTTTGAAACGTATGAAAATGACAGACTTACTGAAATCTACAGATTTTCCACGCATAGCTCTGTCTTTGAGTAGGTGACCAGACCTATAGAACAAAACTACTTAGGTGTTGTTTGTTTTCAGATGAGCGCCTCTGACTCTTTTTGTATAACTCTGTCTTTCTCACCTCTTTTTCCAGGTCAGTCAAGGAGGAGACGTGATGTTTCTCAGCGTTGTTCATTCATATCCAGAAATGCCAACCAACCATGGGAAGAAGACAACTGTGATAACAAATATGAATTTATTTGCTTCTTTAGTAAGTAACAATCAAGTATGTAGAAGTCTGCATTTTATATTGCCAACAGGTTACATGTTATCTTATCAACAGCAATGCTCATACAGTGTTACCGTGTCAGATGCAGAAACCACAACACATTTACAGCCCTATTAAATTTGAAGCCCATATCGGCATCGGCAAGCCCACAAAGGCTGCTGGCTTGAAATTTGGCTGCGTTACAGAGCTATTATATTAGACTATGCCGCGAGTTACAGGCCGGAGACTTAAGCCCGTAAACCATTCTTACGCCGTTGGATGTGCGGCTGTGAACATGATCAATTAGTCAAACCCGTAGTTAGGGGCTTAGAAGGAGACAATGGTAAAAGAGATTGTCAGCATTATGTCCCTGAAAAATGGATGTTAGATTTCAAAGCCTTACGGGTTTCAATCACGGGGTTACGATTGGACCCGCATTCCAGAAATAATGCAATATGAATAAATCAGTAAATATGATTTTCAAGTCCATGCGAGTTCCATTATATGTATTAACAGATTAATTGCTGGGTTTGATACAACACTGATATTAAACAGAAATACAAGTATTTTATATTACAGATTTGCGAGCCTGAGAATGTTGTGCTATTAATTGTAATATCTAAGATCACTTTCCCTTTCATTATTTGTACAGTACTGTGTGTATATTTGCATTTACAGTGCTACGGATAGGACTTTTAGCCCCTTGAGGATCCTCTCTAGCAGCTTCTTGGCTCCATTTGGGGGTTACTGTGTTAAACACTAGTGGATTTGTTGCAATCTAATAGCGAAATTGGGAACGCAGCAGTTACGGGCTTGAGAGAACAAAGGATTTGCGGGAGCGCAGTTCAAATTCCCACGTCCCGTAGGGCTTGTTCGCGCCTAGCCCGCAAGTCGTTTGAGGGTAGCTTTGAGAAACCAATTTAATAGCCGTAAGTCTTGCGGGCTACATTACGGGCTACAGTTTTTCAACTTTTAGAGAATGTAGTCAGTAGCTTAATTCCCCCCTCATACAGTGTAAGAAGCATAACTCCTAATCCTTATAGTTTTTACAGTGTCAATAGCAGAACCCCCAACTCCTAGCACTCATCCAGTGTTTAAGAGGCAGGACCTTCATCTCATACAAGGTTATAGTGCCAGCAGTTGAACCCCAACTCATACAATGCTATAGTGTCAGTAAATTAAACCCCAAATCATACAGTGTTAGAGCGTCAGTGACAAAACCTCAAGCTAAGGGTTGTCCAACTTAAGACTTGGGGTGCACAATATACCCAACAATGCATTTTATGGGACAGAAATCCCTACAACAGTCACACAATCAAAATCTTGAGCACATACATAGTGACAAAAGTAAGTACCGTATGTTTCCGTGTCGTCTTAAAGTCATTTACAAAGAATGTACTATATAATATATTATGGGTGACAGGGAGTTGCATGACTCAGATCCTACATGATTTATGTTATATACTGTATGTATCTCATATTAATGTACAGGGTTCTATAAATTGGATATTGTAGTCTTTATTTAGCTTGTTTACATTTGCATTTGAGAAGAAGTAAAAGTAAAGTTTTGGGGTGATCAAGTTAAAGTCCAAATCTAGAGTTGAAATGAGCAGTTCATGCTTGAAACCATACCAATGCTTCTTAATGAAAGCAGTTCTGTAAGGAAGAGCTGGCTAAAATTTCTCAATAGAAATGTAAAAGACTAATAATAAATTACAGGAAGTGTTTGGTTGCAGTCATTGCATCTAAAGGTGGTTCAGTCAATATCATAAGTGCATGTTGATGCTGGACAACTTTGTTCGCTAAATAAATGAAGTAAAAAATAAGTAATTTGTTCACTCAGGTTCTCTTCATCTCATGTAAGGGTTTGTGTAAAGATTTGCAAACATTCAGTGTGATAAATGTGCAATCATAGAGGAAATCAGAAGGGCCAAATACTTTTTTTGTGGCCTGGTTTGTCAAATTTAAAACCTTGACTGTGTTTTTCTTTTCTAAAAATATTTTATAGTAATGCTATGACACATATGTAGTAATTCTACAAATTTAAGATGCATTTGAATTTTTGGATATTGTATAGAAATAACTCCTTTATAATCATATAGATTCAAGTTAGATTCATCTTCATCTTTTTATACATTGTACTAGTTGTGTTCCTCTACAGTAAATAATTAATGAGATATTTAACATTATTTATGTGGCTCCTATTTGCTAAAGTATAAAAGTATAGCTCAATGTGCTAATTTGCATCTCTAAGTTCTTGACATTTATGGCAGTGGCAGTGGTGGAGCTAGAGAGATGGGGGCCCCAGTGCAAAAACAATTGTGGCCCCTCCTTCGAAGGGGAGGTTGTAAATGTTATTTGCTCTGAACCCCCCCCCCCCCTGGTACCAAGAGTCCTTCCCATAACAGCTCCCCTCCCTAAGACCCTTAAATGCAAAAAATCAAAACAAATACACAGCTCTAGGCCCCCTCTCAGAGGAGGGCCCTGGTGCATTGCACCACCTGCTCCACTGGTCACTCCGCCCCTGGGCAGAGGTTTTTTCTTTTATCTTAGAAATTGAAAACACATTACACATGAAGTACAGAGATTACAACTCTTAATAAGGTAATACATCCACATTTCTCAATTTTTTTTAATTATTCAGCTTATTTAATGTACTTCTACATAAATGTACATGCAAGAACAAACAAACAATATTATATATAAAACAACAATTGAGTTCACCTGGGGGAGTTTGGCTGGGGTAGAGAATAGAATATCTTCAATTTGAATTTTAACTTGTGGCAGTAAATTTATCCCAAGTTTTCCATTTAGTTTTATCTCTGTTAGTTAAACCTATTGACAAAGGTTTTGTTCAAAATCACAGTTTCAGGTCATGATATTCATTATTTTATTCCAAGACGGGATATTTTCTTGCCTCCAATTTGGCGAAATTAACCATTTGGTCACTCTCAAGTAAAGGCTTGAGTTTCAGGATTTAATTCAGCCGGAAGTATGTGTAAGATAGTAGTTCTTGGAGTCGGATGGATATTCTTTTTGAGAATTCTGGAGATGTGTTCAAAGTCCATCCTCCAGTAAGTTTGAATAATATATATATGTACGTGGGCATCGATCTAACCGCTCTCTACAAGAAGAATCACATATATAGTTGTGAGCGTACGAGTTGTTGCTAACGCTGCAGGCTCGCAAAGCGAGCCAAGGCCCTCGCAAAGCGAGGGCACTGGGCCAGGGCCTCAGTTGCTGGCATGGAGCGCCGAAGGCGCTCCTTGCCAGCAACTGAGGACACTCGCGAAGCAAGGGCCTCAGTTGCTGGCATGGAGCGCCGCAGGCGCTCCATGCCAGCACCTGAGGACCTCGCAAAGTGAGGGCCGCAGTTGCTGGCATGGAGCGCCTTTGGCGCTCCATGCCAGCAACTGCGACCCTCGCAAAATTCACGCCGCAAACCAAACTCCACGACAAACACATTACGACACTCGCAAACAACATAGGACACACGTTAACACCACGACACACACATTACGACACTCGCAAACAACATACTACACACGTTCACACACATTACGGCCTCGCAACACTCGGACGCTACTCGTGAACATTACAAAATTAAAAACACAATACATACACACAGCACATACATACAAAACTTACCTACAGCAAGATGTAGCAACCAGGACCTCAAAAATGCAACTTACACCTTCATTTCACTCCAAATAAAACAGTTTACACACGAAAATATTTGCTAAGCGAGAGAAACAATGGCCGCCGAACAAAACGAAAACAAGGCTACACATGCAAACACCATACGAGACACGTTACGACACATTACGACCTCGCAAACATCGGACGCAACACGCCGATATACAAACATTTAAAACACAATAAATACACACAACACACACATAAAAAGCTTACCTACAGCAAGAGGAACCATCCAGCACCTCCAAAAAACAAGTTACACCTTCATTTAAATACAAATAAAACACTTTACAGACTAAGAAAATCGCTAAGCGAGATAAAAAATGGCCGACGGACAAAACGAAAACGAGGCTACAGCACTCTCCACACGTAAAACACCACAACACACTCGCAAAACACCACACTGAAATCCCAAACCACTACGAGGCACCAACAGACAATCCGCTAAGATGGACAACACAGAGAAACCGCCATTTTACGCAAATGCGGAAGTACACCACTACGCTAACGGTTTAGCCTCGCGCACGCACAGTATTACACTGCACACGTTTATCACGCTTATAGAGCACCTCCACAACACTAATGCTGCACAAACATCAAACAAGGTTCACAGCTCTTCAACACAATGCTTCAAAATAGGTAAAGTATATTCATTTATTAATTGATTACATGTTTACTATTACACACAAAACAACATTAGCTCGCTTACAATAACATTGCCGTCATTTTTAGACGGGCAAGTCGCTAGTTCTGGATATATTTATCTGAAATAGTTAAGGCCATATTCCATATTTTTTTCTGACCATGTGTTCTTTAAATCTCTCTCCCAAGATTTCATTCTGCAAGTTTGATTGTCTTCTAAATTAAGCTTAAGTATACTAAAGCATTTTGAAATTAGGTGGGATCTATCTTCTGTTACTATTAGTTTTTCCAAAGGTTTTAAAGTATATTTGGCCTTCAGGTTACATTTATGTTTAGTTAAAGCTATTTTACATTTTGCATAAAAATTGATTCTGCTTCTTAATCTAACCAATAATTACATTTTTTCGTTAGCTGTTTAAGAGATGCCAAAGTTCCATCAATATATAAATCTTTTAGATATACAATCCCCTAATTAGTCCATTCTTTGGTGGATGATAAGTATAGTTATTTAGATATCAAAGTTATTGGCATTATAGGGCTCTGAAAATAAATTGTTGTATTTGTTAAAAGTTGTATTTAGTATTAAATCTATTCCAAAAATGTAAAACTTTTTTGATCACCCATGCTCCTTCACCTATTTCTTTATTGAGTTGGTTGAAAAATAATAGTTTTTTTAAGATCTACCTCTAACAACATTTGATTTTTTATTTGACTCCATGAAAATGCATCATTTGGGTCAGACCATCTTATTATATGTGAAGGTATGGTGGCATCATGATATGTTTTCAAGCTCGGGAAGCCTAGACCACCTTTATTAAAGCGCCTTGTCATAATGGCTTTTTTAACTCAAATTTGCTTTTATTATGAATGTATTTATCTATCAAATTTTGAAATTGTTTGATCAAATAATTTGGGATATTAAATGGGATACATCAGAAAAGATCATTCATTTTTGGGAGTAAAGCTATCTTAATTGCTGCTATCCATCCAGAAAAGAAACCCAACTGTAGGTGGGACTTACCCTTTAAGCTGAATCTATTTTGTATGCAGTTCCATTAAATAGACAATGCCTCACAAGCTTCAGATACTCCCTGCTAAGTGTTGGAGGGTCAGGGAGGGGTTAACAAATAATTGTTTTTTATAACTATTATATATATTTGAATAACAACAAAAAGCTGCAGCTGTGTAACCAAATCTCATTGTGTGCTATACAACCCACTTTATGTTGTATAACGTTTAATTTTCTGCATGATTTCTCTTGTATGTATTGATTGTGTCTAACATTTCCCTATTATATACACAGAAATATTGAATTTAGAAACACATTTAAATGTGATATATTTGAAATCTTAAATCATATTTGACCTGCAGTTATAAAAGTGAGATATTGACACGATTTGTATAATTGATTAATAAAAAAAATGTTTAACTATAATATCACTAATAGTCTTACTTATCAAATTGTGTAAATTAAAAGAGCTTTCCTATGGAATCTGAATTATATTAACTGATATAAATTAACATAAAAATAACATACAGGTAGATAAAAAGCATTGTTTGATGCTCCTTTATCTTACCACTAGGTTAAGAGAAATTGTAAACAAGGAGTCATAGAGATCCTGTTAATTGTGTTTTTATCTAATTTACATTACAATCAAATAGAACAAAAGCTCAATATGTTACAGTTCAGATACCCATAAGGCTAACTATTCCTGTGTCCAACTACATATCCAGACAAAAATCTCAAAACCTCTCTTTGTCCTAATAGATAAACTCTTTCTTGTTCACCCACTCCCCGTCACAGGGTATATTTCCACCAATTGCAATATCGTCCCGTCACATTTATATGTATATGCATGATTAATATATGTTAATAAAATGGTGTATAGAGGTTATTTCAATCCGCTAGGGAGCACACTCGCTCCATGGCACAACTAAGAAATATTATAGAATATGTGTTGACTTTTAGTTATAATTTGAGCCTCTCCCCACTCTCTGACCCTCGTGTCTGTTTCCCCCCTTTAGTTTTTTAGGTTTGAATAAAGCATTATTCCTCTATTTGCATTTTTTTTTAATTCATGGTTAAAACAACGAAGAATTGAATACAGGAGTGTAAGTCTGCCATTATCCTTCTCGAGACAGTTCTATGTTCTTTTCTCAAGGCCTTCTCAGCCATCTAAAATTATTTGGCCTTGGTTCAAGTCCCACTTGATGGAACATTTAGTAGGCTCAGAAATATTGGTGTGTAAAATGAAAATGATTATGAAAATGTGTGTTTTTACAGTGGTAACAACAAAACCAACAGACAATCAAATAAAGTAGACAATACATATGTGATCTTTTGATCTACAAATGTCATGACAAAGTCAGTGGCTCTTTAATATCATATAACACGGACTATATGAGTCTACAGTCTTGCGTTTCCTATCACTCTAAATATTGTGTTCATATCTTACTGTTGTATGCATTAGTCAGCTCACTGCAGTATATATGTTTATAAAATCCAATAGTCACCTATATGCAAATATACCTGTTGTATCTGCCTAACATATTTGGGGCCCTATTAAATTCCAGCCTCGTAAATAAGAGGCTTCTACTTAAGCCCTACGTACTGCAAAGTTTCTCTAACTTACAATGCTATTAAATTAGCCCTGCTGCGAGCAACGTATGAGCTACGCAGCAGGGCCGTCCGTATCTACACTGCGTAAATGTACATGAGGAGTGACAGCCTGCGAGATGATATCGCAGGCTCCCACTCCTCATCAAGTGCTGCGGGGGTCCTAAAAGGGACCTCCGCGGCAGTCCCCCACATAAGCCCTGCCGTGGGGGGTACTCCAAACCCCCCCTAGGCACCTAAAATGAACCCCCCCTCAATGCGGGGGTCCCTGTCGGGACCCCCGAAGTGTCCTCACATGAACACCTTGCTGCAGGGGTCCATAGGAACCCCCGCAGCCCCCACACATTAACCCCTTGCAGCGGGGGTCCCCGATCGGCACCGATCAGGCCCCCGCTGCATTTAAAACTTTTAAATTCCCCGCCGCGGCTCCTTAAAGGGGCCGCGGCACACTATTACCCAATCCCGGCCGCGGCACTTAAAATTAACCCCCCTCTATGCTGGGGGTCCCCATCGGGACCCCTGAAGTGTCCCCACATAAACCCATTGCAGGGGGGGTCCCCGATCTGCATAGATCAGGCCCTCCGCTGCATTTAAAACTTTTAAATTCCCCGCCGCGGCTCCTTAAAGGGACCGCGGCACACTATTACCCAATCCCGGCCGCGGCACTTAAAATTAACCCCCCTCTATGCTGGGGGTCCCCATCGGGACCCCTGAAGTGTCCCCACATAAACCCATTGCAGGGGGGGTCCCCGATCTGCATAGATCAGGCCCTCCGCTGCATTTAAAACTTTTAAATTCCCCGCCGCGGCTCCTTAAAGGGACCGCGGCACACTATTACCCAATCCCGGCCGCGGCACTTAAAATTAACCCCCCTCTATGCTGGGGGTCCCCATCGGGATCCCCGAAGTGTCCCCATATAAACCCCCTGCTGCGGGGGGCCCCGATCGGCACCGATCGTGACCCTGCTGCAATTCAATTTTAAATGTCCCGCCTCGCGGGTCCTCAAAGGACCGTAAAGGTCCTGAAAGGACTCGCACTAAAAATATTAACCCCAGGCAACTATAATTACCCCATTAACTCATGATGGTCAATCCAGACCACCATAAGGCCTAAATTAACCCATTAACTCATGGTGGTCAATACAGACCACCATAAGGCTCTAATTAACCCATTAACTCATGGTGGTCAATACAGACCACCATAAGGCTCTATTTAACCCCATCAGTCCCATAAGGGTATATTATTACCATTATGGGCCTGTTACAACCCAACATTAACCACATAAGTGCCATGATGGTCCTCAAGGACCATCATGACACTAACTACAAACACTACACTATAACCCCCAATAAACCATTTAATCTAAACTAACCCCCCTCTACACTAATCTATTAACACTTACACTACCTACCTACACTACCTACCCCCTAATAAACCTCCCCAACACTCTAATTACAAAAAACAATAAACCTACAGCACAGAAAACAAAAAACCTACAGTACAAAAAACAAAAAAACCTACAGTACAGAAAAAATAAAAATTACAACCCCACCCCCCACTACAGAAAACAAAAAAATACATTACAACCCCACCCCCCACTACAGAAAATAAAAAAATTACACACCTGAAAAGGAAAGACAGATAAACACAATACATTACATACATATAATACATTACATACATTACATACATTAAATATAATATATTAAATATAATATATTACATATAATATATTACATACATTACATACAATACATGACATTACATACATTAAATATAATATATTAAATATAATATATTACATATAATATATTACATATAATACATTACATACATTACATACAATACATGACATTACATACATTAAATATAATATATTAAATATAATATATTACATATAATATATTACATATAATA
Organism: Discoglossus pictus; assembly: GCA_027410445.1. Taxonomy (NCBI): domain Eukaryota; kingdom Metazoa; phylum Chordata; class Amphibia; order Anura; family Alytidae; genus Discoglossus; species Discoglossus pictus. The sequence goes on along the minus strand of CM050176.1, from coordinate 21,508,262 downwards.
CATTACATACATTACATACAATACATGACATTACATACATTAAATATAATATATTAAATATAATATATTACATATAATATATTACATATAATACATTACATACATTACATACAATACATGACATTACATACATTACATATAATGTATTACATATAATATATTACATATAATATATTACATATAATATATTACATATAGTCCTAATCAAATACCCCCTATCTATCTAACATACAATCTATTTAATTTAAAATAAATCCTAACTATATCAAATACATCCCCCTATCTATCTAATATACAAAAAATCCTAACTACATACACAGACCCTAATTCTAAGCTAAAATCAATAAATTAAGACCACTTACCTTTAAGATGTTGCTTCAGATCACTAACCTATGGGTCAAACAAAAAATAAAAATTAGTACAAAACATTAACATCAAATAAATAAACATTCTATACATTCTAAATATTCAACTCACCTTTACAGCATGTCCAGTCACTGTTTAGCTCTTCCGGCGCGGCCCTGTTAAAAAAAAAAACACAATACATGAATACATGAATACAATATATAAACAATAAATAAAATACACAAATAAACATCTAAATATACATTTAACTTACCTCCCCGCGATGTCCCCGGCCTTCTCTCCTTCAGCCCCGGCTGGGCCGCGGAACCATCCGCGCTCTAAAAAAAAAAAAAAAAAAAAACTAACGGAGGTCTGCACTGGCAGACCTCCCCGACGCTACTGAACCTCCCGGAGTCGTTTCCGGGAGGAAATTGGCATTGTCGGCTTGTGATTGGCTGAAAAAGCTGTCAGCCAATCAAAAGTCGTCAATGTAGGAGCCAATCAGGATGCGCAGATGTCTTCTACCAATCACTCCGTGGGGGTGTATCCCATAGTGATTGGCTGAAGGCATCTGAGCGTTGTGATTGGTTCCCAGAAAGATAGACAAGTGTTTAAGCCAATCAGGGTGGGATATTGGGGTGTATCCCACCCTGATTGGCTCACACATTGACGACTTTTGATTGGCTGAAATTGATAGACAGCTTTTTCAGCCAATCACAAGCCGCCAATGCCAATTTCCTCCCGGAAACGACTCCGGGAGGTTCAGGAGCGTCGGGGAGGTCTGCCAGTGCAGACCTCCGTTAGTTTTTTTTCTTTTTTTTTTTTAGAGCGCGAATGGTTCCGCGGCCCAGCCGGGGCTGAAGGAGAGAAGGCCGGGGACATCGCGGGTAGGTAAGTGAAATGTATATTTAGATGTTTATTTGTGTATTTTATTTATTGTTTATATATTGTATTCATGTATTCATGTATTGTGTTTTTTTTTTAACAGGGCCGCGCCGGAAGAGCTAAACAGTGACTGGACATGCTGTAAAGGTGAGTTGAATATTTAGAATGTATAGAATGTTTATTTATTTGATGTTAATGTTTTGTACTAATTTTTATTTTTTGTTTGACCCATAGGTTAGTGATCTGAAGCAACATCTTAAAGGTAAGTGGTCTTAATTTATTGATTTTAGCTTAGAATTAGGGTCTGTGTATGTAGTTAGGACTGTAATTAGTTTATTTTACTTTAGAATAATGGTCTGTGTATGTAGTTAGGATTTTTTGTATATTAGATAGATAGGGGGATGTATTTGATATAGTTAGGATTTATTTTAAATTAAATAGATTGTATGTTAGATAGATAGGGGGTATTTGATTAGGACTATATGTAATATATTATATGTAATATATTATATGTAATATATTATATTTAATATATTATATGTAATGTATGTAATGTCATGTATTGTATGTAATGTATGTAATGTATTATATGTAATATATTATATGTAATATATTATATTTAATATATTATATGTAATGTCATGTATTGTATGTAATGTATGTAATGTATTATATGTATGTATTGTATTGTGTTTATCTGTCTTTCCTTTTCAGGTGTGTAATTTTTTTATTTTCTGTAGTGGGGGGTGGGGTTGTAATGTATTTTTTTGTTTTCTGTAGTGGGGGGTGGGGTTGTAATTGTTTTTTGTTTTTTGTACTGTAGGTTTTTTGTTTTCTGTGCTGTAGGTTTTTTATTTTTTGTAATTAGAGTGGTGGGAAGGTTTATTAGGGGGTAGGTAGTGTAGGTAGGTAGTGTAAGTGTTAATAGATTAGTGTAGAGGGGGGTTAGTTTAGATTAAATGGTTTATTGGGGGTTATAGTGTAGTGTTTGTAGTTAGTGTCATGATGGTCCTTGAGGACCATCATGGCACTTATGTGGTTAATGTTGGGTTGTAACAGGCCCATAATGGTAATAATATACCCTTATGGGACTGATGGGGTTAAATAGAGCCTTATGGTGGTCTGGATTGACCATCATGAGTTAATGGGTTAATTTAGGCCTTATGGTGGTCTGTATAGACCACCATGAGTTAATGGGTTAATTAGAGCCTTATGGTGGTCTGGATTGACCATCATGAGTTAATGGGTTAATTTAGGCCTTATGGTGGTCTGTATTGACCACCATGAGTTAATGGGTTAATTAGAGCCTTATGGTGGTCTGGATTGACCACCATGAGTTAATGGGGTAATTATAGTTGCCTGGGGTTAATATTTTTAGTGCGAGTCCTTTCAGGACCTTTACGGTCCTTTGAGGACCCGCAAGGCGGGAAATTTTAAATTGAATTGCAGCAGGGTCACGATCGGTGCCGATCGGGGCCCCCCGCTGCAGGGGGTTTATGTGGGGACACTTCGGGGGTCCCGATGGGGACCCCCAGCATAGAGGGGGGTTAATTTTAAGTGCTGCGGCCGGGATTGGGTAATAGTGTGCCGCGGTCCCTTTAAGGAGCCGCGGCGGGGAATTTAAAAGTTTTAAATGCAGCGGGGGGCCTGATCTATGCAGATCGGGGCCCCCCCCTGCAATGGGTTTATGTGGGGACACTTCGGGGGTCCCGATGGGGACCCCCAGCATAGAGGGGGGTTAATTTTAAGTGCCGCGGCCGGGATTGGGTAATAGTGTGCCGCGGTCCCTTTAAGGAGCCGCGGCGGGGAATTTAAAAGTTTTAAATGCAGCGGGGGGCCTGATCTATGCAGATCGGGGACCCCTGCTGCAAGGGGTTAATGTGGGGGTGCTGCAGGGGTCCCGATAGAGACCCCAGCAGCATGGGGATGTGTATAGGGTGCAGGGGGGAGCCTCACACTGCTGTCTCGGGCTGTTCCGAGGCAGCACGTAGAGGCTTTCGGATCCCTTGCGTGGACTTTTTGTCCACGTAGGGATTCTTACGATATGCGAGACTCGTGCATACATTTAAGGCTACGTAGCTCTCTCGGAGCCTATTCTCGGCCATTTTCTCGCAGTCATATCGTAAAGCAGGCTGCGAGAGATTCGGTTCTCGCAAACAGCAGGAAAACTGCCTTTTGCAAGCACCGAGAGAACTACGAGGGAGAATTTAATAGGGCCCTTGGTTTGTAGGTGTCTGGACACCAGTGCATAATATTTGTGTTGAAATAATTGTGTCTTGTTGTGTTATATGGATGCAAATCAGACCTTTTACTAATACTCATCATTTATCTCTTAGATCGTACTAAAATTCTGAGAATCATGCGCAAGGTGAGTCGTTTATTTGGTGGGTTAAAGTATAAAGTAATAATTTTTGTTTGTGTCTATGTAAATATATAAAGGACCAATATGTTTAAGGAAAATGTTAATTTGAGTTAATTATTTAAAAAAACAACATTAGCAACTCTGAAAAACAAAAACATATCACATATCTGCTAAGAAAAGCATGTGGGCATGGGCAAAGTTTATATATTTGTGTAGGTGCACATGTGAATCTGCTCTACTTTTGTTTTCAGCCACGTAGCACATGTGGGCTTTTGTGCATGTGGATGAGGAAAACCACTACGAAGAAGCCACAAGTGACAGGACAACAGGGTGAAGTGATAACCCCCACCCAGCCAAACCTGGCAGGTTTCACAGCTCTACAGTCCGGATCCCTGAGTAACATGTCACATGAGATGGCAGTGCAGGTAAAAGATTTTCCAAACCTTCCCATGAACACTACTCTTACTTTTCAACCTAAGCCGTGCAGATCTGATCCTTGACACCACATCTTCAATCTCTTTTCTACATATGGCATTTCTTACCACCCTATGTCCTTTGTTTATATATCCTGCACTGTGCCAGTCAGACCTACGCCCACATGTGCCCCATACCCTCGATACACATACATGCAAAGATTGTAAAAGATAAGTCAAACAAAGCTGTCACAAACATGCCTTCCTTCACGGCAAAGCTCGAATCTCTGTAAGTTGATGTGTGCATAGTTTGCTTTTCCCCTTCTTTCTCTCTTCACCTTTTCCCCATATTATGTCTCCTGTCTTCCATCTCATTCTCTCCATTGTCTTTAATCCTCTCCTCTCACCCATGCTCAATCCCCTACATCCTGTCTCTTCCTTCCACTTGTTACATTCTCTTCTTCTATTATCTGCTTTTGTTCTATCTACTCCCTAGCCATCCCAACCATGTTATTTCTTGGATGTTTCTGAAAACTTGCCTGGGTCCATCAAACCAAGCCAAATGAAAACATTTACACTGCTTCTGCACAAGGACACCGTCAAGTTTTACTTTTGGAGATCCTATATTAGTGGAGCAAAATATATGCCGAAGGCGCTCATGGTGCTGCCCGCGATCATTGCAAGGCATGCAAGATTTTAAAAAAATGACGGCTTTAATGGCCCACATTTTTTTCAAGCCTGTACCCCGGAAGCCGTCATAAGACACCATATAATTAAAAAATTAACTTGTAAATGTTTTGAAAATGGCTCAAAATGAGGACGAAACACCTAGCCGATCAACACAAAGCCCACAAGACATTGAAAAAAAGAACCAACGGCGCTCATCGCATGGCACGCAAGACTTGAGCAGGGAGAGAGAGGAGAAAAACACAGGGGAGGCAGAGGGGGAAGACATGGAAAGAGACACAGGGGTGAGAGAGGGGGGAAAGTGACAGAGGGAAGTGAAATAAGGGAAAAAAAACACAGGGCAGGGAGAGGGGGGAAACAGACAGAGGGGTCAGAGAGTGGGGAGAGGCTTGCAATGAGCGCTGAATGCACGCAAGGCACGAAAGTGGCGGGTTGGACAACGTCTGCAATGAGTGCTCATCGTGAGGCCTGAAAAGTAGAGGGGGGAGAGGCTCGAAATGAGCGCTGAAGGCGCTCATTGTGGTGCTTGCGATGAGCGCCGAAGGTGCTCATTGTGAGGCATAAAAGTGGAGGGTTGGCCAATGCCTGCAATGAGCGTCAAAGCCCGTAAAGTAAATGGTGGGAGAGGCTCGCAAAGAACGCCAAAGGCGCTCATCGGGAAGCCCGCAACTTACAGCGGGGAGAATCTTGCATTGTGTGGCAAACAGCATTGCCAGCCTTCAAATTTTATTGCCTTCACTTTTGACGGGCAAGTCCATAGTTCAGTATAAAATCACAATGTGTAAACAAAATATTCAATGAAGCTTTTGAACCTTAGTGTTTCAGAGACTAGCAAAGCTGATTTTCTCCAGTTCATATCAAGCGCCCAGAGCTTAGGAACATATCTGCATATCTTATGAACATTTTTTTTGCTGATTGGGCTAGGTTTGCCTTTAAATAAAGACCGCAACATGGGCAGACTATCTGGCAGATCCACACACTAATAGGAGGTAGAGAGAAGCATTTCTGCTGAAGAATTAAAAGCGGTAAGGTTTAAAAGACACATCGAATTTCTCCCCTCGGTTATTGCATAATAATTAAAACCCTATCGTTTGAGGGGTCTTTTATTGGATTCTCTAATATATTTCACCACAAGATAACAATATATTATTTTTTTCTGTTCTCGCTACCACCTCCTGTATTTCTACAAATTTCCACTTCTCCTACCGATTATCCTAACCCTTTCCTTGCTCCCATTCCACTATCCTTTTCCACTTCTCGTTTCTTCTACTGTTTTTCTGTAAGATGATTCTGATCACTCTCCAAGGGGTAAATCTAACAAACAAAGTTTTGGGGGCGCTGAGAACTTCCACTCAGTTCTGTTCTCACTTACTTGCCTGTCCAGCCATGAGTATTTACAGTAAATGCCTTGGTGTTTTCAGGCCACTGGAGAGGTTGTGTCTCAGTTGATGGCGGTGGTGCAGGACATCTATTCCACATCCAATGTGTTGAAGGCTTCAGAGATCTTGACAGAGTTGACCAACACCAGTAACCTTCTGTCTCCTGGAGCTCAGGTGACATATATGGGATTTAATATGGGATGAATACCTTTTACACTTAAAGACACAAAAAGATTTTTGCTGTAGAATGTTAAAAATGTTTGTAAAGCACTGTTATAGGTGGGTATAACGTATATACAGGTTGGTAACGAAAAACACTGTAATTGTCTTTGTGTCATCAGTTTTAAATAGTACAGGTCAGTGTTAACATTTTATTTTTCAATTTATTTTAATTAAAAGAAAAATATATTTTGTGAGAAAAGTTACATAGATGCCTCATCTGTATGCTCCAGCTTCTCCCATTTCTATCAAACTGCTTAGAACTGTAGCATTGAAGTATTGGGTACACTGTATTCAGTGCAGTGACCTGCACAAAAAGACTAGGCATTCTCAGACCCAGTTGACCATACTCCAAGCAATGGACCCAATGCCTTAGGGGCTAATCGGTAATTAATTGCAGAGATCTCTCATTACTAAAACGTTGGTGGGTGAATCCGACTGACAGATTAAAATGACAAACTTCAATGTTAGTTTATTGTGTGTTTGCATGACAAGATTAATAATGCTCTTCTTATTATCTATAGATTTAAATTAGATTTAAATTAGATATATTTGGAACATCTGCTGTGTCACTTTAAAGGTTGGAATTGTATTCTGGAGCATATTAGGGCTAATGGATGGGCAGACAGAGGTGGGTTGTACTCTGTGCATCCTGGGGTGCATATGTAGTGTATCTTTTGGTTGCGTATGTATTTGGTGTAAGAGATGTATATGAAATGTATTGTGTGTGCGTACGTGAACTTTACCTATGTTTTCAGGTCAATGCCAGCGACATCCTTCTGCACCTCAGTGAGCAACTCATGGATTCTATCTACAATCCTAATGTCACCTCAGAAGCCATAACTGCTGCAACTTCTTCACTTTTCAGTGGGTTTGACAACCTGATGAAGGCTTCAACAGAGAGTGCTGAAAACCTAACGTCTGCACAGGTCAGGATCGATCCTATTTATATATTTGTTACTATTATGTGTGACACATTATTAGAAGGTTGTTTGATTTCTCTCCTAGTAGGCTTTTTTGTGTTCTTAATACTTGATAACACTTCTCTGCCTGGTAGTTGCAGCTCTTAAAGTTCCCGTAATGTCCTAGCATGAGGTGCTAGTAAATTTAATTACGCACTGATTATTAATAAAATCTTATTTAATGATTTATGTTCAATGTCCAATATTAAATTATCAGCCTCCAGCTGAATATATGCCACCTCTCTGATAATGTCATCAAGGGGAAGATTGGCTGAGAGACAGGTCTAAAGAACAATTATATTTCATAAGAGAATAAAAATTAATTTATAGGCTACAGCAAAAGCTTTATTACAAGATATCTCCAGCCAACAGAGATTTTTGTGTTGGTTCGCACACTTTGAGCCCCATTAAATTGCTACGATTTTAGAAATTGTAGCCCATAAAGGAGCCCGCAAGAGTTACTGCTAATGAATTGGCCTCTTTCACCTACCCGTAAACGATCTGCAGGTTACAGGCGGAAAAACCCCACAGGAAAATCTGAACTCCGTCCCAGCTAAGCCTTTGATCTCTCAAGCCCGTAAATGTTACTATCGCAAATCGATTTTAAATTGCTACAAATCCCAAAGGACGCACTGGCGTTCAAATAAACGGCAAATGGAGCCAAAAATATTACGGCCTCCAAATAGGTTGTGCAAAGGGTTTACAGGCAAGTTCTTAACACTGTAAAAGACAATATAAACACACCAGTGGACTTTAAAATATGAGGGCATAAATGAAAGGCATTACAATTCATTGTGCAACAATCCACAAATAAAAAAATAGGCATTTAAAACATTTTTTATTTTATCATACAGTATGCTGGAATGGTCATGCATATGACAATATGAAAAGCCATGCTGCAACATGCATAAAGCAATTAAAGACACACCACCTGATTAAATTGCAACACAAAAACATGAAACTGCCTGCCATATTAACCCTCCCTCACTCACAGAGGCTCTAATGTGGACCCTGGAATATATATATAATTCCATATACATCTCGCTCATCACATCTACATTGGGAAAATAAATAGTGGCCAAATTACACCACATCACATAGATCAAGTACCATGGGAACATTTTATTTTTTGTTGTTCAGTCCTTCAGTAATGTCCGACTCTATGTGACCCTATGGACTGCAGCACATTTAGCTATGTCTCTGTCTGAGCTAGTCCACAAGGTTTGCATGCCAAATATACTGGGGTAGGTTGCCAGTTTCTTCTCCAGTGGACTGTGATTTGACTGACCTCTCTGCTATGATCTGCCCACCTAGAGTGATCCAACATGGTATAGTTCACAGCTTCATTGAAATACACAAGCCCCTTCACCATCACAAGGCAGCGATCTAGAAGGGGAACAGGGGAACATACACCACACTAATCTACTTTAACCCATCGGAGAGGGCCACAAACACACATGAGGCTGTGCAGAGAGCAACAGCCAATTCACCTCCATAAGGGAATATGAACGCTACGCCCATCCTGGAAAGTCCCACGCCCTTGCTGGTGGCCATGTGCCAAGATGAATACCTATTATCATTTGGTGACCTCCCATTAAGTGTTTTGCTATCAATCAATTCACATTGTCACCTGTCATATTGTTATCAGGCCTTCAGGGAAATGTTGATACTCCACAGTATTACAAATTGGACTTTGCATGTGTATTAACCCTTTATTATTATATATGATATATATTATTAGATGATTTCTTATGATATTATTACTATTATTATTATTATTTGTATTGTTATCATATGTACTAACCTATTACATAGTAGCTGATGCTCATTAGTTTATTGATATAGGAATGTGACACGAATGTGATGTATGTGGATGTCCCAAAACCCCAATTATTGACAACACACTAAGGCGATGATAATGGTATAACAAAGCTTTATTTCAGACACAGAGCACAATCAGAAATGTACAAGACTGTGCATTAATACCAAGGGTATGGTGTGGGCGGATCCCGGGAGAGCAAGAGGCTCTTGTGGAAAAAGGGGATACCTAAAGGGGGTAATGTCATAGTCTAGAATAATCATGATGCATAGCACCTACTAGGGTCACATGTGGTCACTACACCCCTGCAACCGGCAGCTGATGAAAAAAAGGATCATCACACATCACTCCATGTAATCGAAGTAACCAGTAATGTGCATAGCACTTACAACTTGTCTATATGTGCTCAATGAAACAGATGTTTAAACCTCTGGACTGTGTAATGCAATCCAGTTTCACACATGCAGTTTGTTGACAGAACAAAAATCTGAAAAAAAAGTGGTCAAAAAGAAAAAGGCAGAGGAGGATACAAAATTTTAAAAACATGCATATACAGAACAATGCTAAATACAGTAATAATATACCAACACACCTGATTCACGTCTGCAAGCATTACTAACCATTAGCTAGTTCTCAGGAGAACTCACTGGCCATGACCATTAATAATGATGTGTCAACTCACAATAAATGCTTAGCTGTGACCAGTGTCAGTGGTCAAGGAGTACTATCACCTCCCTATAAAACTGTTAATCAACATTGATATCACATTGTCATACAATTTGATGTGACACAAATATTACAATGCATTGATTTAATATATTTTATTGAGTTCAATGATCAATTTATGGACGAGTATACGCTTTGTTGCAGAATAGCATTTATTGGGGTAATTGTAAACATCAAGCATAAACACTAGCATGTATGTAAATTTGAAAGCTTTGATATTTAGATAGATTACAAAAGAAAATCAATTAATCATATACAAAATCATTACAGTGATAATAACACAATTTGCAACATTCTAAATTCAGTTATAACAAGATAGCAATTAGCAAAAAGAGTATAACAATCTCATTAAAGTATATTTGGTATCCAGAGATGAGGCAAGTTATCAACAACTAACGTCCCTAAATGCACGGCTTTGGCAAAAAACTACTTAAGTTGTCTAACAGCACGATAATCAAATAGTCACAGCATAAAATCAATGAACACAATCCTTTTTTTTTCTATAATTTTTATTACAATGATACAAAATACAGAACATTACACACACAAAAAAAAGCACAATACAATATATACAACTTTAAGGTGCAGAAAGGATTTGCCCTTCAATGGTTCATTGTATCTCTATGTCAATATATCTGGCCCATGGAGACCAATTAAGAGAAATTATAATTCTAGGGTCTCTATTTGTTAGTGCATAGTCTCCTTCGAATTGCCTATTGCTGGCTACAATAGCTTTTATTTGATTTCCATTTCAAAGCTATCAGCCGTTTTATAACTAGAAGTATATGTATTAAGGTATCTATATATTTACGTTTGATATCTACAGGGAAAATATGAAAGAGGAGAGATTCAGGTGATAACTTCACATCTCTATTTACAATTCTTGATAAATGTAATATGTAAATATTCCAAAAAATTGGGATCTTCCCACATGACCACCACATGTGGACCTGTGTTCCCTTCTCTGAACATACACTTCAACACAAATCTGAGGGTATACTAACGTCTTTTTTGATAAGTACCGTCCGCACTCTATACCATCTATTCAGCACTTTAAAATTAATTTATCTCAATGAGCTGCACTTAATACTTTTTTTGGTTGCTCTATAGGCATCGTACCATATTTATCCATCTTATTTTTCCCCAAGATCTTTTTCCCAATTGCACATCCAGGGGGATTTGTTTTTACTTCTCACTTCTTCTAGAATCTTACCACAATGGGGAATAGAGATATTACATTCAACCTTTAAACATTCTTTTTCCAACCTGGTGAGCTCAAACCCTTTCAATTCGCTAAATTCTGAATTACTCAATAATTGTTGCAATGTACAAAAGTCCAGCCAATGGAAGCTGGGAACATTATTGATCTTCTTTACGTCCTCAAGTTATTTAATATGGCCATCAATTCATAAATCCCAAATTAGATTCCAGGCCCTCCATTACCTTAAACTTATCTCATAAAATAGTTGAAGTGGGGTTGTTGGAGAAGGGAATGGGAGTATCTTCCACTTTTTATTAATGCTATACCAAGCTTCTAAACATTTTTTTTTTATATATTTTTTATTAAAGGGAATATACAATGTTCCAACATAATAAAGCATGAGATAACATTGACATTCTAAATTTTCAACAAACATAAATGCCTTATGTTCTGAGCTCTAGCATACCCCTTCAGTTTTATATTTTCTATTATTATGAAACTACAACAGTAACCTTTAAACAAAACAAGGAAAACTTAAACAAGAACAAAAAATGTAATATATGAAAATTAAATATTTAAATAAATAGATAAATAAATAAATAACTAGGGAGATAGGAAAAAGCCAAGGGACCAAGGCATATCTGAATATTTATACCTAGGTGGTTCCTTAACAGAGCTGGAAATCTAAACTTAGCAATCTTTCATATATAGAGGAATTACTTTTCAGTTATGTCAAGTTAAGTATTTAGGTTAAGTTACTTAGCTAATATATTATTTCAGTATACCAACATCCAGAATATTGCAATTCCTAACTTTCTCAGCTAAGTAAAGTATAATCACCTCTTGTGTAACAGCTCACACGAACCAGAGTTTCCAGGACCCCCTCTCGAACCTCCTCCGCCCCAGGTCTTCCTCTATCTCAGTTTTGATAGCTTTGCAATCTCAATTAAATCAGATCAAATCAAGAGCGTGCTAAGAGACGACTCCAACCAGGGGTTCCCGATTTTATAAAATTGTGACATAGTGTCTAATATAGCACACGTTAACTTCTCGTTTATTGTTATATAATTAACTTTCCTAATAACCTCCTGCAGATCTAAAGTCCTCGACTTCCACTGACTGGCAATCTGTGTTTTGACAGCAGCTGCCATTATCTGGAACAACTTGTTCTGACCCGATAAATTTGGGAGTTTAATCCCCAACAAGCAGAATTCCATGGTTGCCAAAACGGTAGTCTCAAACAATGACGCAGCCAGTAATGCTAAGTATTCCGACAACCAATGGACCACCAGACACAGCCACCAAGTGTGTATATGATCCCCTATCTGTTGGCAGCCCCTAAAACAATTACTGCCTACTCTAGGGTCATATTTGTGGAGTTTATCGGGGGTACAATATATCCTCTGGAGGACTTTGACAGATGTTTCTAGGTGTGAATAATTACAGGTTGCCCTACTTAGGTTCGAGAACGATTTCTGCCACTTTTTCCATTCCCATTCTCTTCCAAGCTCTTTTTCCCTTTTACAGATGTATGCTTGTTTTCTATATTTTTTGATTTTGAAAATATATCATACAACGAGCCTATTACTTCTCTAGCCAGTGGGAGAGTCTTGCATGTAACAGAGAACCAGGAGGTTTTCGAGGGCCCAAATCTTTTAAACATCTCACTGACCCAGCTCCTTATCCTCAAATAATTGTAAAACTCTTCGAAAGGAAGGGCATATTTTTCCTCCAACTGCTCAAAAGTCACCAAGTGACCCCCCCCCCCAATACCAGGGAACTAACTTATCTAAGCCCCTAGAGGCCCACCAATGTTTTGATGTCGTACTCAGGGATGCCCAAATTTCCGGGAAGGAAAGAACCAACGTCAGGGGGGATATACTTACATCTAGCCTATTCTTGGACCTGGCCCACTTCCAAGATGTTATAGTTAGATTTATTATGGGGTTTTGATGGGATTTAATCGGGCTCAGTTGTTGTTCTAAAAATACCCAACCTGGCTGGTGCTTGACTGAGTGTGCTCCTTATGCCTGAACATTTTTTTCCTGGATATGCGAGACTTCTTGTTATTCCAGACGTATCTAAAAATACTAGCTTGAAACCTGTCTAGTTCATTCAGGGATATCGGCATGGGGAGTGTCCTAAAGAGATATAAAATCTTTGGCAGTATGTTCATTTTGATTGCCGCTATTGGATAATTCCTCCATCTCAACAAGTCATCATTTAATTTTTTGTACAGAGGGGGGTAATTTGCCTTGTACAGATCGGATAATTTGGGTGTAATATTAACCCCTAGGTATTTTATATGTCTGTCCGGCCATGCAAAGGTATATAGAGATTTCAGGAGCTCTATATCACTCTGACTCATGCCCAGGCTTAGAGCCTCTGATTTGCCCAAGTTCAGTTTAAGTCCTGACACTTTACTAAACCTATGAAGAGTCGACTTCAGTGCTGGTATGGAGGCCCCAGGGTTTGTTAGGTACATAAGATGTCGTCAGCAAAAAATGAGCATTTGTAGTGCCGCAACCCCACTTGTAACCCCTGAATTTCTTTGTTCGCTCTAATGAGTTGTGCCAACGGCTCGACGGCCTGGGCAAATAGTAGGGGAGAGAGTGGGCATACCTGTCTCGTACCTCTTTGTATGCAAATCTGGGCTCTATGTTCACCCGGTAACCTCAGGTTAGCTATCAGGGATTCGTAATATGTACGGAGCAGGGTAGTAAAACGTCCCTTGAGACCAAACCTGTTCAGCACTTTAAACAGATATGGCCACTCAACCGTGTCGAAGGCTTTCTCAATGTCTAGGGCCAGCAGGCACATAGGGGAGTCTGCTTTGTGTGCCAAGTATTGAATATTGAGGATACGTCTGACATTGTCCCCCGCCTGCCTGTGAGGTACAAACCCTGCCTGATCCTTATGGATGATCTCTGGTAGGAACCTGGAGATCCGTATTGCCATGATTTTAGCTAACAATTTGACGTCCCCATTCAATAAAGATATGGGTCGATAGATCTTCACCTCAAGATTATCCCTACCTTCTTTTGGGAACACCACCAGGTCCGCCTGATTTAACTCTGGGGGCATACTTTCCCCCTTCAAAATAGCATTAAAGAGGGACGTAAGATGAGGGTTTAGTAAGGTTTCAAACTTCTTAAAATATAAATTGGTGAAACCATCCGGTCCCAGGGATTTGCCTATTTTGAGGCTCTGGATCGCTGTCCTCACTTCTTCCAGTGAAATGTCTTGGTTCAAATTAGCTAGTTGTTGCTCATTTATTGAGGGGAGATCTATAGCTCTTAAAAAGGTGTCAAGGACCTTCAGTCTGCATTCTAGCTGAGTATATCTGCATATCTGCTGATAGAAGGACTGGAACTCTTTCTGAATGTCCTTCAGACTGCAGGAAACTTTACCGTCCGACCTCCTAATCTGGGTTACCATAGATTGGACTTCCTTAGACTTCAGTCTCCTGGCTAGCATCCTATCTGGTTTGTTCGCTTTCCAGTAGTAAAAGTGCTTTGTTTTTCTCATATTCATCTCCGTATGGTAAGACAGTACCCCATCTAGGTCTGACCTGACTCTGTTAATTTAACTACGAAGCTTCCGGGTAGGGCGCTGCTGATTAAGCTTTTCTAGATTGTTGAGGGTAGCAGTTAGCTCCTCTTCCTTTCGCCTAAGCGATTTACGGGGCTGAGCAGTGAGCTTAACACAGCAGCCCCTTATAAAAGCCTTATGGGCTACCCAGAGCCAAACCACCCCCGTCTCAGGGGGGTCGTTCCGTTCAAAATACCGATTAATATCCTCCGCCAGAGTTGTTAAGCTATTGGGGTCTGACAGCAGGTGCTCGTCAATCTTCCAGCTCCTAAATGGGGATAAGCTAGGTCCCAGAGTTATTCTAATGACCACTATAGCATGATCAGACCAGGCAGGGGACAATGTCAGATTCTACGACGCTATCAAATAGTAGGGAGTCCATTAGAAACGCATCAATCCTTGAGTTTGTGCCATGCATAGGTGAATAAAATGTGTATTCCCTACGGTCTATATGCAGGCCCCTCCAAGCGTCTACCAGACTCATTTTCGCCAATACCTGCTTAATTTGACCCTGTTTTTTGGAAAATGTAGTTTCCCAGACATCTCCTGATTTATCCATTGTCGGGTCTACAGTCAAATTAAAGCGCCCCCCCCCCCCCACCCAATCACCAGCTTACCTAACTCTAGCGATTCCAGTTCTCTGAATAATTTAATCAGGGTTTTGTGGGGTGAGTTTGTGGGGGAGTATAGGGATATGAGTGAGATTCTATGGCCCGAGACAACTTCGGTAACCAAGACATAGTATCCATCTTTATCTATCCTGCTGTGTTCTACATTGAATGGAAAATCTATGTGTATCAAAATAGCTGCCCCTGCCTTCTTCATGGGCTGAGTGGCCATATACATTGTCAGGTAGTCTTTATGAACGAACTTTGGTTTATTTTCATGCGAAAAGTGAGTTTCCTGCATGAAAACAACTGAGGGCCTGAGCTATCTTTAGTACCTGAAGGCTTTCCTCCTCTTGATGGGCAAGTGAAATCCCTTCACGTTATGTGTTATAAACGTATATTCTGTCCCACTCATCCTATTTTAGAGTGTAAGTGTGCGTGCATTCCCTGACTACCTGCTGTTTCTCGCCCGTCGCCATTTCCAGAGAGTCCAAGGATGAACGGAGGCCCGGAGGGAGCCTGCTGATGCTGGAAAATCTGGTCTCTGTCAAACCAAAGAAAAGCAGAAAAACATAGTATTAGTGATACAGTTTGTAGAACTCTATCCTCAATCAAAACCACTATACTCTCTGCAGACCTAGCTCCTGGAGCTAACTTATGCCGACTGCCTAAGACTCGGCTTCCTTATTTGCAAGTAAACAGAGGGCTGCATATTTTTGGGGCACCTCCGCTACTGGAGTCATTTTAGTTATTACTGCCTAATAACTGGTCTGTTGCTCTAGCATACTTAGCTCTTCCCTTTCTCCATAACCGTTAGTACAAAAACTAAACAACATAACAACTAGTCAAAGTGAAACTGAGAATTTTTATGTCTATCTCAAGTGCCTACTTCTAACTGTCCCTACCTCTAAGGCTTTGACTATCGCATATTTAAACTCAATTATTCTACGCTAATTCTCCTTCATCAGAAATGTAGCAAATAGTCCAGAATTTAAGTAGAGTCTCTGTGTTACTTCCAGCTACTGGGCCGGCTTTCACTCCTATCGTGCTATTGTCAAGTTTTCAGTGGCAAGACCGGGTCTCCTCTGCATTGAGAGCTGTAGATAGCTTGGCTTTTGCAGGTCAAGTTCCTGTCTCTGGGGTTTCTGGGAGGGAGCGGATCCTCTTTTTGAAGCTGCGGGCCCACTAGAGTCCATTGCCTTTTCGGAATAGGAGGAGGTGGAGGGCGGCTATGTTCTTCAACCGGCAAGTCCGCCGGGCAGAGGCGAAGCTGGCGCAGTACTGCCAGGCAATCCTCCAGAGTGCGAGTGGTGCCCTGATAGTTGAAGGTAAGAGCAAAATGAAAGTTCCACCGGTACTGCAGCTTTTGCTGCTGAAGGATCGCCAGTGCGGGTTTCATCTGCCTCCTCCTGTCTAGCGTGTTGGGGGACAGGTCCGCATAGACTTGCAGGTTGGAGTTGTCGGGGCCTTTAACAGTCTGTATCTTCCTAGTCTCTGCCAGTAACAGATCCCTGGCCTGTTGCCTGAGAAAATGCACAATTATATCTTTAGGGGCTTCCGGGTTTCTCGCCCCTCCAAGAGCTCTGTGGACCATCTCTGCATGGTCAGGGAGTGCTGCCGCAAACGTCTCCTTCAAATATGCCGCCAAGTCCTGTGTGGCCCTTGGCACTCCTCTTATTCTGACGTTATGGCGGCGTGAACGGTTCTCCAAGTCCTCAATCTTGTCCGTCAATTCCATAATATTGTACGAATTTTGATTGATGGCCAACCGGTCGTGCTTTTGCGCCTCTCTGATTTGATCCACTATCTTCTCCAGCATTTGGGTCCTTTGCCCCAGCTCTTTCAGATCATTCCGCAGTGGTTCTATTGCCTTAGTCAGGAGCTGCTCAATCATGGCTATGGATCTGGGAGAGAGGTCAATATGCTTTTTCACTTTTTGAGAGGTGTCTTCCTGGTCCGACGAATCCGATCCTTCGGAAGCAGTCTATGTGAGACGTAGGCTTGGCCACCTTAGGCGAGAAGTGCTCCCGGATGCCTTTGGCAGAGGGGCCCCTCTTGCTCTTCTTCATGTTTTAAAATAGTGTTTCACATACTCCAGAAAACCTGTGGTTTCCTCCTCCTATCCCAGTTGCTTGCGAGTGAGTTAGAAAAATATAGTTAAAGATGTTGCCTCACATCTAGCAGATAAGCTCCCTAGTTATGATTCAGCAGTAGATAATTATTATTTACTAGGTTAGTCAAAGCCTCCCATTGGGCGACCTTTACATCTCGTGGATCAGTGGTCTTTGATTACAGAAAGCCGTTGTCACCATGTCCAGGCCCCACTGCATGTTGGAGAGTCCCATATAACTTGATTCAGGCCGGTTTAGATGCGGTTCTTGTTCCCCTATTAGGGGTATAGAGAGCGGCTGAGCAACCCCTTTTCCGGTGTCTCGGCAGTACCGTAGACAGTCCTGCAGAATTTAGCCAGAAAGGCTCCTTTTTTGCACGTCAGGCGTAGTTCTGCTAAATAGCCACAGGATGGCAGAGTGGAGCTTCAGGGACCTGCAGCAGGCTCCACTCTGTTAGCTTTGTATAGTACTCAGTTGCAGGAATAGCTTGGCCTTTTGAAACAGGGAAAAGTAGATCCACGGGTTTGTGTCACTGAGTCAGGTAGATTGTCAAGTCTAATTAAAGTTGTAATGTCCCCAGTCTGTGAGTCTGGTGCTATCAGGATAAAACAGTGTCCTGGTAGGGCTTGTGGGGGGGGGGGGGGGGGGGGGGGGTGGAGGATCCTAGTGAAGCAGCCCTTCTGGCCCAGTGTTTGCTCCACAAGGGTGTCTTCCAGCCTTTGTAAGATAGGGAGATATTTACAGGTGAGGGTGTTGGATCTTGTGGAGCCAGCTCTCCTTTTATTGAGCTGCTATAGCCTGTGATGGGGTTGGTGCTGGGAGTTTTCCCTCCGCTCTGCTCACTTCTTCCCCAGGCTACGGGCTTTATAGGCCTTCACCGGTTCTCCGGTTGCCCCTCTGCAGGTGTCTCACCTCCGTCTGTGTCCTGGGTCCCCCTGGGGTAGATTGTCCCTCACGTCACGTGCCCCAAGATGGCGGCTTCATTTTCCCTTCTACAGCCCCCACGTCCGCCTCTCCTACCTCCTCTGTCAGAGATCCGGGGTTCCTGGAGCCTCCGGTCCTGGTCCCCTTGCTTCCAGCACCTTTTCTGTGCCTGTGCTGCCCCTGCCTGGCGTTGCGTCCTAGCTTGGCGGAGCTCCCCGTTCGGAAGATATGTGCACCCCCTTCTCCGAACTCCGAGAATTCGGGGTCTCGGGGTGGGTATCAGGCTGATCCCCTCGTTCTCCCCTGAGGTAATTAGGGAGATTTTCGGCCCTGATGGCTGTCTCCGGGCCTAATCTAACAGCCTGTGGTCGGAGCTTGCACAAAACACGTCCGATGGCTATGGACGTTGGCTCTGCCCCCCGCCTTCTAAACATTTCTTGATAACCAAGGGCATCTTCGCTAATTCCTTTTTTGGGAGGTCTTTCTGCCATAATACGTGATCTAAAGACTTCTCTTTGCAAATCTCTTGCTCCATCTCAGGGGTCTCCAAACTCGGTCCTAGAGGGTGCACCCAGGCCTGGATTTGAGAATTTTGTTTCTGTGCACAGGTGAGTCAATCAGGATGACTGAAGAAGCAATAGTCTCACCTGCTTGCAGCAAGGATATCCACAAATCCAGGCCTGGGTGCGGCCCTCCAGGACCGAGTTTGGAGACCCCTGTTCTATCTGAATAAAGTTTTGAAAGCTCTTATTGTCTCTATATCTCAAACAATGATTAAGGCTTACAGCCTCTACATAGTCATATAAGTTTGGTGACGCTAGACCTCTATATCTCACTTTCTTTTTAATCCACATTCCGTTCACTCTCGCTGTGCGACCTCTATTTATAAATTGGTCTATTACCCTTTAAAGTTTAATTATACTACGCTGGTGACTGTTTAACGGAATGCTTCTTAAAATATACATTATTTTCAGAATGATAACCAACTTTGTAATCTCTATCCGACTTACCCAAGATAAATTCAACCTACTCCAATTTCTAATTTTCATACAAATTGGGCTATATATTTTCTTAAGATTTTTGTCCATTATAGAAGGTAAATTTGGATTCAACGTTATTCCTAGATGAGTGATAGAATTATTTTCCCATCTAAATAGAAAATATTTTTTTTAAGTCAAGCACCTCTTCTAGTGATAGAATTAACCTCAGTATTTCAGTTTTATATGTATTGATCTTGTAGTAAGACAAAATGCCATACTCGTCAATTGTTGATATTAGATGATTTATAGATTTAATCGGGTTTGTCATAGTAACCACCACATCATCTGCGAAAAGGGAAATCTTGGAAGTTGTATTTCCAATTTCTATTCCCTTAATGTCCTCATTTCCTCTTATGGTGTTAGCTAAGGATTCAATGCATAGGTCAAAAATCAACGGGGATATTGGGCATCCCGGTCTGGTCCCATTTTTTAACACAAATGGGGCAGAACTATAACCTATCCCTTGTGTACAAAAACACAATCCTTTTAAATGATAGGACAACAATTAGTTTTAAATTCTATTAGTTCAATATAGGAGTTAATACACAGTGTATATTTTATATTTGGTTAGTGCAATGCAGAAGTGATATGCAGAGTATAAAGCCTTATCACACTTGGATAAACACTCAGATGTTTACAATATATTTGGTATTAATATCCAGCAGTTCAGCATATTGTTCTGGGAAAACAGTAAATATCAAAATAGCAAACAAAGTATTTTATATGGTAACCAGAATATATATCTCTATGAAAGCAGTATATAGCAAATACGGTAGAATCACTAATATGGCAGTTTAAATATAGAAATGTACTAAAACAATAGGTAACTACCTCTGAAATAATGTATCTAAGTGACAAGCTAAATTACCTTTATATTTATATCACGGCAGGCTATTGTATTGATAATGGGTTTTGTAACAGAATTGATTTCAATTAATTTATCAAGGCAGTCAGTCTGTTTTTAAGAAAGTGGAACCAAGTAGAAAATAATAATGGTTTGGGGTCCATGTTCGGCCCATGACCCCCAAAATCCTATTTCAGGTTGTACCCAGTTTGCCAATTGTGAAGGAAAGACTGTAAGGACTATCTCAATAATAATAATAATACTAAATAGTCCAAATTAAAAAGATCAATAGAGATCTAAAAAGGTTGAACTTGATGGACTAACTCTTTATTCATCCTCCAATACTATACTATTAATAATTATTTAATCAATAATTTAATTAATAACTAATCCGCATATTGCAGATCAGAGGAGATCTTAACAGGTTGAACTTGATGGACTGAAAGTCTTTTTTCAACCTTAATTACTGTGTAACTATGTAACTATGTAACTATGTAATTATATTATAAAATGAAGATGATAGAGCCTTGTTTATATTTTACCCAGTATGAAGTTAGCAGAATTGGGATCCTTGCTGAATAGGATTGCTCTTCCATTTGTTTAGCCATAATCCCTTGGAACTATAGATAGGTCAAGTGGGAACTCCACAGAGAAAATATCAAAGGGCAGAAGTTTATGTCAGGGAGTGACAGACAGACCACCACCCAGAGGGACAGACCCCTCTCCTTCCTCCCTTCTACTCCATAAACTTCCTAGTTTTCTGTGTCATGTTTTTTTTTCCACCAGTCGTGATGGCTTGTGTTTTATTTAACGTGTATACATAATTATCAATATTTCACAAATATGTTGTGTAGGTTTGGTTCTGTATGCTGCAGGGCAACCTATCACTGTGTATTAAAAATGGATTATTAGGGAGTATATGTGACCTCTGTTCTAATTATGTCTGCCAACAATATTTGGTAAGAGACTAAGCCATTGTGCGTTTATCTTAACACCTGCTCGATAATGTTATTTAGAACAATGTGGTAGTGAGGAGAGATGCTTATGCCCTAACATCTTAAATGTAGCATTCGGAAGGTCTCGACTGTACGTCTACCATATCTAACATCGGCTTGGCCAAGTCTTATCATGATTTGTTTACTACACACAGAAATGTAATTTGTACAAAGGAAAATGATTTAACCCCTCACATTTTAGAAGAGTATACCATAAATGTGTCAGTGTTTACTGTGGTAGTAGCAAGACCATTAGATAACCATATAATGTAAATAATAGATGGATACAACCTCTTTCTTTTACCCAACAAAATGCACGACAACATCCATCAGCTGCACTGCGGTTAGCACATGTTAAAGGATACTCATGAGATCAGCAATATGGGAAAATACCCATTAATACAGAGAGGACACAAAGGTCAGCAGCCAGATGACCTTTGTTACTTACGTCAGACCCAAGGATCTGTTCTCAGACTGATATTGAGGTCAGGATCACATGCTTCACTAGTGCATATATTAATGCTAGCTGTCTTTAACATGCCATTGTGAAACTCTGCAAGTCCACCTCCTTAGCGATATTAGTCTACATTTAAGCTACCAATGTCTGGCTATATGATAGCTTTCAAATTGTGGGAGCTACGAGTTAAGTAAGGGCTGTCATTGAAGAAATGTTAAAACCTTAAACCTCATACATTTCCTTCACTATGCTTGCAGATGCAGAAGATGCCTTCATGGACCTGAATTGTACCTAAAACAAAATAAAACAAAAACATAACACTTACAAAATAAGGCCTGAAAAAATATAGGGACTGCAGCATCTCTTCTCAACAGTATTCCTCAGTGACCATCAATTGGTGACATGTTCAACAGAACCCTAAGTGTCCACAGAGAGGTGGATCATAGACTATGTGATGGGAGGTAGCCATCTGCATACAAAACATCACCATCACATAGGCCAAGACTCTGTAGCCAGGCTAGATTAGGTTGAAATTGGGACCAATAGATTTTCACTGAGGAGTGCTTTTGAGAAGGCACAAAAATATGTGCAGTCCCTACATCCTCCTCCGCCTAGCATCAGGTCCCCAATCGCCCGCTGGCTGCTGCCATCTCACAGGTGCTGGAGGTGAGGGGGCAGGGTGAGGCATACCATTGTGAGGCAGCGGCAGCGGCACAGGCATGGTCGGTTCTGGTGACGGTGGTGGAGGCAAGGGGGTGGAGATGTTGCCTCCTCTCCTTCCTATTGTGCCTGGCCAGGCTGTTCATAAGCTCCTGGTGATTGGAGGAGATACTGGCCTGGATCCCCTGCAGACAGTCCAGGATCTGACTCGACACAGCCAAGATCTCCTCCTGAACAGCCTGGCTTGGTGGTGGTGGGGATGGAGGTCTGGCTGCAGGGCCCATTGGTGGTTGTGGAGGAGGTGACGGAGGTGGTGGCCCGATGGGGAGGGACTATTGCCTTGCTGGTGCCTGGTTCCAATCTGGTGGTGGTGGACCTGATGGGGGCATTCCCCTATCATCCCTCCAATATGTGTGCACTGTTGATGGCTGCAGCTGCGGGAGGAGGGGGGAAGTGGGGTCGAAGGCCACATGGGGTGTCATACAGTCCTCCTCACCAGGGCACAGGGCTTGTGCTGGTCCCTCCTCCCCCTCCTTCCTTCCCTTTAACATAGAATCCTGTGCTCTTTCACACAATGAATCCCCCCTACAATGAGGTAACTGCCCCTTTGCGTGCAACTCTGAGTAGCTATCATTTGCTAGCTGTGGTCTTTTTTGGGTTCTTGATCTTGATAGTTCTTTGCTCTTAACGCTCTCTTGATTCTGGCTACGGTCTGTGACTGCATATGCTGTAGTTGGCACAACCAAACATGGACTGGCTATTGGTTGATTACTGTTGTTGTGCCCACTGAAGACAGTGATTTGTCAGCCTTATGGATGTAATGACGCATGACTGATCCATCTATCCCTTGTAAATTCCATGAAGCTTACATGTCAGTGTCCTTTTTGGTCATCCTGTACATGTGTAGTGTGTGTGATGTACATGTGGTGGCATGTTGGTGTATGTGATATTCACCTAACGGGGAGGCAGGATCCTACTGGGCCACCAGGCCTGAAGCTCCAGCGGCGGGAACCTGGCTCAGTAGGTCCTTGAGGTCCCTCTCCCACTCATTGTAGGTGACAGTCACTCCGGGGCCACCACTTGTTGCTGAGGCTGTAGCCATCTCCTTTGCCATCTTCCTCCTCACCAGGACCCTGACATTATCGAAACTTGTGCTTCACAGACCTCACATCCCTTTCCGCCGTACCCACTTCTGTTACTGCGGCTGCTACCTTCTTCAATGCCTGGGCCCTAAACCCGGGCCTAACTTCCCTACTCACTGACAGGATAGTGGGAGGCTCACGGATGGCACGCAGGAGCACCACCATCTCCTGAGGGGAGTAAGTTGGGCCCCTGTGCCTGTCTTCAGCCTCTTGACTTCCCGAATGTGGGTGGTGACACCCACCCCTTAACTGTTCCTGGGGCCTGTCCCTCATCCCGCTACCACCCCGCTAGAATCAGGCCCCCCCCCCCCTCTGACCTGGCTCTGAGTTTATCTATGTGTGTTATTTGCTATAGGTATTATGTGTAATCAGTATATATGTGTATTCAAAATGTATGTGTAAAATAGTTCTGCTGGTAATAGACAATAATATAACTGTAAGAACCTGCTCTCCAATATCACCTACTCTCTCTCTATCCAACCTCCAACTCCGGGACCTGAGTGCTACTTCGGAAGAATCTACAACACAGTCAACGCATGGGCGTGTGGAACGCAGCTTTATTATCTCTCCCTGTCAATCATTTTACGGGATCCCGCTTTTCATTGCTCCGCACTCCTTAATTACGGGATTGGATTATAACAGCGGACCACATTTATTCCAGGCCACTGACAGCTTGCGGGCACGGAAGGGTTTATGGGCTTGAGACTCCGGCCCTTTGGTTGCGGCCTTGCTCAATTAAATAGCTCTGTAACTACAGCAAATTTCTTGCTTTATTTTTCTGTAAACAAAAGCTATTAAGGCACAGCTATGGGGATTTTTGCCTTTTACATCTATTCAGTTTGACTTAAAGACTCCTTGACTTAGGCTTAGTCATTAACACACTGTGTCTGGCCTTAGAATTTCTTAATTTTCCAAGCATGTTGTTAAAAAGCTTTAGTATGTTAGAAATAGTATAGGAGGGACAAGAAGAAAGGAAGAATTACACCTAAAAATGTAAATGTAATTTAATTGTGTTGTTGTCCGTCCTTTGCCAGTACTAGTTTCCTCCTATTTTCTTTTATTGCAACAAAACTGAAGCTAGGAGGAGATCATGAGGCCTTATAGGGGCTGCTTGTATTTGGTTGGTTGATATTTGTCCTACCTTCTTATGGGAGTGAAAAGTTACCCATATATTAGTATTGGAGGAATGAAGAAGAAATTGGATTATTTTATTTTGTATGTGTTGTCCCTGTTTGCCTCTTATTGTTTGTGTATATTCTAATTCTTGCTCTGTAAATATATTCGCATTATAATTAAATGTTGTGTGTGTATGTAGATTGTTATTCTTATTGCATGTCTGTTATGTTTAATTCTCTATACCACAGATGGAGCAGGTGATTGACTCGTCTGTGATGGCCGTGGATTATTTGGAGATGGTTTTATTGTCTTCTGAAGAAAACCAGAGTCACTCCATCACTTCCTCTGTATCTAGCCTAACAATTGCCAGGTAGTGATGAACATACTCTTGACTAAACATCTCCATAATACTACAAATTTTAGCCAAAGCCCCATTGCCAACCCTGACTAACACTACAAGTAATAGCCATGCTAGATCAGTGATCTTCAATGGTATATATATATATATATATATATATATATATATATACTGTATATATATATATATATATATATATATACACAGTATCTCGCCAAAGTGAGGACACCCCTCACATTTTTGTAAATATTTTATTATATCTTTTCATGTGACAACACTGAAGAAATAACACTCTGCTTCAATGTAAAGTAGTAAGTGTACAGAGTGTATAACAGTGTAAATTTGCTGTCCCCTTAAAATAACTCAACACACAGATATTAATGTCCAAAAGTGAGTACACCCATAAATGGAAATGTCCAAATTGGGCCGAAAGTATTGAAATTTTTTGTGGCCACCATTATTTTCCAGCACTGCCTTAACCCTCACGTGCATGGAGTTCACCAGAGCTTCACAGTTTGCCACTGGAGTCCTCTTCCACTCCTCCATGAAGACATCACGGAGCTGGTGGATGTTAGAGACCTTGCACTCCCCCACCTTCTGTTTGAGGATGCCCCACAGATGCTTAATAGGGTTTAGGTCTGGTGACATGCTTGGCCAGTCCATCATCTTTACATTCAGCTTCTTTAGTAAGGCAGTGGTCGTCTTGGACGTGTGTTTGGGGTCGTTATCATGTTGAAATACTGCCCTGCGGCCCAGTCTCCAAAGGGAGGGCATCATGCTCTGCTTCAGTATGTCACAGTACGTGTTGGCATTCATGGTTCTCTCAATGCTCTGTAGCTCCCCAGTGCCGGCAGCACTCATGCAAGCCCAGACCATGACACTCCCACCACCAAAAGTATACATCTATACTGAGGAAAGGTAGTTGAAATAATCCCTAAATGACAAATAAACGGATAAGGCACAAAGAACACAAAAACTCTGATATGAGATGAAACCCTCAGTTTGAAAGTAAACAGCGATGCAGAGAGAGTGGAGGCAGCATCTGACATCATCAGGTAAATGCATATAGGGGGAATCAACACAACATATTATAGAAAACATATATACACATATAGACATATGTCTATATATATGTTTGATCTGGGCCTGCGTGAGTGCTGCCAGCACTGGGGAGCTACAGTTCATTGAGGCAACCATGAATGCCAACATGTACTGTGACATACTGAAGCAGAGCATGAGAGACCCTCCCTTCAGAGACTGGGCCGCAGGGCAGTATTCCAACATGATAACAACCGCAAATACACTTCCAAGACAACCACTGCCTTGCTAAAGAAGCTGAAGATAAAGGTGATGGACTGGCCAAGCATGTCACCAGACCTAAACCCTATTGAACATCTGCGGGGCATCCTCAAATGGAAGGGGGGGGAGTGCAAGGTCTCTAACATTCACCAGTTCCGTGACGTCATTATGGGGGAGTGGAAGAGGACCCCAGTGGCAACCTGTGAAGCTCTGATGAACTCCATGCCCATGAGGGTTAACGCAGTGCTGGAAAATAATGTCTATATATATATAAATCATGGGTCAAAGCTTTTGCTATTTTTTTGTGTCTTCTGTTAATATAATCTGGGAGGGTTTGTCCCCCCATCCTCCCAGCTCCTACGCCCCTGGCCACAGTGGTGTGCTTGAGCGGCAGTCTGGGGTAGTGCTGAAATGTCAGTCAAGCACTTTCCCGTTAAACTGTAATGTACCCTGCAGTACAGCGCTGATTCTTGAACTCACACCCCAGCTTATTTACCAATTGACAATTGCACAGGTGGTACTAGAGGGCAGTGGAGGAACAGATTGAAATGCAGAGCTTTGTTGGTCACTCCAGTGGTAATTTAAGCAGGGCATAAGTCACAAAGTAATTGCATTTTCTAAAGCAAGTAGTCTGTTTCTGGGTCAGTGAGGGATAAGGGTATGGTGTCAATTTCAATCTTATCCAATTATCATAAAAAAGACGCTCTGTTCCCTACTCACTAGCTCCTCCTTTCACTGAAACACACACTCATGATACAGCTCTGAGGAAGTACTGTAACAAACACAAAATGGATTTCAATACTCAAAAAACAGAGTCTTCAAAAATTCAGATTTTACCTTTTTTATGTTTACGGCGGTAACATCACAACTACGTTAGACCAACTGTCATTATATCACTAATCTCTAGGCATAATATTTATAATTAGCACTAACCATGGTCCTACTAATACTAATCCCATCC
The DNA here is from genome assembly GCA_027410445.1 of Discoglossus pictus. Taxonomy (NCBI): domain Eukaryota; kingdom Metazoa; phylum Chordata; class Amphibia; order Anura; family Alytidae; genus Discoglossus; species Discoglossus pictus. The sequence goes on along the minus strand of CM050176.1, from coordinate 21,481,158 downwards.
ATAAATTAATAGCTAAAGCTACTCAAGCTCCCATTTCCTTGTTAACCAATTACTCACAACATGCTACCCTCTTACTTCATACATACAATTATGTGTTATTCTAAACTCATGCCCTACGTCTTCCTTTCCATGTACATATGATGTTTCTGTGTTATCAGAGTGAACACATCAGATTTGGATAAGGCACCATTCAGCACCTCCATGCCGGCTGTTTGCAGAGTCACCTTCCCACCATCATCGGTTCTAAGCAATGTAACTGGGAATTACACCACATTGAATGTCCAGGTGAGTATGTAGTTGAGTGAAGTTCGGTGAGTATGTAGTTGAGTTAATTTGTAAACAAGCAAAACGATTCTATAATGCATCACTAGTAAAATGTGGTCTGAAGACAGTATCATGAAACTTAAAAGATCCATGTACTTAAGGAAAAATGTATATATTTGTAAAGTATGTAACAAAGAACATTTGCAGCTGTGAAACTGTGAGTATGAAAATTAACAGAAAATATTAATTCCTTAAGACTATGGGTTGGCTTCAGAACATCCTGCTAGCTTTAAGCCTGGGGGCATATGCCTATACAGTGATACCTTGGTTCTCAATTTTAATCCGCTCCGGGCGGCAAGTTGAGTTCCAAAAAGGTTGAGTACCAAGGTAGCATTTCCGATAGGGATCAATGTAAACTGAAATAATCCGTTCTGAGCCCCAGAAATTTCACATTTTAGTTTGAACTGATGGTGTTGTTTTTTTATGCAAAAACTTAAAACTAAACGGTCATAAATAAAATACAATAATTAGAATTACAATAACATAGAATATAATTTCACTTTAAATGTATTGAGAGGACTTGAGGGCGCAATGCGATGGTGGCGATGTAGAGGAAGAAAAGAAGGAGAGAGGTTTATTGCTTGGGACCTTGGTTCTTATAGGCACAGGTTACACTTAGGCTCTTGTAGACACAGGCTGCACTTTGATTCTTGTAGGCACAAGCTGCATTTTGATTCTTATAGGCACAGTCAACACTTTGATTCTTATAGACATAGGCAGCACTTTGATTCTTGTACACACAGACTGCTCCTGGGCTCTTGTAGGAACTAATTACACTATGCCACATCACTTCCTGAGTTCCGAGCCAACTTTTTCAATCGGACACTTTGAGTACCGAGCAAACGTTGAGTTCCAAGCCAATTTTTTGTCAGGAAGTCATGTTGAGTATTCAAAATGTTGAGTTCCGAGCAGATTGAGAACCAATGTACCACTGTATTTATTTAAGGAGATATGATGGTGGGTTGGTGGAAGAGGTAGAGAGCAGATTTTTGTGTTTGACACCCAGCACATACTCACAACAAGGGTTGCTGCAAAGCTGTGCAGAAAAGTAAACACACCTCCCATACACACAACCTTCACCAAAGAATCATGGATACCTCTAGGGACTAGCAAAGTTAAGCAAGCCTACTTTATTTAATTTCCCCTGCCTAATACTGCTTCTTTTGAGACTCTTACATTTTTCTAACATATATATTTCATTCAGTAATCATTTAAATGAATATTTTAGAAAAAATATTGCAGTTATACTGGTTCTATTTCTAATTCTACATTCCTTACATTCTTTCTCTCTTATGCTTCCTCATTCTTTGTTCATCCCGTGTCTCCAAGGTGTTGGCACTGACTATAAATCCATTCCGTCACTTGAGTAAGAGAGAAATTGTGGGACCTGTTGTCAACATATTGCTCAGCTCAGAAGAGGAAGGGGTTAATGTGGCCAATCTGACAGAATATATACAGGTTTGTATCCACAACTCTGATAAAATCCAAACCACTAAAAAAACTGACATTTTGCCCATATTGCTAGAGACCAAAATCTGTACCTGTAGCTAATGGCACTTGTTGGTTGTTTGTCTGCTGCCCATTGGCAGTGTAAAAGTCTATAGGTACCAATAATTAGAGTATTGTGGTCATTTTTTATATATAATATTTTTAATAGTTACACTTCATAATGGGCAAAATGTTTTTAGAAAGCACTAAATTAAAAACATGTTAACTTTTATATGCAATTATTCTTTACTGAGCTGTTCCTTTTTATTTCTTTATTACTTATATACTTATAATTACTTATAATTACTATTAATAGTATAATTCCATAATTATTACCCACAAACATTTTCCACAGTGCTATTTACAAGTGTTCACAATGCTCTAACGATTACGGTAAGAAACAGTCTTTTTGTTTTAAGTATATGATTGAATTCATTGAAGCCTCCAGAGTAACCTCTCATTTCTTCCTGTTCTCTGTCATGTCGGGAACCATGTTTTTTACAGCTGTGGTCTAAGACCACACCCACGGGGAAGGGGCTTTACATTACCAGTGTCTCATGCTCCTACAAACTGATCGTGACATGCTGTATATCTACTTGCAGCAGCTTTGCACTGGTCACAGCTGTATGACATGGCACCTTACATGAGACAGAACTGGAAGAAAGTTGAGAATCTATTGCTCTCCAGGCTTCTTAGAAGTGAGTGATGTAATTTGTATATGATAATTGCATCGAGGAGGATAATATTAGGTCTCCTAATACTTTTATGGAAAACAAAAATGGCTAAAGAGTCCCTTTAAGTATTTATATATAGAACTAGGGAATGAAAGAAATGAATATCACCAATGTAAGGGAATAATGGGAGTGCTCTTGGATTTGTTGAAAAGCTAAGGAATGAAGTATGTTCCGACAGTGCCAGGTACAACAATATACCCTGGCGTTCCCAGAAAATGAGAAATGCCTTTACAGTGGCAGCAAGTGAGATTGCTGCCAATAGGGAATGAGATGTACTAACAATGAGCCCGATTCAATTGCAAGCCCAGATCTCCCGGGATACAGGCCGTATGTCTGCGGGTGTGCTGCGGGCTCCCGTTCATCTCTGATTCCGGTGCTATTCAATTAAACAAGCCCGCAAGTTACGGGCCGAACGCACTCGTGTGCAGCAGTTCAGGGCAGGAACATGATCAATTAAGCAAGGCTGTAACCACCCATTTAGAATCCGCTAATCGAAAATGAGACCGCCATCATTACGGCCGTAAAATATGGAGGTTACATTTCAATCAATTAGGTTCAGGGGTCTGATATGCGATCAGACTCGCAAACCCTCAAAATACAAAATAATAAAAATGAATGCCAATACTGTTCTAGTCCATATGGGTGGCCTGATATGTATTAACTCATTGACTCCCAAGATCGATATAACCCCAAAATGACATCTAAAAAAAATAGATTTTTTATTGCCAATTAGCGAGCTTGAGACAGTTGTGCAATTAATTCTAATTTCTTTCATCGCTTTCCCTGTATTTAAAAGTGCAGTATTGATATTTTATTTGCATTTTTATTTTATTTTGCATTTACAGTGCTATGGGCATGCCTTTTGTGAGTCTTATCTGGTACCCGTAGGATTTTCTCCTACATTTGTCGTTTTCGGGTGTGAAGACATTTGCGGGCTTGAGGGATTTTAGCAACTGAATATCAATTTGTGATTTTAGTGATTGTAACTTTTGCGGACATGAAAGATCAAAGGCTTCGATAGGCTGTATGTTCTGGGTTTTTACAACCGCAAGGATTTCAGCCCGTAACACGTAGGCCGTTTGAGGCTCACACAAAAAACGCCAATTGAATAGCAAATTAACTTACGGCCTCACTTACAGGCTACTGAAATGTCTTTCATCGCTTTGCTCATCATTTACAGTGCTGTGGACAGGGGTTAAAACCCTAGCCGGTCCTCTCTAGTACTCGTAGGATTTTCTCCTTCATTTGCCGTATGAAAACATTTGCGGGCTTGGGGAATTGTAGCAATTGAATAGCGTTTTGCGATATTAGTGATTGTATATCTTGCAAACGAGAAAGATGAAAGGCATTGGGAGGTTGTAAGTTCCGGGTTAAACAACCCTAAGATTTTAAAGGCTTAAACCCGTAAACTGAATCGAGCCCGCAAAAAGACATCAATTGAATAGCAAATTAACTTACAGCCTCACTTACAGGCTCCATTAATTTACGATTGCTCAATTGAATTGGGCTCATTGTTAGGGAAAGTACAGGTATACCCAGCCTAACGCTACCCCTTATAGGGCTGATTCGTTACTGTGCTGTTTTACCTGTAATTCACTGTTAAACTCTAAACCCCACTATAACACTGTTTTTGCCTGCCGAACCCCTTTTAACGCTCTGATCCGCTATAACCCTCTTTTTTCCTTGCCAGATCCTTTTAACGCTCCAATCTGTACAAAACCATTTAAAGGGACACAGAAGATGTTCAGATTGTGTTGTTGTTATGTTAGTTGTTTCTTAAAAGTTTGTACAAAACCCAACATTTTCTAATTTTGATTGCTTTTGTGTATTTTTTTCCATGAGTTCCCCTATCCCTATCTACCCTATGTTAAGATGACCCCCTGTTATGCTTATCAGTCCTGTTGCCTGGAACCTCTCTATAGTGTTAAACAAGGTATTGCTCTAACTGTAATGCCAGAAAAATGTGCTGTCCTGTATATACTGAGTTTCAATATTATTATTTTAGATTGTTTTGTCGAGAAATGAGAGTGGCAATATTGTCCAGAACCAAAGGAACATCTCAAAGGATAAGAACCTGAATATTGTTATAAATGTGACATCTTCAGAGGATTCTGCGGTGTTGACTGTTGAACCACAGATCCCACTATCAATGGTCTTGTACCTTGGATTTGAAGAGAAACCCAACAGCTCCCATTTTATAGAAAACACCACTCTGCCTAATGGTAACGATGGATCTTTGTACACCAAGAAACCAATGTCTGTTTACACAATAAAAGTATAATTTGTGAAGATACACACAAACCACATTAGTACAGATAAGAAAAATAAATAATTGTCTTCTTATTCTCAGTATACCATTACACTTGATAATTATTTTAAGAGGGTTAGAGGCACTAGCAGAAATAGTGGAGTCCAGAGATTAAACCAGAGGTCGGGGAGCTGGAGAGTCAGAGAACATACCAAGTGCCAAAAAATGCAGAGTAGCACCAAGACAAGTACAATGAAGCCAAATAACTGAGCAATGCCGCTTATATAGGCCCAGGGAATTGAACTTCCTGGATCTGGCAAAAAACAATTATGGAACCAGATAAGTGCAACACCTGGAATGGAGTTGGTGAAGGTAAAATCTGTACCAGCTCACATGGATCGTAATTTTTGCAATCTATCAGCCCAATTAAATTAGCTCAACGTTGAAAACCATAGCCTGTAATATAGGCCGCAAGACTTACAGCTATTAAATTAGATTAACGGGGTAAGAAAAGGCTACAGGACGTGGAAATTTGAACTGCACGCCCGCAAATCCTTTGATCTGTCAAACCTGTAAACTGTTGCATTCCAATCACGCCATTTAATTGCAACAAATTCACTGGCGTTCAAGCCCGTAACCCGCAAATTGAGCCAAGAAGCCAACAGATACCAGAAAGGACCTGCTAGAGGGGTAAAGCGCAAACTGTAGCACTTTAAATGCAAATATTCACACACTACTGTACTTATATTAAAAGGGAAAGTGATGTTAGGTATTAAAATAAATAGCACAACATTCTGAAGCTCGCAAATCGGCAATATAAGATCATTTATTTATATTAATCCCAGCAATCAGTGTGTGAATACATATAATCGCATGGACTAGAATAGAATATCATATTTATTGCTTTATCTATATTGCATCATTTGTTGAATGTGGGTCCGATCGCAACTTCCATAGGCTTTATCTAAAACTGTAACTACGGGTTTGACTAATTGATCATGTTTACGGCCACTCTTCCACACTCGATAAATGGTTTACGGGTTTGCGTCTCAAGGTCCACTAGAGATTAAGGCACACACGTAAGAGCTTTGTATAACATGTGTGTACTCTTAGACACTGTACAAAACCATGACACTTCCTAGGAAAGCTTAATAAAATAATAAGTTGGTCAGGCATATAATTTATACATGGAAGGGGCCTAACATAAACTCTCACAAACTTTGCAGCTGGGCAACCAAAAGGGGGGAATCCTAGGCTCTTCTTAGCATAGTCCTAAGTTTACAAAAAACAGTGCTGCAGGTCATTTAATAACCTGCAACACATTGTTAACCCATTCATGATTTTCCTGTAACTTACACACTGCTCTGCATAATATAGAAACACAGTGTTCTGTATCTCACATTGGTGCTATGTGACCCTCTTTCAGATGAAGGTTATACCTGGGTGATCTCCCCCAAAGAGTTGAAGAACGGCACTGGCATTTATTATGTCACCATGATAGTGTCCAACCAAAGTATATGGACTGAGAGGAGTGTCCTGTCATTGTCCATTAATATGTTTTGCACACAGTGTCTGTACTGGGACCACGGGCTGAGCAACTGGAATGACCACGGCTGCATGGTAAGAAGTGGTGGACTCTACTAGGAAAGTGCTGAAACATCTGCAGTTGTCTCCAACCTCACTGTTATGTGCTTTGGACTTTGTGTATCCATAGGTCGGTGCTCGGAGCACATTGGCTGAAACACACTGTCTCTGCAACCACCTTACATTCTTTGGTAGCACATTCTTTGTTATGCCACATGTTGTGGATCTCAGTGACACTCTGAGACTTTTTGCCAATATTAGCCAGAACCCTGTGGGGCCTGGACTACTCGGAGCACTGGTTGGATTCTTCCTTCTCGTCGTAATGTGGGCATCAAGGAAAGACAAGGAAGATGTGAAGAAGGTAAGGGGTTCAATGTGAAGTAGGCATGTAGGATAGTGTGATGGAAGAGAGCAGTGGAGAAGAATGAGCGTGACAAAGTAGAGCAATGAAATAGAGGATGTATGAGGAAGATTAGTAGTGTAGATTAACTATTGTGGGGATGTGGAGCAGTGGAAGAGCAAAGACGTAAAGGGGCTTAACATTGAAGGAAAATGTGGTTGGAGAAAGCAGTGGAGCAGTGGAATGTGAGGGAGGAGAACACTGAAGAGAGTGATGGAGTATGGGGAAGGAAAGCAATGAAGAAGAAAAGGTGTAAAGTAGCTTAGCAGTGGAAGGAGGTGAGAGATTGTCACTGGGGATGTGGGAGTGGAACACATTATCAGGGTAGGAGCACAAAACCATGTAGCAGAGTTGATATGCAGTTCAGATATCAAGACAGGTCTAGGTATAAGCCAAAGGGTTGAGGAACCAGAAATCCAGAGACAAATCCAATTGATGGGAGCCGGAAAACAGATACATTGATTAAACAAGCCAAAGATCAGGGTGCCAGATGGCCAGGCAACAAAGTCAAGGTCACAACAAATCATCACCTAGGTAATGCCAAGATGGAGCACAGAGCAAAACAACTGAACACTGTTGTTCAAGTTGCTACTGCCCAATATAGGCACCAGCTGTGGTGCTTATATCACCTGCCTTGCCATTGTTTAGCATGCTCACCATTGAAGCACAGCTTCAAAATAAGTCAAGTGTAGTACAAAATAGATACAGATAAGCAGTCTGGCATGGATACATTTGCAACCTGGGATGCAGTGCTGGTTCACACAAACATGCCGCATGAAGCTAGAAGACCGAAGGGCCAGTAATGGTGGATGGTATGGTTGGAAAGGAGGATAGCATCTGGAGTGTAAGGAAGTGAGTAAGTGTAAAGGAGAACCAGAAGCAGAAAATTGATATTAAGGATAACAGTGGCTCACAGATTTTGCCCTTTAAGAATAGCTACATTCAAATAGGAAATTATAACCATTGAAGGTTGGCAAATTAATTCATAATGCAAAGCTATTTATTACTAAATAGTAATAGAGTGTAAGGCAAGAAATAATTTTATAATATGTTTTCTTCTTGCTCCTGTCCCAGGTGAGAGTAGCTGTTCTTGCAGATAATGACCCTGCTTGTCACTTCCGATATGCGATTAAGGTTTGCACCGGACACCGTATGGGAGCTGGAACCACATCTCAGGTACATACTGTGCTCTGCAAAATATTATGTTACATACTAGTATCACTAGTGCACTGTCTCCATACACATTATAGGGAAGTTCCACCTAAAAACAAATTGCTATTATATTAAAGAGAACATATGTGATTAAAATGTGTATTACCTTCCTTTTAATGCAACAAGACCTCTGTATATTAGGTCTTGTAAAAACGTTACCATTTGTTATATAAAATACCAGCCATATTCTTTATAAAGAGTCCTGTGTTCTCTTAGATAAATTACACACAACAGTTAATAACCAACTATAAAAAAGATAATGTATCTTAATTGAGTATCTAAGAATTACAGAAATATTTATATATATGACAGTGTAGGATCATACAAAAAACATAAGTACATTCTTCAATAGCAGCTAAATTATAGGTTTTTAATAGGTTCGTGGCTAAATAAACACTTGGAGAAAAGTACTTGAACATCCACAAAATGTGCACTACATAATTGAAATTGCTATAATATTTCTATATATTATCTGTAAAACCTTTATATATGTATCACATATGTAATGATTCTAGGCTGTGATTGGTAGTTTAGTATCAAGAAGTACTATTTGCCAATTGTATGCTAAGATAATTAGAAAATATATTTTACCACTAACTATTGGTTGACCCAGCTCTCAAACCATGTCAAAGTTCCCCTCCGCCAAGGCCCCTTTGGGATATCTCCAAGAGCATATGATCTTGCTATATTTCTATCTATAGATTGGTTTGGTAGATAGAATGATCAGACTTCATGGGCCTTTTGGTTGATATTTGCTTTCCAATCTATGTTCTATGAAACACAACCATGGCTACTACTTGTTTAGTACAGTACACAATAATTTAAATTAATCTATTGTCTCATGACAGATTGTGGTGACACTTTATGGGTCTGAAGGGCAGAGTGACCCACACCTCTTGACAGATCCTGGGAGGGAAGTGTTCCACAGGGGAGCAGTTAATGTATTTCTCATGAAAACACGGTATTTGGGGGAACTGCACAGTCTCAGATTGTGGCACAGCAACTCGGGGAGCAGCAGATCCTGGTAAGTTATATGGAGCCTTTCCAAATTTGCACCATTGGTATGAATGTGCCAAAGGCGATAACATATTGTATTGTCCAAAATAACACCATGAAACCTTATACCTGCTATTTTGGGTCATATTCTATTAGAAATGCCTCAAACTCATAAATTTGGCTGTGGGTGCTATTTTTTAAATAAATGTTTAGATGTATTCTATTGAGTCCAGCTCGCAAGGCTGACCGCAAGGCTGAGCTCGTAAACCCTGCCTTTTAAAGTCCGATTTTAGGGGACATGATCATATGATCTGACAATTTTTAAACAACTCCATAATTTTAATTCTTACCCACAGCCAATAGTAAATGAGACTGTCATCAACAGAACATGGAAGTTACATGTAATCTGCAATTGGAGGCTAAGAATTAATTAATAAGTAATATTTGTCGATCAGGCTCGCAATTAGGAAATCTATAAAATGCATTAGAACATCTGCTTTAATTCATGTGGGTTTCATTACAATATTCCTCAGAAATAAAATGTAAAAACATATTTTTTAACTTGCATATTTGTGGGTTTGAGACTGTTGTGCAATTATTTCCATGCCTTCCCATGCTTTTATAGCCCAGTATGGTGTGTTTATTTGCGGTCACAGCTCTAATAAGTGTTTGAAAAAGCCCTTGTGAGTCCTATTTAGTACTCGTAATATTTTTTACAAACACTTGATACTTTTTTCAGTTGTGGGTCTGATTTTATTTGCGAGCTAGAGCTACGAGTCTAATAGAATATCTATGTTGTGTAACTTTAATTATTTAGAGCTCGTAATATTTAAGCTGTGCCAAAACCAATGGAGTTCAAAGGCCGGTTTTGCGGGTTTGGCTGGCCTATAGTGATTGTGGGCGAGGAACTTGTAATCTGATTGCGAGTAGCTAATAAAATATGTGGCAATACAGTTGTAATTGAGAAATAGAATAAGGCCCTGTGTAAATGCATGTTACAGAAACACCAACATTGAAATACTGGCCTTTTTGTAACAATCAAAAAATTTGGTAATAGGCCCTATTATATTGTGAGTTACAACAAATACAGACACAAACAGGTAACACCTAAACTAAAACCCTAACACCAATAATTTCTAACATGCTACTCATTTTAAGTAAGGACATTCCCAGTATTAGTTACAAGGAATGTGCTAAGATTAGCTGAGGTGATTCACAAAAGTCAGTAAGCCAATCAGGGCAGGAAATGATAACATACAGTATTTAATTTGTTTCAACTCCGTAATTTTTTTTTTTAAACAAATAGACCCCCCAAAAATTTAATTTTTCCACTGATATCCAAGTCACATCTAATGTGTCTATTTGTGGACACATTTTATTTTTCAGGTGCCAAATATATTACCATAACATTTATTTAATTTATTGTGCTCATTTATATATCATGGCGCCTATTCAATTGCAAACCCGCAGATTATGTTATACCAGCTGTAACGGCTACCCCGGTAGTGAGAGGGTATCAGCCGTTAGAGACGTCCTTTTCCCTGGCAAGCTGCTGTGTAAAAGTGAAGTTGGTATAATCCCATCCAAGAGTTCCAGAGGGAGAGACAGGTTCAGCTGTCAAAAGAGCAGAGTAACAATCCAATATAATCCCCTTTCAAGAATGAGACAAGGCTACGTTTTGAAGGGTCAAGAAGAACTCAACTTTTATTGAAAAAAACACACATTTTTAAACACTCCACATCCACAGTAGGGCAGTGACTACCTTTGGTCAACCCCTAATTACCTCTGGCCAATCAGACAGCGTTAAGGCGTGGGAACCAGGACTCCCCTCCCCCAGGAGCTGCCCACTAGGCGTGGCTAACTGCTCATTCTACCTCTGGTGGTGGAGAGAGTAACATCTCTCTGAGCCTGAACTTTTGCCTTGATTTTGTGAGTGGGACAACCTGTAGATTTCATGGGGTTAAGGCGCCTCTCTGTCTGTTAGGACCTTATTGTTCCTGGCTGCTATCACTTAAGTGTGTGTACTTAAGTGATTAGCCTTTGTGGCCAGCTGGGTGCCCTTCTCATATTGCAATATGTATGTTGCAATGTGTACAACATACTATAATATACATCCATATATATTATTCCATGGACGGGCAAAACGGACGAACCAGCAATATCAGTCCATATAGATGGATCTGTCACAGTAGTAATAAATGTTCCCAGGCAAAGGTAAGGTTCTGTTACACCAGCCATAAGTCTGCAGGCTTGAAATTTTCTATATTTACAGAGCAATTCAACTGAACAAGCCCGCAATTCACCGGCCGAAAGCCTAAACCATAAACCATGCGTCTGTAAATAGCATTTCAGGGCGTGATCATGATCAGTTAAGCATGGCTGTAACTACCGATTTAGAAACAGCCAATAGTAAATGAGACCGTCATCATTAGGTCAGTAAACCATGAAGGATAAACGTCAATCAATTAGCGTTTAGAAATCCGATATGCGATCAGACTCGCAATCCGGCAATGTCCCCCAAAAATAAAATGAATGGCAATACTGTTCTAGTCCATGTGGGTGGCTTGAGGAATTGTAGAAATTGAATAGCGTTTTGCGATTGTAACATTTATGGGCTTGAAAGATCAAAGGCTTATATGGGTTTTTCAGCCTGCAACCCGCAATTTTTTTGCGGGTAGCTAAAAGACGCCAATTGAATAGCAAATTAGAATTAGTTTAGGGGCTTCATTACGGACTCCAGTAACCAACAATTGCTCAATTGAATAGGGGTACACTTCATTCGTTCTAAAATTTCTTTCTGTATGTATTAAATCTTTACATCGGTTATTTTTCTATTTGTACATTTAATATTTTTAAAACATCTCTCACATACATTATCTCTATAACTATCTGAAATGGACATAGATAAACAGCATTAGAAAGGTTGATTGACAGGCATAAATTACAAACTACAGCGAATTGGATGAAACAGCCACATTATGTAGGGAAGGATTCAAACGCATTTCAACCCTAAGCTAAAATGCCTATAATAACATCAACTGAACAGCAATTTTAAAATGAAAAATACTATATCCACAAATCTTTTAACAGTGTGCCCAATGGTACAGCACACAACTAGCAATTAAGGTATTGGATAATTTGCTAGAAACACATATTTATTCAAATAACCTCCTCCTTTGTTATCTTGCAACCTCTTCTTTCTTCTCTCTCATGCTCTACTCTTTCAGGTATGTCCATCGAGTCACTGTCACAGAATTAACTGCCCAGAAGACATGGTACTTTTTCTGTGATGCTTGGCTGGCTTCTGATCTGGCTGATTGCCAATTGGACCGTATCTTCCCAGTAGCTTCTAAACGCGACCTCATGTCCATTAGGTATGATGTGAGATCATTCATTGTTATTATGTTGTACTATTTCCTGTTGTATATTTGTAGTTTTATTTCTACAACTGCTTCGATATGCACTTTATAGAGACAAGGTACAAAATATTTACATGACAATGTGTGTTATATTACACAGAGACAGCCAATGGTTTAAAGAGTCCCTGCCATGGAGGGGTTACAGTCTAGTTATATGGAATAAAAGGCACATCCAGATAAAAATAATAATTGCATATGGAAGGGAGGTACAGCTTAGTGTGTACAAGTGCATTCACGAAGGAAGCTATTAGAAAACATCTCGTAACTCTGAGAAGATTAGAGAGAAGAAAATGATCTGGGGTGTAGTGACAGATGAGAAGATTGATATAAGGAGGAGAAGAGAAGGGAAATGCCCTGAAACAGAGAAGGAGAATTTTAGTCTATTCTTGACTTTATCAGAAACTGTTTTGTTAAATTAACCTATGTTCTCTGTACTTTTTCCTTAATATTTGTACATATTCTTTTCTTGACCTCTCTCCCCATCTTCTCTCCACCATCCTATCCGCTTTCCTCACCCTTGATTTATGTGTTATCCACCCCCTCCACAGGTACTTGTTTTTCTCAGGCTCAGTTGAGAAGTTTCTGAAGGATCACTTATGGCTTTCTGTTTGGACACGCTGTCCTTGGAGTCCTTTCACCCGAGTGCAGAGGATTTGCTGCTGTATGAGTCTCTTGTTCTGCAGCCTCGTCATCAACATAATGTTTTGGAAACAGCAGCCAGATGAAGACTCTCAGCCAGGTACAGGCCCAAAATAAGATACCAGTTGTGTATACCTCAATGATTGTCACCCAGACATAAGTATTAATTGGTACTATGTTACCAGTGGAAAAATGGGACATAGGTTAAATAAATATATATTTTAATGGCTGAGTACGGTTACTTGGGAAACAAAGGCCCATTCATCATGGTTAAGTTGAAGTTGAAGGATAGTGCCCCATACAATAGGGATTTTTGTTGTTATTTAATAACTGGTTTGCAATAAAATGGCTTCTGGTGCTGAGAGGTTGTATGGCACAGGAGCTCCTATACATGTAGGCAAAAATAGGGCATTCAGCCATCAAATTCCTATAAAAACAATTTCTCTAGATTCCTTTTTCGAAACTCATACAGAGCAATTTAATATAAAATGTACATATTTTTGAGCACTTTGTGTGAAGATCCAAAGGGGAATTCTTCACGCCAGGTAATAACTGAACAATCACCATTCCACATTGGACAAAAGGACAATATCCATATCTTAAGACTGAAAGCGCTGCTTCTCTGTAAAATTTACCTTTTTGACCAACGTCTCCTGATCTCAAAAGCAGGAGTGTGGAGGACCCACCAGACACTATGGGTCTCATTCGATTGCAAGGCGGCAATTCATGGTATACAGGCTGTATGTCTGCTGGCTTACTGCGGGCTTGAACTCTGCTACAATTAGGGAGCGATTCAATTGAACAAGCTCACAAGTTAGGGGCCAAAAGCCAAAACCGTAAACCATGCAACCGTATGTAGCATTACAGAGCGTGAACATGATCAATTAAGCAAGGCCGTAGCTACCCATTTAAAAACAGCCAATAGAAAATGAGACGGTCATCATTAGGTAAGTAAAACATTGAGGTTTAGCGTTCAGGGGTCCGATATGCGATCAGACCTGCAATCCTGCAATGTACAAAATAATACAAATTAATTAAGTAAATGGTCTAGTCCATATGAATGGCCTGATATGTACAGTATTACTCATTGATTCACAAGATTGTTATAACACCCAAATGACAATCATTTTTGATTGCAGATTTGCGCTTGAGACTGTTGTGCAATGAATATCTTTCATCACTTTCCCTGTCTTTTAAAGTGCAGTACTGATTTTTAAATTGCGGGTCCCATCTGGTACCTGTAGGTATTTCTTCTACATTTGCCATTTACCGGTGTGAAAACATTAGCATTCTTGCGGAATTGTAGCAATTGAATAGCGATTTGCAATTTTAGTGATCGTAACTCTTGCGGATGTGAAAGATCAGAGGCTTAGATGGGGTGTAAGTTATGGTTGTAACAACCACAGCAAATTTCAACCCGTTAGTTGTAGATCATTTGTGGCTCGCTAAAACACGCCAATTGAATAGCAAATTAGTTTACAGGCTACATTACAGGCTCATGTAAGCTACAGTTTCTCAATTGAATGAGGCCCTATGACTGTAGCCTTTGACAAACCCACTAATAAGCATTAAAACGTCCCTCAAGCTGCAATAGGCAACAATTAAGGGATATATAGCTTGCTTTAAACATTGTTTCTGGATGATTCATTTACAGGTATGATGTTCCCTGAAGGGCTACTTTATACCATGATTCATTATGGTGGACACTAGTAGTTATAGCCTGCAACTATCTTTTTAATATCTATACTATTAGCAAGCAGCCCCTTGTGTATTAAGGCAGAAACAGAGGGACATCAAGTTCACTTGAATCTAGTTTTTCCCATTTGCTGTAGGCTACATTATATTAGGTTTACATATAGTAGATATTAATTACATTAGCCTGCCTATTTTCATTTAAGGAGTCCCTCATGTACTCCTATTGTTTTTATAGAGGTGTGTTGTCACAGTCCCTTTGCAGGGCAGTTGTTCTCCAGTATTTTGACTAAGATCATTTGATTATGCTTGTGGCAGGCTTTCATCTTGCATATCAGGATACCTTAGCCAGATTTGGGGCATCTATATAGATTGACCTTCCAGGCAGGATGATCTCTCGAGGATCATAAGGTTTCCTCTTGCTATCTCCAGAGACTTATGCTCTTGTGTTATGGATATTACAAAGCACTTTGGGATTTCAAATGTTTTTTTATAGGCTAGATTATTGATACCAGTTTGATCCGAGCTATACTGACCTCTACAGATAAGACGTCCCCTATCAGCCGGCATATTAGAGACTTACCTCTTCTTGGCAAATAGGTTCTTAGTTTTTAAGACTCTGCATAATTTTGTGTAAAAAAGATTTTTTTTTAAATGCGCTACTTCCTTTTTTTCCTAAAATTGGTGTAAAGCACCTGGAAAACAATAATGTATACATTTTTATTTGAATTACATGTAAATAAAAAAAGAGAGGGTTATCTAATCATAGAATCAGTTGGCTTTGTGGTGGATAAAGTCAGAGAAGACAAAAGGGGAAATATCTTATATTACCGGGAAATATTACGGGTAAACCAGTGACTATTATACACATATATGTCCCAAACAAAAGTCAACACCAATTTTCCAAACTTATATCCAATAAAATAACCAACTTCACCTGGCCTGACTATGCAGCAATCTCACTTGATAAAATGGGAATTATAAAAGACCATACACCACAAGGAAAATTGAATACAGCTCTCTTAAGAGACCTAAAAGTCATCCAATCAGTGACAAACAACATCAAATTGTAATTTGATATTAACCATGTTCAACAAGGAGGCCAATAACAACTTTTGTTCTTGTTCAGCCATTCCCGATTCTGTAACCCTATGGACTATAAATTAAATTGTGGATTTTAGTGTGAACTGGATTCCCAAATAAGCTCAACAGGACACTAGAGGAAATCCAAGACTCTATTTTGAAATTAGGTAGCAACAAACTAAAGAAAAAACTTTATTGATACAAAACAAAAGTGAGATTAAAAAGATATATATATATAAGGTATTTACATATCTAACGTTACAGGCTGATAAATGGGACACACGCTACTATAAATGACCCCTAAAAAATACATACATATAATGATATATTAAGACAGCAACAGTCTAGTTTATAAAATGGATAACTGACTGATGTTGTTTATGATTGTTTAATGAGTGGCTCTCTGTTTGTCCCGTGCTTATCATGCATTTATCAATGTTTTTATTGCCCAATTATAAAACCTATTTTTCCATAAGATTCAGGACACAGAGATTCCAGAGGATAAAAAAAAAAGATTGAAAAGCAGAAATATAGATACTGCTCTCAATCGCCACTATGTATGTATAAAGTATTTCATATTTCTCGAATACCCCATTGGGTCAGTTATTCCATTTATCTAAAAACAAAATTATACATGTATAATAGGGGAAGAGCTTGCCCCATCAGCCTGCTTACCCTGCCCGACGCGCGTTTCCCCGTGACAGTTAGAACGGATTCATCAGGGGACACATTAGGACCAAAATCGCGGGCTTTTGAAATGCCCGCGGGCGTATGCGCAATGACGTCATGACGCTAATGCCAACGTAGTGACGTCACTGAGCACAACGTACTAGCATATATCGTGAGATCTTTAGAATCGAGTTTGTTAAAACTTCAGAATGAGATTGATAAATTTAAAAACATATTGAAACAGCGGAAGCACCGTAAATATATGAGAGACTCTAATGATTTGACAAACAAACAGGTTTATCGTCATTCCCAACGACAAAGAACGCTGCCAGTGGATGCCCTCTCGTCATCGGAGTATGACACCTCAGATACTGAATATATGAGTGAAAGTCGTAACCACTTCTCTAGTAGAGGAATTAGAAAATATTGAGGCCGTAAAACGGATGGTTCTACAACACCCTCTAGTCCAACTTTTTTAAATCCACGCCAACAGTATCCGTAACATAGGAGATTACGAGATCAGAGAGCTCAACCGAGATACAAGTAAAAAGCTCAAATTGCAATAATCAAGTCATCAATCTGACAGATTTGACATTGACTAAAGGAGATCTTACACTACTCAGTAGAGGGTTATCATTTTCACCTACAAATAATTTTAACCTCTTTGACTGGATCAAAGATATCCATTTGTTTGCTGGAAAATTAATATTGATGAAACATCATACAAAAATAACAGATATTGAATATAATTCCCTCAGGTTAAGTGCCTTTGAGGAACAATTTTTGAGAGATATGATAATCGATTGGGATGAAGACAATAGCGAACATGTACCTGGTGAAGGACCTTATACAGATCTAAAACCAAAGAGTCGGTTTACACCAAATTTCGGTATTTCACCTGAAGTCTTTGTGAAATAGTAGCAAAAGTCTTGGAACTGTTGGCTGATAACCATACAAAAGAATCCAATATAACTAGAATGGAATTGAAATTGCTGGTTAAACTTCAAGAAAATAAACAGATAGTGGTGAAACCATCAGACAAAGGGGGTAACACAGTAATTTTGAGACAGGCTGATTACTACCAAGAGAATATTTTCCTTATTTCCTGGGCTACTTACAAAGCCTCATCAGGCAGCCATTTTGCCTTCTTAGTTTTCTTTCTTAGTTGCCGTTCCCCTGGATAATGTCACAAACTTGTGTCCAAAGTTCCTCAGGTATTCTATCTACCAGGTCTAGACCCTTAAATCTATTCTTTGCCTATACTGCATATTTATAGGGGATTTTATTTATTTTGTATCAGCTTGGTCTGATGATTTCCTTCTTTTCATGACCTGACACATCTTATGGGTTATTTTTTTTGTTGTTTGACTGTATCAACTTTCCTTGAATCTCTTTTGTAATTCTCTGTTCTGTAGTTTAAATTCTTCTGCACAATTCCGTTTGACCCATTTCTCGTCTGTACTGCACCTCCTGCTACACTTTCAAATTCCAAGTCCAGAAATGTTATTTTGCTACAGCGTATTTCTGAGGTAACAAGTAAATGTAGTTCCTTGTCATGTAATATAGAAATAAAATAATTCAATTATTTCCTTGGGCCTTTCCACAATAGTAAAATATAATTGATAAATCTATATTTTCTTTTTCTATTGTGAATACTTTTTCTTGTTCCCATCATCCCAAATATACATTTCTGTAGGTGGGTGCACAATAAATACGTTCCCATTGCTGTTACTTTTATCTGATAATAATATTTTCCATCAAACAGAAAATAGTTGTGTGTTAATATAAATGACACAATATCCAATATAACCATATTATTATTATTGCATTGACTCTTGTAACTCTTGCTCTTAGAAAATAATTCATGACTTGTTCATAAGTATATTTTATACCTGTATAGACACTTTCCACATCTAAACTCTCTAAAAGGTATTTTCATCAGCCACAATACCCTTTAATAGTTTCATTAAATCTTTTATGTTCCTTCACATAGGAGGATAATGCTATAACAGAATTACTCAACACACAATCAATGGCCCTCATTCAATTGCAATTTGGCCAATTGAATAGCGCTCTAAATAAGCACATAACATATTTTTTTTCACTAACTAAAAACTTCTTAAAAAAAATATGCTATGTGCTTATTTAGAGCGCTATTCAATTGGCCAAATCGCAATTGAATGAGGACCAATACATTTACATGTTTCTGTTAGCTTATGGATTCCAGATACTTTGGGTATGCTGTTTTTGTTTATTTTTATGAATTTTTGTTATGGAGTAGAAAGTAGCCATTTGTGGATTTCTGGAACCTGGAAATCAGACTCTTATTTAGATAATCTTTTAGAAGAAGATACCTACCTCAGGAGTTTTAACAATTATGTCTTAAATTCTTCAGTAGGGCCATTAGAAATGAGTCTGCAGCATTTTGGTCACCTAATAAACGTTTGTTTTCTTTTACATAGTCCTCTGTCATTTGTAATCCTATGTTACCTCCTGTATCTACACATGTCATGGTATTTTCTTGCATCCTTTGTAATTCTTGTAGTGCTTGCCTTTCAATTTTTGTTAGGCTATCTCTCTGCAGAGTAGTTTTTTTTTACTAAATCTTTAAAAAACATTTCATCAAAAAGTGACAAATTAGAAGTAATATTTAAAGGAAGTGTAAATTGAGTCTTTATTTTTAAATTGGTAAAAGGGTCCTTGGATCCAGCTTTATATTTCTTCATTTTCTTTTTATAGTGAATAGATTATCTAAACATAACAGATCTTCTTGATACCATTTAAATACATCTTTATGATATTTCTCGAGCTTGGACTCTAGTACCAAGGGACTTCTGTCACAATTATATGACCACTTGACTCTCAAAGATTCATTGAACAAAAACAAATATATGCTAAATTGGGAATTGAGCCTAGGTGAAGAAATAAACCCAGAGTCTTGGGCAGACATATTTTAATATATGACCGTCGTCTCCTCTAACATGTACCCCAGGAAAATTATCACTAGTCACTCATAAGATGGTATCTTGATCCGGTTAGACTACACCACTCCAAAACCATTTCACAAAACCTATACTTTAGAGCATGTGGTGAGACCCGCAGTGGTGAGAATGTCAAGAAGTCAGAGATATATGGACATTTACCCTTAATCTAATAACAAACTATTGCAACTATCACTCCAATCAGACCCATAGATAACACTTTTAAATAAACTTCTAGAAAACTATCCATGTTCTACAAACTAACACAAGTCTGCCTGACAACTAGATATTGCCTCACCAACAATGAAAGTATGTTGCATCGTCTACTCATTAAATATAATTAAAGTGCCCTATGTTCATGACTTAAATGCTATTTCAACAGACAAAAGGAGGCACTGTGACACAAATCTCTAGATTTTGTCCCCCTGGATAGCATATGCAACATAATTAAAAGCTCAATATTCACATCCATCTCCTGCAAACTTCACCAAGCTTTCTCTAGGTTTCATCACAGAAAGGAATAGCCAACTTAAAGATCAGAGGGTTTTCCAAGGAAGAGGAGGAAGACAATGCCAAATATATTCTATGTTTTCATGCCAAGAAATGCTTAAATAGAGAATATCATAAACTGTGTATGAGGAGAAACCTATAAACTCTTAGATTGCTGTCACATGGCATAAATGGTGGGAAATGAGCAGCAATGGACATATGTGAGCAGAATAAACAAGCTAAAGAAAACCAATACAATGTTCCAGAGAGAAAATTAATACTTGTCCTAGGAAAGTTTACAACCTTACTCAGTTATACAGTAAATGGTTCATATAGTTTCAACCTTGATGAATGCAGAAAGGTGCATTCTGATATGGAGGGTTATGAATTCAAATATAACCAGTACCTCTTTCCTATTCTGAGGTTAAGTTAGTCATATTAGGTTCTTATTAGGTTTCAACATGTTTTTTGTCACATAAACATCATATCTCACAGACTAAATAAATCACAATTTACAAGTTTATGGGGAGTAAAAGAGTGATAGAAGCACACCACCATACAATTAGTAAACAAAATAGTAACACATGTGTAAATTTGCATGTTAAAAAAATAGAAAAGTTTCCAGATTAAAATACCACAAAAATACAAAGATCCAACTGCGTTTTAGGAAACTGAACGGAGATGAGCTCACAACATGTTTCACTCTTTTAGCCAAAACCTTTTTGACATGATCTCTTTATAACATATTCTATTGAATATAGCACACATTAGCTATGTAACCTACCCAGAGACAGTACTGTTTCAATCTTTTGGATCTCATCATTGTTGTACTGTGTTCTAGCTCATAGCCTGAGTTTTGTGACAATGCTACTAATCACAAAAGAGTGACAGAAGTGTTTTAAAATGTGAAGTATTAGAACATTTTTCACCACCCTTATGTTATGAACTAAAATGTGACCTTCCCAAGAGGTCTTACAAATTTGTTTTTTTGTATACATTGCCCATGTCATGTCTTGGAGATAAATCAAATTACATCATATCACATGGAGACTGCCTTAAGAATATACTCATATAGAAATATCTGATTGACAGAAACATCAAATATTCAGAAAGACAAATAGAAATATCTTGTCACATCCATTGATTAACAAATTTAAGTATATGTGTTTTTATGTATGTATATAGTATGTCAGAGAGATTTGGGCATGTATACAGACACAAATATATATATATATATATATATATATATATATATATATATATATATATATATATATATATTTCTTTGCATATTGTTCTAGCCTGCTGCAATTGACAATGGATTACCTACACCTGGACCTTGTTGGTCTAGGAAGAAATACCTTACTGACCAATACACAACTAGATCATCAGATATGTGCATACAGGAGATCTGCCCTAAATATCTGTCTCTCGTCCTGCAGGAGAGTTCTTCATAACCTTTACACAAATTAAGATCAGCGTTCAATCCTCCCTCATGTTGGTGCCAGTAAATCTTCTGATTGTGCAAATGTTCCAGCTCATCCAAGTGCAACAGGAAAAAACTGATCTGCCTTCAACCAAACTGAGAGTGTCTTTGTCTCCAAGTCCTCCGTCCAAGCAAGAAACAGCAGAGGAACAGCAGCTACTCAAGGTGAGATGGGGCCAATTTATAAGACAATAATATTATTATTAACAAGCCTTTTTTTTTAAGGTAGGATGCTTAATATTGGTTGTATTATGTTGTATTATGAAGGTGTTGGGGATATTCCATTCTGGATAGATGTATGTTAGAGTGTTATTAAGAGAGTTATTAATGTTATTATTGTTTATTTGTAACACGCCGACATATTCCGTAGCGCTGTACATAAGATAAGTTCCAGGCAAAGGTAAATACAAATCAAAACATAACAAAGCAAGGAGGGCCCTGTCTTTGAGCCTCAAATCCAGTGTCCATGGTGCTTTCCACAAAGCACCCTGCAGGATTGAAACCGCAGACTACAACCTAAAGGTATTGTGTGTGGCAAAGGAGGAAGAGAGAGATGATGAGCGTGTTACGGTGGAAGGTGATTTGCTTCTTTAAAAAGATGCTTTTAGTAATGTTTTGAATGTTTTGAGGCAGGAGGACAATCTGGTGGAGCGAGGCAAGGAGTTTCAGAGAATAGGGGCAGCATTAATAAAGTACTGAAGGCGAGAATGGGAGGAGGTGACAAGAGTTGCAGAAAGAAAAGGGTCATTAGCAGAATGAAGAGGGCGGTTGGGGGAATATTTGGAGATGAGAGCAGAGATGTACGGGGGTGAGCAATTGTTGAGGGCTTTGTAAGTTAGGGTCATGATTTAAAATTTTATTCTGGAGGCTAAGGGAAGCCAGTGGAGTGATTGACAGAGAGGTGATGCTGACAATGAACGTTGTGTATGGAAGATGAGTCGAGCAGAGGCGTTTATTATGGATTGAAGTGGGTATAGTCGGGTGGTGGGTAGGCCAGCAAGAAGCGAGTTACAGTAGTCAAGTCGATTGATGATGAGAGAGTGTATTAGGATTTTAGTTGTGTCTTGTGTAAGATAGTGGATAATTCTGGAGATGTTTTTTAAGTGGAGAAGGCAAGATTTTATTAGTGACTGTATGTAAGGGATGAAAGACAGGGCAGGGTCCAGTAGAACCCCAAGGCAACGGGCTTGGGAGGTGGGAGTGATTATGTCGTTTTTGACAGTGAGAGAGATGTGAGGAATTTATGCTGTGGTAGAGGGAGGGAAGATTAGGAGTTCAGTCTTAGACATGTTGAGTTTGAGATGGTGGGTGGACATCTAAGAGGATAAGGCAGTTGGAGACGTGTGTTAGAAGAAAGGGGGATAGATCTGGTGATGAGAGGTAGATTTGAGTGTCATCTGCATAGAGATGATACTGAAGCCCAGAAGAGTGTATTAGGGTACCAAGTGAGGATGTCTAGATGGAGAAGAGGAGTGGACCTAGGACTTAACCTTGCAGTACGCCAACAGACAGGGGGTATGTAGAAGAAGAGGTGTCAGAGAAGGAGATCTGAATAATCGATTTTAAAGGTATGATGAGAACCACGAGAAAGCAGTGTCTTGAAAACCGAGGGAGGAGAGGATACGGAGTAGAAGTGGATGGTCGACTGTGTCAAAGGCAGCAGAGAGATCTAGAAGAAGTAGAATGGAAAAGTGACCGCTTCACTTGGCGGTAAGCAAATCTTTGGTTACTTTAGTGAGAGCTGCCTCAGTGGAATTTTGGGGCCAGAAGCAGGATTGGAAGGTGTCAAGAAGGGAGTTAGAGGAAATAAAGTTGGTAAGGCGGTTATAGACGAGCCGCTCCAGCAGTTTGGAAGCCAGTGGAAGTAGAGTGATAGGGCGGAAGTTAGATGTGACGTCACAGTCAGATGAAGGTTTTTTGAGGATGGGTATAATTATTGCATGTTTTAGAGAAGATGGAAATGTGCCAGTATTCAGGGAAAGGTTGTAGAGGTGTGTGAGAGCTGGAAATAGTGTGGTTGAGAGGGGAGGGATAAGTTGAGATGGAATAGGATCTATAGGACAGGTAGTGAGGCGAGTGGATAATAGTAGACTGGAGACATCATCCTCTGTAGTCGGGTCAAAGCAGTTCATGGTGTCTGTGGGTTTGGGGAAGGGAGAAGACTGGGTTTTGTTGGTTAGTTGAGAGGGTGGAATGTGTAAACCACTATGAGAGGAGAGTTAATTGTGAATGTTTTGACTTTTATGCATAAAATGGTTAGCAAAGTCTTTTGAGAGAGCTGTGAGAGAGGAAGGGATGGGAGGAGGTGGTGGGCGGAGGAGAGTATTGAAAGTGCCGAACAGACGTTTGGGGTTAGAGGACAGAGTTGATATTAGTAATGTGAAGTAGTGTTGTTTGGTAAGGTTGAGGGTGGAGGAATAGGAGTGTAACATAAATTTGTAGTGGAGGAAATCTGTTGAAGTGTGTGATTTCCTCCATAGTCATTCAGCAATGCGGGAGCACCTCTGGATGTATCGTGTTTGTGTAGTGTGCCAAGTTATGGATAAAAGCGAGGGCATCTGCGTGTGGTTATGGGGGCCAGAGTGGCAAGGGTGGAGTAGAGTTGTAGAGTGAGGTGGCAGTGTCAGGGCAGTTGAGGTTGGTGATGGGGCTGAGAAGGGGTTGGATAATAGTGGAGAGCTGAGCAGGGTCAAGTGCTAGCAGGTTTCTGTTCGTGATGGTGGCAGGGGTTAAAGAGGAGTGGTGAAAGGAAGATGTGGTGCAGTTGAAGGTAAGGAAGTGATGGTCAGATAGAGGGAGTGGATGGATGACTGAGTAGGAGGTTGTGTGGAGATTGGTGAAAAGTTCAAGAGAATGACCAGCATGATGAGTTGAAGAATCTGTTAGTTGTGAGAGGCCAAGGGAAGAGGTGAGTGCAAGCAGTTTGGCTGCTGCTGGGGAGGCGGGAGTATCAACAGCAATGTTAAAATCTCCAAGTACCAGTGAAGGAACATTGGAGGAAAGAAAGTGAGGGAGCCAGGCAGAGAAGTGGTCAAGAAATTGAGAGGGAGTGCCTGAGGGGCGATAGATCACAGAGAGTTGGATGAAGTGTGAGATTTAATTCTAAAGGAGGGGTTTTATGCAGGAGAAATCTTGTATGGCAGAGTGGGAGGAAGTGGCTAGAGGAAAGACCAAGCGAAGGACTCTGGAGGAGTGGATGGAAAGTGTAGGAGAGTATTTGGAAATCAGAGCTGAGATGTAGGGGGTGCAGCTTCAAATAACTCCTTGTAGGTGAGGACTCGCTGTTTGCAGAGATGAGTCACATTTGAGAGGAAGTGTTGTTGGTTATTAGAGGACAAGGGAGTGAAGGCCAGATGCAGGAGTGAGTCACAATCAAGCAAGATATGGGTAGGAGCCAGAGGTAGAAGCAAGATCAAAACACAATCTGGCGTTGGAGGCAGAGGGCAAACAAGAGGAAATCAGGTAACAGAAGGGAAGAGAACAGCCATCAGGGGATATCCAGGCACAAAGTCAAGGAGAGGAGAGTGGGCACAAAGTCTAGGAGAGTCGTATAAGCCAGGTGTCGGATACCAGAAGGGGAAATATTAAGGCCAAGCAAAGGGTTAGGTTACCAAAAAGGAGAGCATTGAGAAATGTGGCAAAGGACACAACATATCAATAAAACAGGATAATGCACAACATTGCCTAGATGAAGCACAGTGCAAAACAATGGAGCACTATTGCTAAGTTGTTTGTTCTTTAAATATGTGCAAATTGGCACATGATCCATGTCACATAAGCAACCATGTGCTGTGTTTAAAGTGACACATCAGATCTTGGAGTACACAGTAATGTGTAGGTAAAATAGTTCACAGAGGCAGGTGGGTCTTACAGCAAGGGACATGGTGCTAAACTACTAGAGGCCAAGGCCTAGAGTGACTAGGCCCAGGGTCAATGATATGACATTTGCAGAGGGAGACAAAGACAGGAAGCAACAATTCTAAATGTTATGTGTTTTTTTGCAGGACTTTAGAAATCTTGTGGATTTTTTGTATAAATACATTATTCAGGTCCTGGGTGAGAGTCCCACAGAGCTGGTCCTTTCAGACTATGCGTCAATCCTTCAGCATACAGAGGCTCTGTCTAGCCTGATGCAGTCATACATCTGTGTGCATGGGCCTAACCAAGAGAATCCCAAGATCGGTGAGTGTGTGCATATAAACCTGTATCATTAGAGTCTCTGTGAGGAAGTGGGAAACATAATAACTGTGTATTTTTAACTGTGTATTTTTAATAGTGATGACACCTCGTCAGTGCCACCTCCTTCACTATCTGAACAAGGTACTGGAAAAGCTGCAATTCCAAGTCGCATCTCTGGATTTGAGTTATGTTTCCGAACCCATTAATTACATTCATGCCAGCAATGTCCTGTATGACCTAAGGGAACTACTCCGAGGTCAGAATGTCACAGGAGCACCTCTACCAGACAGGTATCTTATGCTGCACATTAATCATCAGATATTGGGCCCCATTCCAATCTAATATGTAGCCTCACAAAAATGTTTCATCATAACTATGGGAGATTTTTTGTGTGCAGATTACGTACCTATCACAATCTCAACTAGCCTTGTTTTATGATGTGTTCACTCAATATGTAAACCCACGTACCGCCCCAGTAGCAAAAAGTCCTTGCTTAGTATTCGTAGGGGCCAGGTTGTGTGACATATTGTCAAATTAGCCAATCTGCGTTTGTGGAATTTCGAGCTGTGCCATAGCCCTAGGAACCAAAAGACAATGCAAAAGTCACTTTAATTGACAGGAACAGGTCATAAAAGAGTGTGTTTCTTTCCCAAATGCCGGCTGTACCGTAGCTTTTCCAAGTTAATATGGAGAAATAGGAGTTGGTGGATTTTGTTTTTGTTTTACGTTTGCAGAGTAGGAGTGGTGTTTGTGATTTGAGGTGTTAATTTAATGTTAATATTACACCTAGATTACATATTTAACAAAATACGTAAGTTAATATACACACATATTTACATATTCCATAAATGGGCCTCAACAACATTAAACCCATACCATCCATTCCAAACTCTCATCCTATACACACACCCTTACACCATAATTATGCGCACAAAACATACATGCGTTTCAAGGAGGAGAAAGAAGGAGAGGCGTAACAGCAGTTGGGTGATCTGAGAGGACCAAGAGTGGCAGCAGTGTAGGAGAGGTGGAGAGAGCGATTCCCTGGTTTCAGGAACACTGTGAGAAGGGACAGAGGGGGAAGGGACTGAATCGTGGGGGGAGTGCTGGTAAGTGGTAGGTCTCTGGGACAAACCTGGGAGGTGAACGACCCAAGGTGTATTCAGGAGTACAGGAATACAGGCGTACAAGTTCCCAAACACAGGACCCCCAATTATACGCACAAATAATTTATATTCTCCATGGGCTACGGGTGTGATGCCTGGCCAGAAGGCCAAGATGTGGAAGTAGGTATACGCGGAGGTCATTGTCCTGTGAGTGGGAGGGATGTGAGGACCCTAAAGCACCATGCAACATGAGGAGGAAAATGCCAGAGGAGGCCAAAGCTGCCAGAGCAATATGTGGTGGCCCTCCAGTGACGGTCCACTTTAAAGAGTTGGAGAGGATGCTGAGGGATTGGATCGCCCCAGCAATGGTGGTTGGACTCCCAGGCCTGTTGAACACTGAGCAGGCAGACACCATTCCAGGTGAATATCATAACCACCATCATCCCGTCACATATTAAAACATGTGCACCACACACATAGATAACACATATACATTGTAAATACTGGCTATCATTTAAAGGTTCTTGGATATAACAAGGTATACAAATGCCTGTGTGTCTAATTACTTAGAGATACCATTATCGATTAAAACATATAATAAAAGTGAATAAGCATCAAATAAATAGTCACAATATGGGTTTGCCCACTGCTGAGTATGCAGATACAGACTCTGTAGGGCTAGATGTGCAGTGCAGTGTAGTGTCCTAACCTATCAGCAGAATGTTGCTATCTATTGTTGAGAGATGGTCATATATTGGTTAGTATGAGACACAGCACAGGAAGTACAGCAGTCTGTGTCATCATGAGGTGCAGAGGGCAGGCCCCAGTAAGAATTATTGGTTTGATATAAGCCAGTATAAACAAAGCTCATAATACACATCAGTGATAATTCCTAGTCAATACATACTCCTCACAATGGCAATTAATTTAACCATCCAAGAGCAACAGCTATTGTAGTCAGGTACATAGTAACACACAGAGGTCAGAGGATTATTTAAAGTTCTTATCTGATATTCTGATGATTTCTCATTTTAGTTCAAAGAATACCAGAGTGAGGGGGGGCAGGTGCTGAAGCCCAGGCCCAGGCCGAATATGATGAGCCTGACTATGCCCACGCCCAGCAGGATCCTTGGTACAGGGAGGAGCAGCAGCAACAGGACTAGCGGTTAGGAGGACCCAAGATATGAAAAGGGAACCTGCATGTCATCCACCATCAGGGTGGAGTTTGACCCCTCTCTCCCCCTACTCCCCTACTATCCCCCACCATACCAACCTACTCCTCCACAGCCACCTCCGCCAGCACAGTGGATGTCATCTCCATCCTACCCACCACCAGTGCCACCACCACCTCAGCTACTCCCCACCATGCCACCACCACTGCCAGCTCTGCCTCCACATCTCCCGCCGACAGTCCTAACTCCCTCACCACCAGGGCCATCTTTGGAGGCCACCATCGAAGAACTGGTGGCCTACCAGCACCAACTGAAGGGTGTGATGGCGAGTTTCCTCAAAGGTGTGTCATAACAAGACTCACCTTTGGCATGCTCACAGAGAAGAACATACAGAGAGATGAGGAGGCACAAAGTTCAAGTGGAGACCTTCCTGGCTATGCTATTGCAAGCAGTGAACAACCAAAGTGCCCTAATCCAAGTGAACATGGATCTGCTATACCTGGCTCTGGCAAGCACTGCACAAAGTGTTATCTTACTCATGCCTGTCCACAGAGTAGATGATCATGGCCTATGTGATGGTGATATATTAAGTAACCATGTGGCTACCCACAATCACATAGACCATGATCATCTTATCTGTGAACATGTATAGTTATGGTTAACAATTCACTAAGTGATGGTCACTGAGGAATGCAGTTGAGAAGAAATGATGTAGTCCCTATTTTTTCTGCTAAACTTATTTTTTTAGGCACATTTCACACCAATTAAAGCAGTTTGTTCACCTGCATCTCACACGCCATAAATAAACACATATTTAATGTTTTAAGCCCCATGATTGATGCTGCATGTAATATGTACCAATACACATATGGCTGTGGAATTGCATAGTCCTACAATACTATGGTAATCAAACCCAGCAGTTATACATGCATGAGCTAAGCATGTCATCCTTCTTAAGAATACGAGACCAGATATGCTTTTCTGATTTTATTAAGATATGTTAATGCTGATTACCTTTGTTTGTCAGCAATGTTCATGGCCACATGTTTAGATGTTATATCATAACAAATCCAGTAATCATATGATAACACCTATATACCTTTAATATGTGGTATCAATTGGCTAAACAGTTTAATATAGTGATAGTACTTTTGGCCTATTGATTGTGGTCACAGCTAAGCATTCCACATCAATGCTAAATATCTGCAATTGTCATGGCAACTGATTTCTCATGGCAGATACAGCATGGTTTGCACTGCTTGTAGATGACCATCAGATAAGTTGGTTTATTCCTTCAGTTACAGTATAAGGCACTGTATTGTACACACAGATCATGCTAGTATTTTTTCTCTTCATTTTTCTTAAGAATATGACCATGCACTGGTCATATCAGATCGGTATCAGTCTTTAAAAAAAAAAAAAAAATCACACTATTTGTGTGTAATTGATTTGATTTACATAATCCAGGAGTTATTGCATCTGTTTAATTAAGTAGATGAAGACACAATATACGTGCTATGCACATTACTGGTTACTTCTATTAAATGAAGTGATGAATGATGAGATTTATATTTATGTTATTATTGTTACTCTGTGTAATGACTACATGTGACGCTAGTAGATCCTATGTTGTTGTTTAGTCATTCAGTCGCATCTGTCTCTCTGTGACTCTATGGACCACAGCACACCAGGTACATCTCTCAGTCACTGCCCCTCTGAACTCCATCAAGTTTATGTTCATTGCTTCAGTGACCTTATCTATCCATCTCCACCTCTGTCGTCCCCTTTTTCTTGTGCCTTCAATCTTTTCCAGCATCAGAGTCTGTTCTAGGGAATCCTGCCATCTCATGATATGGCCAAATGATTTGAGCTTCAGCCTCATGATCATACCTTCTAGTGAACAGTTTGTCTTGATTTCCTGAAGTATTGATTTATTGGATCTTTTGCAGTCCAAGGGACTCAAGCAGTCTTCTCCAACAGCACAATTCAAAGGCGTCTATTCTACAGCACTCAGACTTCTTTATAGTCCAGCTCTCACATCCGTATGTAACTACCGGGAATACCATGGTTCGAATTATGCGGACCTTTGTTGATAGTTTAATACCTTTACTTTTTACTAACCTGTCCAAGCTAGCCATAGCTTTCCTCCCCAGAAGCATACATCTTTTAATTTCATGACTACAGTCACCATCTGCAGAGATCTTGGATCCAAGGGAACTAAAATCTATCACTGCCTCCACTTCTTCCCCGGCCATTTACCAGGAAGTAAGATTGCCTTTTGCCATGATTTTTGTATTTTTAGTGTTGAACAGCAGGCCAACTTTTGCACTCTCTTCTTTTACCCTCATTAATAAGTCCTTTAGTTCCTCCTCACTTTCAGCCATCAGAGTAGTATCATCGGCATATCTGAGGTTGTTGATATTCCTTCCAGGAATATTGATTCCGGTTTTGGATTCATCCAGTCCAGCCTTACACATGATATACTCTGCACTTACGTTGAATAAATAAGGTGACAACATACAGCCTTGTTGCACTCCTTTTCCAATCTTGAACCATTCTGTTGTCCCATGTTCAGTTCTGTCCATAGCTGCTTGGTTGACATACAAATTCTTTAGGAGGAGGATGAGATGATCTTGTAAACCCATCTCATTAAGGACATGCCACATTTTGTTGTGATCCACACAGTCAAAGGCTTTAGAATAGTCTATGAAGAAGAAGTAAATTTTTTTTTGGAAGTCTCCTGCTTTCTCTATTATTCAGCGGACATTGGCAATTTGATCTCTGGTGTCTCTTCATCTGCGGAACCCGGCTTGCACATCTAGTAGTTCCTGGTCCATATATTGTTGTAGTTGAGCTTGTAGAATCTTAAGCATTACCTTGCTGGCATGTGAAATGAGTGCAATTGTTTGATAATTGGAACACTCTTTGGCGCTGCCTTTTTTGGGGATTGGGATGTAGACTGACCTTTTCGAGTCTATTGGCCATTGTTGAGTTTTCCAAATGTGTTGGCATAAGGCAATTTACACAGCATCACCCTGTAGAATTTTGAATAGTTTAGTTGGGATTCCATCACCTCCTACAGCCTTATTATCAGCAAGATATCCTCACTACGCTCTCCAAGATGTACGGCAGCAGCTCATTGGACAATTATTGAGGTCATTACTGCTGTTAAGATCTTGAGTGTATATATATATTATATATATATAAAAATAAATATATATATATATATATATATATATATATATATGAAATTTACATGTTACATGTAAAACCCCTTCAGCGGAATGGTGATCAGTGTTACAATGTAATGATTTAATAGTATTACCTCCACAGATAAGTATAACTTTTTTTCATGCATAATGTAGAAAAAAAGAGAGAGAGAGAGAGAGAGAGAGAAATGAAGAAGACAGGAGAGTCTATCTTTATATATAGACTCTTCTGTCTTCTTCTCTCCCTCTTCCTCTCCTCCTCCCTATCTCTCCCTCCCCACTTCCGTCTCCTCCTCTTTCACCTTTCCTTTCCCTGGTCCTGGTATCTGGGCCTTTCTTAGTGCTCTTAGTCTCCTTCGCCATTGGGGCTCCAGTACAGTAGAAAGATGGGGGAGGTAAGTTGCCATGGGGTGCAGGAGCCGGGTCCATGGGTTCAGGGGGCATGTCCATGGGTGTAGGAAGTGGGTCGATGAGTGCCAGGGGCGGATCTAATGGTGCCAGGGGTGGGTCTAACGGTTCCTGGGGCGGGCCCACAGGTGCACAGAATCAGGAAAGAATATTACTATTAAAAGAAAAAAGTAGACTGCACTGGGCCCCCCTAGAGCAGTAGCTCCTCCCCTGGTCACATGCACAACAGCAATGGTGTGGGACTTAAAAAGGCAGGTGTATCCATTGATGGAAGTAAGATTCCCTGGCTCATTCTGCCTCCACAGCCTCCTTGTGCTCTTGCTGACCTCTTCAACAGCTACATCCACATCAGGTGTGATCCACCTTGTAATTATTGGCCCTATATTCCCATTCCCTGTGCCTAAACCATCCTGTCTCTTACATGCTCCCTAACACAATCATGTGGGGTGAGGGATAAGTGTGAGGGGTGTTAGGGTTAGGTGTTAGGGATAAGTGTGAGGGGTTTTAGGGTTAGGGTAAGGGGTGTTAGGGATAAGTGTGAGGGGTGTTAGGGTTAGATGTTAGGGTGAGGGGTGTTAGGGATAAGTGTAAGGGGTGTTATGGTTAGGTGGTAGGGTGAGGGATGTTATGGTTAGGTGTTAGGGATAAGTGTGAGGGGTGTTAGGGTTAGGGTAAGGGGTGTTAGGGATAAGTGTGAGGGGTGTTAGGGTTAGGTTGAGGGGTGTTAGGGATAAGTGTGAGGGGTGTTATTGTTAGGTGTTAGGGTGAGGGGTGTTAGGGATAAGTGTAAGGGGTGTTAGGGTTAGGGGTTAGGGTAAGGGATGTTAGGGTTAGGTGTTAGGGATAAGTGTGAGGGGTGTTAGGGTTAGGGTGAGGGGTGTTTGGGATAAGTGTGAGGGGTGTTAGGGTTAGGTGTTAGGGTGAGGGGTGTTAGGGATAAGTGTAAGGGGTGTTAGGGTTAGGTGTTAGGGTGAGGGATGTTAGGGTTAGGTGTTAGGGATAAGTGTGAGGGGTGTTAGGGTAAGGTGTTAGGGTGAGGGGTATTAAGGATAAGTGTAAGGGGTGTTAGGGTGAGGCATGTTAGGAATAAGTGTGAGGGCTGTTAGGTCTTAGGGATAAGTGTGAGGGGTGTTAGGGTTAGGTTGATGGGTGTTATGGATAAGTGTGAGGGGTGTTAGGGTTGGGGGCTAAGGTGAGGGGAGCATGATGATAAGGGGGGGAAGAGACACAGAGGTGTCCTTGCAGCAGGACTGTATTGCACACTGTGCACAGTAGCCTAGCTATGGTTTTTCCTATTGATGCAGTATCACCTACACTCAGCCTCCTCTCAGTAAGACTGCAAGTTAGTTATGATTCCAAAATGGC
This sequence comes from Discoglossus pictus, assembly GCA_027410445.1. NCBI lineage: Eukaryota > Metazoa > Chordata > Amphibia > Anura > Alytidae > Discoglossus > Discoglossus pictus. Next base: position 21,448,275 of record CM050176.1, on the reverse strand, counting down.
TGCTGTCCATGAGTTAGAAGGGTCTGGAAGGCAGGGTATGATGCTGATTGGCTGGAATGTGTCTCCTGACTGTGAGTTGCAGGGTTAAAGTTTGCTCAATGATAAAGTATAGGGGGCGGGTCGAATATCGCATATGTTCGCAGTTGGCCGCGAACGCGAACATGCTATGTTCGCCGGGAACATTCCGCCGGCTAACTATTCGCGACATCTCTAGTTACCAGTGCTAATGTATATTCAATTACAACAATTCAACACAACAAAGTGGACAATACCAAAGTCTGGTTACCTACTCAGACAGACAGCCCCATTTAGCCACTTGTGCCCTTCACAGGGAGAAATATCCTGTAGTATATCAGTCTGATCTGACTCAAAAGTGTAATCTAGGCCCTAAATACCAGAGAATTCTACCTGGAACAGGAGAAACAGCAAACCCCAGAAGCGTTTGGCCTCTGTGGGCCTCGTCAGTAAGGTGCAGCTGTACTCCCTAAGGTACAGTGAGCAAGGAGTCCACGTCTGGTTCCCCCTATCACCTTTAGGGTGAGAAAACCCCCTAAGGGTCATTTGCATACACAACAAAGAAATCAGAAGTGCTCAATCTGAGAACGAACAACACCTAAGTAGGTTTGTTCTCTAGGTCTGGTTACCTACTCAGAGAGCAACCTCTTTTAAATCACAGTTCAACAAACCGTCAATTTCCTTCAAACCGTAAATGGCAAATGTATAAAAAATTTCAACGAGTACTAGATAGAACTTGCAAGTAGGTTAAACGCCTGTTTGTAACACTGCAAAAGAAGATATAAACACACTACTGTACTTTAATATACTGGAGAAGTAATGACAACAGTCTCAAACTCACAAATCTGCAATGAAAAATTATTTATTTTACATTTTATTTCTGTGTTATATTGATCCCAGGAATGAAGGCTTTAATACATATCAGGCCACACACATGGACTTTTCTTGAATTTTTATTGATTTCAACATTGCTTGATTCTGAGTACGATCGCAAACATGCAGCGTCTATGAAGGTAATTACGGGCTTGCAATTGAATGGGGGCCATAGTTTTTAATTAATTTTTATTACAGGCTTTTTAGAGCCCTTGCAGGTGGTATTCAGTACACATAACTTTTAGTTGAAGAATCAGCTACCGTAAGGCCTTACTCTGTTTCTTGGGTGTAACTTGCGTGATTGGAATAGTAGACAATAACTTGATAGCAGCCTATTTAGCAGGGCTTTACGCAGTCCTGAAAAATAGAGTGATTAAGATTGATAGGTTATTATTTTACATTGCGACTTAAACCGTAACTGCTTGCAAAACAGATTGGATTGAGCCTATTGTCAGTGGCCTAATTCATTTTTGTACCAATGTCCTTTCATTTTCTCTTCTTTCCTCTTTTCAGATTCTCTTTTTTCTTATTTTGTTCTATTTCTTTCTTTGTTTTTTTAGATCCTTTTTCCAATTTTCTTTTATTTTTAAATATTCTTAATGTTTTTTAATTTTTTGCTGTTTTCATTCTTTTCCTCTTCTTTTCTTTCTTTGCATATGTCCCTTTTTCCATTCTGTTCCTTTTTTCCATCCTTATTATTCAATTCCTTTCCATTGTTTTTACTTTCTTTCCTTTAAACCTTTTTCCTTTTTATTTTTTTCTTTACTTTTTGTCTTTGCTCTTTCCCTTTCTCTCTCTCCCTTTCTCTCTCTCTCTCTCTCTCTCTCTCTATATATATATATATATATATATATATATATATATAAATATATATATATATATATATATAAATATATATATATATATATATATATATATATATATATATATATACAATGTATATTGTTGATATCATTCCCTATTACCTATAGTGACTCTGAGTTTCCATATTTAGTTTGAACACCAGTTTTCCAGTTTCCGTGGCCAAGAAGACCCTATCCAGTCGTCTGCCCAAGTGCTTCCCATACATGTGTTGGGTTATTCTATTTGTGATCAGCTCTTTCTCTGCCTTCTACATGACTCTTGTGAGCCTGGACATGACTAAGGACAAGGCCACCAGCTGGTCGGTTTCCATGTTACTGTCCCTTGGTCAGAGCCTTTTTGTGCTTCCACCTCTGAAGGTATGTGGGTATGTGAGTAAATTTACTTCTGACCTGTCCTCGGGGAATAGATACATGCCTCATTTAAAGAGCAAAAGTTATTAACAGGCAAAAAAAAAAAAATAGAATGATAAAATCAGTCTTTAATTCATCACTGGCAATCTCCTCTGTTGTCTATTATGTCTCAACTTCCAAATGTCCTTCCTCCTCAATTTACTGTGGTATAAAAGTGCAAATAGTAATTCGCTAAGCTAATCTTAGCCGCCAAAGTTCCCATCTACTTCACAAGAAGCATATACTCTCAGATAGGTGAAGGTCTAATAAAACAATTATGGAGACTGCCCTGGATATCACTATATCTTAGGTGAGCCAATAACAGTCTCTTTGTGTTTATTATAAAGGCTGTGGCACAAACCGTTTTCCTTTTTCGTGTGATGAAGAGAAACAATATTGAGGATGCAGGAGAAGAGCAGCAGTTACATGGGATTCTCTCTCTGCTAGGTACCTATGCGAATCATTATTTAATTATTATAACCATTATTGTATTATTAGGATTTTGCTTCAAGGTGGGCTCTGCAGCTTGCCCGAGATGCCACATAGGAAGCTATTTAATCACCACTATAGTTGGAGAAAAACTTCACATGTTTGTGATGTATGTAAGAAAATTACAACATTAGCAGAAGTACAAGCAAATAACGTGAAAGCATTAATATAAACACGTTTTACTTTTAGCAACCGCTGCTAGTTTCTCTTTCTCTTAATAAATTGAATGTATGTGTCATATCTAAATACTACATAAAAGGAATATGTACAAAGTAACATATGCAATGCAATAAGACTTTTTTGTAGTGTGTATAGAATTTTTAATCAATATTTGGGAAGAGAGTACCCTAGGAGTTAACTAAGGCTTAAATTATTAGGTTATTTTTTATTATTAATAATTCTGTGACCTGTGCATGCCTATATCTGGAAGGATGTAATTTTAACAGTTTTATATGAAAAAAGAAAAGAAAAGAAGAGACACCTTTTTGTATCCAGAAAAACTCCTATATTAGATAGAAAAGTAAACAAATCGCATAATTTAAAACTTCTAATTTTTATTGATATATTTTTTTTTAAATTGGTTAAAACATATTTAAGACAACTTAGACACAAAATAAACTTCTTCCTTATTATCAATTTAAGAAAATCTGTCTATACTTATTAATCTTATAGTCACTAACTTGAATATAATTCTCTGTGTCCTTTAAATTATTTGATATCTTTGAATATAGCGCATATAGAACACATGTGAAGACTCTTACAAATTAAAAATATCCTTGTAGCTTGAAGAGATGAAAAAACAGCTAATACAGTGATTGTTAAAGTGTCAGTGCAAATACAATAGTGATAAGCTCAATCAATAAGACTTATAATACATGAAATGGCAAAAAAAAATTGAATAAGATTAAGAAGGGGGATGGTCCCTGACTATCTGTTATGGAATATAGAATATAGAATTTTGCAGCATGTTGTATCAAGTTTTCAGAGATAGTGCATTATATAAAAAGAAATACCCTCAATTTTACATTATAAAAGAAACATTTACATTCTTTTTCTGATTTGAATCCTACAGCCGTACGACCAGATTGGGAACTCTCAGGCTGGAGGGATCAACAAAACCCTGTATATCAAGCACCAGCCAATGGGAGCATCACCAACCTGAAGGCACAGAGAGTTATGGAGAGGAAGCTTTACAATCTAATCAAGGAAATTGTTGGTACATACTTGTTCAGATCTCTGGTTCTATTCTCAAAAACAAAATGGCAATACTTATTTTCATGCCATCGCTTATCACGAGAGTTCTGGGTATAATTGTAAGCCATCATCCATATTCAAAATTGTTTTTCAGAGCGGGACCTAAGAAGGCAGACATAAAGCACTCTACTCGTAAAATAAATATTTACAATATTCAAGCATAGTAACATGGAAGCACCACATTAATAGACATAAAACTTGGATATCCTCCTTACATTTGGGGTTGTCTTCATGTAAAGGTGGTTCTTCATTGGCGGATGTGCAAGGTTAGCACTGAACCATTTTCAGTATTATAAATGAATACATTTTCTTTGTTTTATTGCAATTTTGGAGTGATTTTAATTCATGTTCACAGTCACTAGCAATATATAGAAATGTTGATTGATATGTTTAAATATATAATACCTCTAGCAACAAATTGCTTGATTGATGAGCCAAGGAAGATACTTTAGATCCTGCCCTAAAATGCCATTTTGGTCACAAGAAAGTGTTAATAATTTTGCAATGTGTTCTTTGTAAAATAAGAAATTCTACAGAAAATTTGACTTAAAATGTGTTTAAAACAGAGCTGTATTGAAAGCGTGTGTACCGCCCTAATAATCCAAGTCTCTTGGACATATATATGATCTATTATAGAGGGAGAATGTGATATAGAACAGGAGAATACATGATGAAAAAAAGGTAAAAATGCTCTGCACATAAGCTTAACTGCAGAACATTGCATCCTCACACACACAGGTCTTGATAAACAGCAGCCAAGACAGATGCATGCACTTCAGTAGTTCTAAGCAAACACTGGAGATTAGCATCAAGGTTCTTTTGTACTAGCCAGGTATAGACACCTGTCATGTAGTTTAGACATCTGGTGAGTTTTATCTCAAGAGCTTCTATAGCAACCAAGGTTGCAAGGCAGATGAGACTCAGTGCGGACATCACACACATACACAAAGGTACACAAGGGTGTGGTATGGGAGATAGAGTATAAATATGTTGGTTCTATGATTCAACAAATGTTCAGTTCTAGATTCACATATCCACAGTGTGATGCTGTTTTTGTGTTTGTATCCTGAATGGGGGAGTGGTCTTGCCATAGGCCACTAGTAACATGTATCCACTATTCTCTTCCTGCACATTTGGACGTTGTCCTCTTCAGAAGCCATCTTTTTTGCCACAGAGAACAAGAACCACACAATTCTGCTGGGGTAGGTTTGAATTAGGTTCATATCAAGCCCCTTTGAAGAGGCAGATTGTGACAAATACAATGTGCTAAAACTATTTAGGTTCATGCAAAAACTGGAGATAAGGGAATAGCAAATAAAACTGTTGCTACATTGAGTAGGGGGGATGAAATAACACCTAATAAAACTGAGTTGAAATACAGTGATTTTAACATCCATATTAGAGTTTGGTAAGTAAATAAAAGTTAAGCAATTATAAAGACTGGGTAGCCTCTACCATCTAAGAATTATTTTTGTTTTTTTTCTAGTTCATATGGTGCTCCTGATCACAACAATGATAATGGCATATGCAGAGAAGAGTCCCAATGAGTATCTCCTGAACAGAGCCATTGAGAGCAGCTTCTCCGTCAATTACAATTCTATCAAAAGCATCCAGGACTTTCATGTTTGGTCAATGAACATACTCCTGCCAAACCTGTACAGCCAGTATGAAGGTGTGTAAATGTTGTTTATGGTCATTGCACAAGTCTTGCACAAATTATTTAAAGGCATTATACATTGCAAAAGTTTTTTTTTTAATGCAAAGTATTAAATTAAGAAAATGAACACAAAAGCAAAATTTTAATATACAAAAAAAACTCTCCTCACCCCTGAGGACCGCAGATAAGTTCTCAGTGACTAGCACCAGTACTGGTGCTGGCTGTTGAGAACCACTGCATTAAACCATATCTTGTTGTGCTTTCTCTGCAGAGTGTCTTGCATAAACTAGAATAATGGGAAGATGAGAATTAAATAGTGCATTTGGGAAGGAATAGTAAGCATGGTATTTATAATCTGTAATTTAGGGGTAATCAATAAGGAAAAGGGTTTAGCTGTGCTTCTAGACTATGACCGATGCAAGAATGCTCAATGGCAGCAGCTTCAAAGGCTAGTAGCATGCATTAAGAGGGACAACGATGATAGTGAAGGGAGTGCATTAGTTCCACTATATAAATCTCTGCTAAAAATGTAAATGGACGCTGTTGGACTGAAAAATGATCCTAGAAAGGCAACAACATTTTTATTAAGCTATGAAGAAATGTAAATGTATTTTCTCTAGAGAATACATGCCTGTGAGATGATTTTATTGTTCAGTTGTTCAGTCATGTCAGACTCTTAGTGACCCTATGGACAGCGGCATGCCAGGTGCCTCTCTCTGAGCTCCATCGAGTCCATGTTCGTTGCTTCAGTGATCTCATCTATCCATCTCCGCCTCTGTCGCCCCCTTCTTCTTGTGTCTTCAATCTTTCCTAGCACCAGGTGATAGGATTCCTTTATATAAATACATAGAGGGTCAGTATAAGGTTATGATCATGTGCAGAAGATAAGAGGTCATAAAGTAAAGGGCTTCTGCAATGAACCGTTTCATAACTTTTAATGGAAATCTGTCACTTGAAAGTTGTTTATTTTAAAGCTGTTATTAAAAAACCTGAAAACTAGCTATATTCAGCATTATTTGTGTTGCATTAATATGCAAATGAATAAACCAGGAACACTAATTCACTGTTTTGTGCTAATTAGTAACAGTGTTTTTTTTTGGTTTTGGTAGCAAAAACAATGTGTTCCAAAATCTAATAATACATACTGTACATACACTACTAATTGCAAATAGAGCTGCACATAACCATAAAGGAGAAAATGAATTCTGGATTATATGTTGGATTAATTTCAGGAATGATTTACTATAGAGACAAATAGCAAGTGCAATGTATATCCAGTTTTAATGTGCGTATGAAACCAACTGGTTGTTGTAAAATCCATTTAAGTTGTAAACAAAAGTATCAGTAATTATTTCAATTTAATGTGGTTAAAAATATATTTTGTAAGAAAACAACCTGAAAAGGGTTTTTCCCCATAAACGGTTGTAATCTTTAAAACCACTCTGCCACAGTTTGTAAAATGGAAGTATTTTAATATATTTATTGTGCCATCTTGTTAGGTTTCATCACAGATGGGAATTCCTTTCTCCTGGGCAGCCCTCGGATCCGGCAGCTGAGGAGAGTCTCAGCTAGTGATAAGGACTTAAGTCTTTCCAACAGAGAGGATACAACCAGCTACGGACCTGGCTGGGCCCCCCTGGTGAGCAATGAAACTGAGAATGACCACTGGAAGTACTACACAGAGGATGAGTTGTTTGGATGTAAAATCTTTACACGTTTGGATACTTATTCAGGAGGGGGATACGTGGTCGAACTGGGAACAAACAGAAGCTCTGCAGCGAGGTGAGGACTTTTGAAAGAGATAAATAAATCATGCAAGGACTCATAGGAAAAACCCATAGGACAAAGAGACAGAAATAGTCATAGAAGTCAGCAAAATTACTTTGTACCATCAGAGAGAGGGTTACAATAAAGTAGAAGAGCAGCTGTTTAGATTTTTTCCAACTGATCATGAATTGACTTGTGGAGGCTCTTTCACATTTAGATATGGCATTTTTAGCTTTATTGATTTCCTATATAATGCAATTAGATGGCTAATGATTCGAGTAAATACCTCTGATATCAAAGGTTGTAAATTGAAGTCTCAGTTCTGCCTCTTTATTTTTTGTATTATGTTCAAATAATTATAAAAAAAAAAAACTATACAAAAACCAAGCTTTTTCATAACCACCACTTCTCTGTTTTATCCTGTAAAAAACTCATAACCTGCATCTCTAAGCCACCTTTTGACATCATATATATAGTTGTTGGCTTGGGAAATGTTGGTCACGTTTGCGATGTTGGTCACGCAATGTTAAATAACTGTGGCCCTCGAGGCACACAGGTGCGGGGCTGCAATGAGCGTCATAGGCGCTCATTGCAGGCCTCGCAATGAGCGCCTGTGGCGCTCATCGCGAGGTCCACGGGAGTTAAACTGCAATGAGCGCCCACTAAAAGAAAAATGGAGCACTTTGCCTCGGGTTGCGAGGCACACAGTTTACAAATTTTACAGCCGAAATAAAAAAGACAAATAATTGAAAAAAATAACTTACACACTCATACACAACACAGTGGGAGAGCCAGGGAGCCTGTGAGTGAGGTTGCAAATTAATTGAGGCATATCTGGCGTTTTTCGGCGATTGAAAATTGGTTAAGAAAGAAAAAAAATAGAGGCCGAAAAAACTTAAATGGATGAGAATGAGGCTGAAGGTGATAAATTCGGCCTTGAAGCCGGTAACACTTAGCGCAAGACATTAAAAACTATCATGAAGCCAGTAACACTGCGAGCAACGGCACTCCCCGCGAGCCACACAAGACTGCAGCACAGACAAAGAGGAGGGAGAGGGGGAGAGGGTGGAAGGAGACACAGGGCTGAGAGATGGCCGAAAATAGACACAGGGCAGAAAATAAGGGGAAAAAAGACACAGGGGTCAGAGACTGGGGAGAGGCTCGCAACGAGCGCGGAAGGTAATCATTGAGAACCACAAAAGCTGCGGGTTGCTAAGGTCTGCAATAAGCGGCAAAGCCGCTCATCCAGAGGCCCGTAAAGTAGATAGGAGAGAGGATCGCAATGAGCGCCAAAGGCTCAGCGCGCTGCTCACATTGTGTGGCAAACAGCATTGACAGCCTTTAAATTGTAATGCCGTCATTTTTGACGGGCAAGTAGCTAGTAACTAATAATGAGAAGAACATTCATGTATACTTATTATATTCAACATATTCAGGGGTCTAAAATCACTAGCTAAATATGCTGATATTTACCATTTTAGTAGAAATTTGAAAAAGAAAAGTGATTTTGACACATACTTTTAAACTTTCTGTCTGGTGGTGCAGAATACATCTAATGACTTCAGTGGTCATTTAAGGGGATATATATAATCATACAGATGAAATGCAGACGTTTGAAAGGAAATGCAGCTTACACAGACAAGACATAAAGATGTGCCAGTAGTATAACACAGGCCATTGACTAAAACTACATGGAAACAATACCTCTTTGTACCCTTATTCAGGATGCTGAAGTGGATACAAGATAGCAGATGGCTGGACAGCTACACAAAAGCCTTTTTTGTGGAGTTCAATGTGTATAATGCCAATATAAACCTATTCTGTGTTTCAACTTTAATCCTGGAGACCAATGTGATTGGTAAGAATCTTCATAAACATCAATCTATCACAAATAGGTTATACCCAGTTTCATAAACCAGCCATCAGATACTTACCAACCACCCACCTAATTCAATCCCAGATTGTGCCGTAACTTCATCTCATTCAGAAACCTCAATTCCACTCAACAATAAATTCCATACACCCCTTTTAAAGACCCCATTCTTGATCTTACGAAACCAAGACACCGGGAACCATTCCCAACTACTATCTTTACTTTAATTAATTGGGTGTCCATCATTCTCTAACTTTTTCTCATTTTCATTCAGGAACTTATGTGCCCTCGATCAGCCTCCAGATTATGCGCCTGTATAAGGACACCGATACCATCTTCAGTACCCAGTTAATTAGTGAGCTAATCTATATCATCATTATGTTATACATTATTGTACAACAGGTGAGCATAAAATTGCTATTATTTTACCTAAAAATTATTGTTTTAAAATAATGCATATTTAGTTATTTGAAGAAAGTATAAAAAGCTTCACTGTAATGCCATAACACTGCGATGCCAGACATCGATCATTAATAAAAGTCATACTCATTAAGTAAAAAACAAATAATAATAAATGTATGTTCAAACATCAGCTTCTTTGTCTCCAGTTGAGTTGTTTTTCTCCACTCCCCTATCAAGTCATCAGTGGAGCGTGAGCTAACTTGTCTGACATAAGCTTATATCTAGGAAGGAGCTGGTGATTTTCATTGGAAGGAGGCTTGCTGTGTTGAATTTAAAGGTTGTTTTACACTGATCTTTACTGTTGAAAGTTTATGAAAGCTGGACCATTACAGGATTCGTAAAAGGCTTTAGGAATATATTGTATATACTCGAGTATAAGCCTATCTTTTCAGCACATTTTTTTTAGGTGAAAAAGTCCCCCTCGGCTTATACTCGAGTAAAAAAAAAATCCTCCTAACGTCATTAGCATATGCCGGTACGGAAGACGTGCTGCGGCGTCACGATCAGCATTAGCTCATCGGAGCATAGTAGCAAGTAAGGAGGAAGGGGATAGGGATTGGAGAGGGAGTAGTAAGGAGGAGGTTAGCGGGGGAAACAAGATGATGATAAGGGGGTGAAGGAGGAGAAGGAGGAGGATGATGATGATAAGGGGGGGAGGAGGAGAAGGAGGAGGATGATGATAAGGGGGAGAGGAGGAGGAGGATAACGGGAGGAAGGAGGAGGATGATGATAAGGGGGGAAGGAGGAGAAGGAGGAGGATGATGACAAGGGGGAGAGGAGGAAGATGATAAGGGGGGAAGGAGGAGGATGATAAGGGGGGAAGGAGGAGGATGATAAGGGGGGGAGGAGGATGATAAGGGGGGGAAGAAGGGGGATGATCAGGGGGAAGGACCCTCTTTTCCACCCTCGGCTTATACTCAAGTCAATACCTTTTTATCATTTTTTGTGGTAAAATTAGGTGCCTCGGCTTATACTCAGGTCGGCTTATACTCAAGTATATACGGTAATCACTTATATATGATGCTATAATTCTAAGTCAGAACATATTATTGAAAACTCTCAATGTCACTATCTGTTTTTCTGCACAGGGTTTACGTTTGAAAGTGCAGAAATGTCATTATTTTCGCAAGACAAAGAACCTCTTGGACCTGAGTATTATTCTGATCACTGTTTGTGGCACTGCATTGTATATAAAGAGAGACATTCTGCGCAAGAGGGATGTGGTGCGCTATCATCAGGACTACACAAGGTGTGAATACGCACACACAACAGAAACGTTCTTCTTCTCATGGATATTTAATATATTCCATTTTCTCTTTTACTGTGGTGTACCTATTTTATCTTATATTTTTAGATAGGATTTGACTGTGGATTTGACTGTGAATTGGGAATATCTCAGCATTTTTTAGTAGCTAGTAAAAAACAGTTTTCAGATTTTTTAAGAAAAGCTTTAAAAAAACTTCTTGAGTGTGGAATGACAGAGTTTCCAAAAAAATAGAGAATGATAGAAGGTCACCAGTAACAAAGTAACCCTTTGTAATTAGGATATATCTCCAAAATAAATACAAAAAATTGTAATTGGATTGCATTAAAAAATATAAGTTACAGTAAATTACAAAACCCCTTCTGGATCGCAACCTTGTTCTGGTGAAGGAGTTTATGTACCTTAATAAAACTGTGAACTAAACCATGTAGGGTCACCGAGACGGGCAGGTCATAGCAGAGAGGTCAGAAAAATCGCCGTCCACTGGATAAGGAACTGGAAACCCGCTCCAGTATATTTGCCATGAAAACCTTATGGCTAAACTTGACCAGAGACATAATTATTGTGCCCAGTGTGCTGCGATTCATAGGGTCATATAGAGTCGGACATGACTAAACGACACAACAACATCACTACAGTAGATCTATCCATAACAGCTAAAACTGGGAGTAATACGATGTACCCTAAATATTACTTAGTCGGTAGAAGCTTATTTCGGGGGTTAATGCCCCCCTCTGATGCACCAATATTCTGGCACACTAGGCCATTGAGGGGGACCCCAGGGCAGACACCCCTGAATTTACTTTAATTTATATGAATTAATGTATATATATATATATATATATATATATATATATATATATAGTAATTTAGTAATTATTAATCCATATATATATATATATATATATATATATATATATATATATATATATATAGGAGAGAGAGAGAGAGAGAGAGGCAGAGAGAGAGGCAGAGAGAGAGGCAGAGAGAGAGGCAGAGAGAGGCAGAGAGAGAGGCAGAGAGAGAGGCAGAGAGAGAGGCAGAGAGAGGCAGAGAGAGAGGCAGAGAGAGGCAGAGAGAGAGGCAGAGAGAGGCAGAGAGAGGCAGAGAGAGAGGCAGAGAGAGGCAGAGAGAGAGGCAGAGAGAGGCAGAGAGAGAGAGAGAGGCAGAGAGAGAGAGAGAGGCAGAGAGAGAGAGAGAGGCAGAGAGAGAGAGAGAGGCAGAGAGAGAGAGAGAGGCAGAGAGAGAGAGAGAGGCAGAGAGAGAGAAGGCAGAGAGAAGGCAGAGAGAAGGCAGATTGGGTCATTATCCCCTTCCCAGCTACATAGGGTGAGAGGAAATTACGGCCATGGTTATCATACTTTTATCTGTTTTAGTTAGTTTAGCATGAACATGTTGTTTTAGAGTGTTTGGCTGGCTGATTACATTAAGCAAATTATTTGAAAGTGACGTGCTTTATCGTGTGGTAATAGGTAATGTAATGTATTTCAAGTATATATTAAATCTTATGGTTAAATGCAGGGCTAGGGTTTGCCATAAATATTATTTGGGTAGCTTGTGTTTTTGAGAATTGTACCTTTAATATATATATAGATGTGCCTGGCGTGCTCCTGTCCATAGGGTCAACGACTTAACAACTGGACAACAACAACTATAAATTAAGATGTTGCCCAAATAATACCTATGGTGTACCCTAGTCCTTCATTTCATTACAAGCCTCTATTACATATGCAGATATTGAGGATTATGATTGTATCTTCTGCAGGTTTACATTTTTAAAGAGCAAATATTATGTTTTACTAATCCATTTTGGTGATACATAGTGTGCATAGGGGCTAATACTGCTACTAGTTACCTCTTTTTCACTTGTAATTATATATATACTAGCGAATTGCCCGTCAAAAAATGACGGCAATGAGATGTGTATGTTTGTAAAGTTGTTTAGTTATTAATATACATATGGAATTGTAAGGTAGCTAATGTTGTTTTGTGTGTACTACTGACATATATAATTGAAATTAATAAATGAATCTAATTTACCTATTTTTATGCATTGTGTTGAATAGCTGGCAATCTGTGTTGATGTTGCTGCAGCATTAGTGGTGTGGAGGTGCTGTGTAAGCGTGATGAACGTGTGCAGTGTAATAGTGTGCGTGCGCAAGCCGAAACCGTTAGGGTAGTTGTTTACTTCCTCATTATCGTAAAATGGCGGGTAATGTGTGTTATGCGTCTTAGAGGATCATACGTACGTCGTGTAATGTCGGGTAATGTGTGTTATGCGTCTTAGCGTATTATCCGTACGTGTTTTGGCTATAGTGCTGTAGCCTCGTTTTCGTTTTGTTCGGACGCCATTTTTTCTCTCGCTTAGAGAATTTTTTAGTGTCTAAAATGTTTTATTTTGAGTTAAATGAAGGTGTAACTTATTTTTTTGAGGTCGTGGATGCTCCCTCTTTCTGTCGGTAATCTTTTTCTGTATGTGCTGTGTGTATTTATTGTGTTTTTGCTTTATTTCTGTCCGCGTGTTGCGTCCGAGTTTTGCGATGTCGTAATGTGTGGTATGCATCTTAGCGGATTATCCGTACCTGTTTTTCGTGGTTAGAGTGCTGTAGCCTCGTTTTCGTTTTGTTCGGCCACCATTTTTTCTCTCGCTTAGCGAATTTTTTAGTGTGTAAAGTCTTTTATTTGTAGGTAAATGAAGGTGTATCTTGTTTTTTTAAGGTCGTGGATGCTCCCTCTTGCTGTTGGTAAGCTTTTTATGTATGTGCTGTGTGTATTTATTGTGTTTTGCTGTTTTTTGCTGGTCGCGAGTTGCGGCCGTATTTTTTGACTACGGTGTAACGGCTCGCCTTGCTACGCGAGGCTCGCCTGCAATGAGCGCCTGAGGCGCTCATTGCCAAAGTGCTACGTATTAACATTAGGGGCGCGAAGCGAGGGCCGTGGGCCATTGCTATGCGAGGGCCCGGGGCCCTCGCTATGTTAGGGCCGCGGCCCTCTCTACGCGAGGGCCGTGGCTCGCTGCGCGAGCCGCGGCGCCCTTGCTACTCGAGGGCTTGCAGCCCTCACTTCGCGAGAGCCCGCGGCCCTCGCTATGCGAGGTCCGTGGCTCGTTGCGCGAGCCGCGGCCCTCGCTTCACGAGGGCTCGCGGCCCCTCGCTACGCGAGGTCCGTGGCTCGCTGCGCAAGCCCGCAAGCGTGAGCAACGGCCCGTACGCTCACAACTATATATGTGATATATATATATATATATATATATTGATTGACATGTACTCCATTGTGTCTCAGTATTCAGTTTAGTTGCTATTTTACTTTATATATAAAATCACGTATGATGGAAAAAATAGGTTTGAAGAAACTGCCAATTTAATTTTAGTTTATGGTATTGACACTCAGAGTGCTGAGCTGTTTGGGTCAAAAGCCCAAGACCCAGCCCATGTGTCAATGTTGCATGGAGTAAAAATTCTTAATACCGTTTAATAGTGTTTAGTATTATGTAGGTAGCTAACTGCAGATTTTGATACAATACTTCAGTGGAACTTTGAATATCATACGTTATACCACCTTTTTCCTTGCAGATATACCAGTTTATATGAAATAGTAGAGGTGGACAGTGCCCACGGGTACACTGTTGCCTTTACGGTTTCTTTAATGACCATCAAACTCTGGCGGCTCCTGAATTTAAATCCTAATTTGCATTTGATAACTATGACTTTGAAGAAAGTATGGACAGAGCTGAGCGGCTTCCTCCTCACTATCCTTATCTTGCTGGTTGCCTATTCCATCACAGTGAGTAACTAACCCCTCATATTCCTTCATCAAAAAGAAAACAATAAAATTAAAGCACCATAATCGGTATTTTTGGTGCTCTATCTTTATAAATCAATACTGTATTCAGAATCGGTGAACAAGGGGGAGTGATCAACTTCAGTATGAGTTCTTCTAGCGACTAGATAAGTAGAGTGATCAAAGTACTAGTTTGACCAATGTCCTCAGCAAACCTGGTTCCCACTTATACAATGTATTCAAGTGCTGAATTTAATGTGAGATAAAATAAGCTCCTCCAACTTTGCCTGCTACACATTTTAAAAGTTAAGAAAAAACAAATATGTTTTTTCTTTTTTCTACCGCTTACTATTAAAAAAAGGAAAAAATAGGTATCTAGTTTATATCAATTTAATTGATATGGGGCATACTCCTCATCTTTAGAATTACTATCTTGTGACGCTTATTATATGAGCATTTTAATGACTTTGGAAGCTATAAAAATTCAGCTGGTATTGGCTATTGATAGATTAATTCCATATGTATAGACAGACCTCCACATACAGTAAACTTACATACAGCATATCTGTCTTTCAGTGCAATCTTCTATTTGGATGGAGTGTTTCTAGTTACAGAACCATTTTTGAATCCGCTGTGACAATCATCAGTCTTCTAATAGGCCTGTTTAATTATGATGAGGTAAGTAGACGTGTTACACATCACATTCACTCCTGCATTAAAGGGAAGGTAGTCATAATTTGCAAATAAGCATTTACTTTTCTTGTCTTAGGCCTCAAGAACTCATACATAAATACGTATACACACATGCATATGTAGTAGTAATCAAAGTGCGAAGAGTGAGTACTGGGATCTATCCCTCTTCACCTTCGCATGTCTTCAGTAGCACTGACAGCTGCAGTTACAGGAGCCATCCGGCAGAGGGCGCTGTAAATTTTGGGGTGCCGTCATGTTTGATGTAAGGCAAAGAACTATTCTCCACTCCGACGTGGCGCAACTGGGCAGCACTGAGTCGACAGCGAGACCATCGCTATGGTCGGTGCGGGCCCTCGCCCCCCCCAGGGCCTCGGGTGCGCCTCTCATAGCTCAAGGACTCTTCTGTCGGGGAGCCTTATATGAAAATCAGCAGCACCATCTGACGGTTGGCGGCAGGATTGCAGCTGTCAGATTTTGGGAAGGACCGAGCACTGTAATTAGCAGCATTTGTGGTAATGGAGCCTCACATTACAATTAACACTGGGCTGATCCATTTTGTGACATAAATATATATTAAAAATGTTTCAGTAAAAAATATACGATGAAACCAAACAGTGAAAATAAATAATGTGGGATTAAAAGCAGGGAAATTTTCTCCAACCAACTAATTTGGATGCTGCTATCTGCTATTTGCTTTCTATACAAACTGTTACTCACATATCTATCTGCAATGAAGGAAGGAGTTAACCATAGTGGTCACACAGCCCTCCCAATCTATATTGCTGTGCACCATGTTCCTAGGTCTCAAACAACCTCCTTGAAAGACTAATACTATTAAACATGGAAACGTGTTTAAGTAAATAAAAAAAATCACTGACTTATATGTATCTCACGTTTTAATTTGTGTTAGCTTTATTACACTGAGCACATTAAAGGATAGTAATAAGAACATATCAGTTTTGCTTTTAATATGACTTTAAAAGGCTCATCCATAGTTGGTATTTTGTGTATATACAGAGTACAGTACAACAACTGTATAACTTGATATTCTGAAAAGGAAATATGTTTCTTCATTTATTTTTATATGTCCAAATCATTGACCAAATGTGAAAACAAATGTACTCTTTTAAATATACTCTGTACAGTGGAGGACTTATTTTGCCTACATAAGCTAAATGGTAGTGTTGTTTATATCCATCCCATAAATTCCATAGCACAAGTCAGGTACCAGCCCCACACTGATGAGATTGATAAGCTAGTAGTGCAGGCAGGCATATTGTAAAAGGAGCCATTGATAGTGGTATTGAATTAAAGAGTGAACATGCATTATGGACTCATTTGTCTCAGTTTCTCATAGTGCACTTCAATCTATATAGATCTGAGCAAGAAAAACATTTTTTAACTTATAGACATCCAGATGTCAACACAAATGTACTATTATTTTACTATGTATATATATATATATATATATATATATACTGTATATATATATACTAGAATAATTACCCTTCATAAATGACAGTATGAGTCAATTTCGTGACTGCCTGTGTGAGATCACCCAGTGAGTCTGAGAGGAATCCTATACTGTATGTGTGTTTGTATGTGTGTGACTGCCTATGTGTATGAGATTATCTTGGTAAGTGTGAGAGTCTCCTGGTTAGTGTGAAAACTCCTTTGATAATGTCATGGCCCCCCTCGATGACATCACGGCCTACCCCCTTGATGCCAGAATGGCCCCACCCCTGCCCAGCGTGACAGACAATGCTCTTTATATTCTAAGAAATTTAAAACATTTTATTCTGACTTAGAGCATAGTTGAGCTAGGGAATGTCATAAAGTTACTTTCATCAGAAAAAAACAATGCCTCCGTGAGTCCCTTGAAGCATCTCCGAAACTTTGTGTAAGGTATCAAAGGGATGTTTACATTTCTGTGTCGTCCGGTTGTATTTGCAAACTGCCTGCTTCTTAGCATATGCACAGGAAATGGTTAGGTGTCAAATATTGAATCTACCAATTCACACCACACTAGCAGAAAGTATTGAATCAAGACAAAATGTAATTTTTTACACACACACGAAGATGCTTTTATGATCATAGCTTGCACAGTGTATGTTAATTTGCTACATACTTCAAAAGCAAGAGGTTTTTCCTAAATAACAGTGATAATGTATTTTACTGTACCTGCTCTGTAGGCATTTACCAGCTTATGCCCAACACATTGTGTATGTTCTATCTTTTCTATATAGGTTCTTACGCTGGATCCCATCCTGGGCTCTCTTCTTATCACCACCTGTGTCATCTTCCTGATTTTTGTGGTTCTTAATATCTTCCTCTCTGGCATGTTGGGCGTATTCTCACAGGAACGCCAGAGTCCAACTGTAAGAACTAGTTTTCCTCTAAGCAAGAATGAGATTATTTCATTTCTGTCTATTGTTCTAACTTATTTTCTATTTCTTCCATCATTAGCCATATAAAGAACGAGAAATTGTGGAGTTGCTGATGCTGAAACTGTCTGGTTTGCTGGGGATCCGTAAGACACCGAAAGTATCTGAAAATGAAGCAAATGATAAAGAAAGTGACTCCGAACTGTGATTTTCACGTGTGCTTGTAGCATTTGTGTAGCTCTATCACTGAGAATTACATACAAAGCATGTTATGATTCAAGATTATTGTCCTTAATATATAATAAAATATAATTTTTATTGTAATCCTTGGTGTTCATTTTTAATTTGTCACATTTAAATTGAAACTACTCTACGATGTACAGGGGTGATAGTCAGAAAGAGAGAAAGAGCAGTAACAAAACAAGACATTAGGGTTTGTAATAGGGCATGGTAAAGTTTACTGTATAAAACAAAAGTTGAGAGAGAGCGCAAAAGAGAAAAAGTAAAGAAAATAAGAGAAAATAAAAAGTAAAAAGTTCAAAGGAAAGAAAGGAAAAATGATGGAAAGGAATTGAATAGTAAGGATGGAAAAAAAGAAATAGACAATAAAAGGGACACATGTAAAGAAAGGGAAAAATTAAAAAGAACAACAACAAAATAAAAAAAGAAAAGAAAATTGGAAAAAGGATCTAAAAAACAAAGAAATAGAAAAAAAAAGAGAGAATCTTTTTTGTTGTTGTTTCTATTCAATTATTCCACATTTAAATGATAATCATACAAAACTGTACAAATATACAACAATAACATACAAAATAACTGTAGGTTCGATTATACATCACATGAATTTATATGCATTATTTGTTGGCACATGAGACTCCCAGCTGAGTAGGGAAAATTAGAGACTGATTTGCTCTAAGTAGAATTGAGCAAATAGTTATCCCACAATTTCCATTTTCTCATAATGTTTTCATTTACTAGGGGTAAATGGTCAATCAACTCCATTTCGATTCAATGCAACGATTTCTTCTATCTCAGTCCAAGTTGGTAGTGTTGTTTTCTTCTATTTTTTCACAACTAACCATTTAGCTACTAATAAAATATGGCTAATAATGCCTATATCTTTTTTTGGGGTCAAGCGAACTGAGTCTATACAAAATAATATAATTTTTGAGGATAGTGGTAGAGTTCTAATAAGCATTTTTTAAATATGGTCTAAGCATATCTTCCAAAAGTCTTTTATCAAAGAGCAGGTTCACCATATATGTAAATGTGTGCCTTTTTCCTTACATCCCCTCCATCAATTACTAGTTTGCCATAAAATTTGCCAAAAAATGCTGGTACTAATGAGTACCTCTGAGTTTGTTTGAAGTGTATTTCCCTTAAATGGACACATTTAATATTTTTCTCAGTCAGCTCAAAAGCCATAAACCAGGAATTTGCTTCCCAACTCTTACCTAGATCTATTTCCCACTTCAACATAGAGGAGTTTTTTTGTTCCTCTATGAGAGCTCTCATAGATTTTAAGCATTTAGAAATAGATTCCTCAATCTTTGTTTTACACATTAAATCAAAGTGCGTATGGTTTCTTGTATTAGTTAAATTAAATTTAGAACTTATGATCGCTTATTTGAGGGAGTTGTAATTCAATCACAATTTAGCTGTCTTAATTTCAGTCCAAACTCTTCCCATAGGATTTTTAAATGCGGTTATAATTGCTCCTGTAGAATCGAAATTGGAGTTATAAGAGAAGGGAAAGGCATCAAGTGTCTTACTTAGTTACATTTATACCACATTTTTAAAATGGAACGGATTACTAATTTGTTCCATATTTTTCAATCCAAGACTTTGAACCTTAGTAAATGATGTGATTTAACCTTCTGAATAAGAGAGTTCTGAATTTGTATACATTTTGGACTTTGGCCAGTATTACTGAATCTCAATAAATGCTTAATGTGTATTGCTTCCAATTATGCAAAAAGGCTAGAAGTTAATCCACCTCTTGAAAATGTCCTTTGTAATATCTCCTCATTACGCCAGGGTCTTTTACATTTACATGTAATAAAAAAACATTCCAGCATGTCCCTGTCTTTCTTCATTTCTTCTCCGGCGCAGACTCTGTTAAAAAAATAAATTACATTACTAATAAATACATACACAAACAAAATAATATAAAAAAAACCCTGATGGCAATCACAGAGGTCACACATTTCTTGTAGTTGGCCACCAGGTTTGCACACATCTCAGGAGGGATTTTGTCCCACTCCTCTTTGCAGATCCTCTCCAAGTCATTAAGGTTTTGAGATTGATGTTTGGCAACACGAACCATCAGCTCCCTCCACAGATTTTCGATGGGATTAGGGTCTGGAGACTGGCTAGGCCACTCCAGGAACTTAATGTGCTTCTTCTTGAGCCACTCCTTTGCTGCCTTGGCTGTGTGTTTTGGGTCATTGTCATGCTGGAATACCCATCCACAACCCATTTTCAATGTCCCAAGATTTGACGGTACTTGGCCCCGTCCATCGTCCCTTTGATGCGGTGCAGTTACCCTGTCCCCTTAGCAGACTAAACCACCCCCCAAAGCATAATGCTTCCACCTCCATGTTTGATGGTGTGGATGGTGTTCTTGGTGTCATAGGCAGCTTTCCTCCTCCAAACACGGCGAGTTGAGTTGATGCCAAAGAACTCGATTTTGGGCCCATCTGACCACAACACTTTCACCCAGTCCTCCTCTGAATCATTCAGATGTTCATTGGCAAACTACAGACTGGCATGTATATGTGCTTTCTTGAGCAGGGGGACCTTGCAGGAGCTGCAGGATTTCAGTCCTTCACGGCATAGTGTTACCAATTGTTTTCTTAGTGACCATGGTCCCAGCTGCCTTGAGATCATTAACAAGATCCTCCTGTGTAGTTCTGGGCTGATTTCTCACCGTTCTCATGATCATTGAAACTCCACAACGTGAGATCTTGCATGGAGCATCAGACCGAGGGAGATTGACAGTTATTTTGTGTTTCTTCCATTTATGAATAATAGCACCAACTGTTGTCACCTTCTCACCAAACTGCTTGGCGATTGTCTTGTAGCCCATTCCAGCCTTGTGTAGGTCTACAATCTTGTCCCTGACATCCTTGGACAGCTCTTTGGTCTTGGTCATGGTGGAGAGTTTGGAATCTGATTGGTTGCTTCTGTGGATAGGTGTCTTTTATACAGGTAACAAGCTGAGATTAGGATCACTCCCTGTATAAAAGACACCCAGGAGCCAGAAATCTTGCTGGTTGATAGGGGATCAAATACTTATTTCCCTCACTGACCTGCAAATCAATGTATAACTTTTTTGACATGTGCTTTTCTTGTTTTTATTTATTTTGTTATTCTGTCTCTCACTGTTAAAATACACCTACCATTAAAATAGATAAAGACTGACCATTTTCTTAAATTATTTTTTATTTCAGGTATACAGAATGCAAACAATTGTACAGTAATGTGCGAAATAGAACATAGCACAAACATTAATCTTGATTCTATAAAATTGTATCCTGCCTCCTCCCTTTTTATATATTTTCCTCCGTGCTGTTATTGGTAGAAAAATGAAATTAATCCAGGCCTTTCCTACCTATACTAGCATGTATCCCTAAGTCGATCAGTAACACATACTATTCTTTTATTTTTCCTTCCGCTGCTATCTCATCTAGGAAATCTTTAGTACTGTACCTGAATCTCAATGATATGACTTCGGGAACTACCTGGGAAAAAGAGAAGACCTAACTTCTTCTGCCTTCTAGCACTTACATGTCTGGAGTAATATATAGCTTTTTTTTTTTTTTTTAGCTTTAAGGAAGAGTCACCTAATATCTTATACCAGATTTTACTTAACCAAACAAACTTAAACATTTTAACCGACACACTAAGAATCAAATCTTCAGCTTTGGGTTGCACCCCCCTATCTCAATCATGCTTTAACTCAATCTTATCATACCTGTCTTCTCCACTTCGGTGCAGTTCTTCTCCCGATTTTTCCCCTCCGGTCTCCAGCCCTCCTTGTTCCCTGTCTTTAGTGCTTGGGTGCCCTCCCCTCTCTATCTCCACTTATTGAAGAAGTGGAATTTTGATATCTGTGTATTCTATCCAAGGGCCCCAAATTTCCAAAAACTTGGGAATTGAATCCGCTAGAGAATTGGAAATCCTTTCATTAACCGCTATGTAATGAACCTTAGCATTAACCGCCCCTATCTCCAGTGTGCTTTTCTTCCAACTCCTGGCTATATGTGATTTTGTCGCCAAAAAAATGAATTGTAATAGTCTGTTATGTGGGATAGAGAGCGATGCCACTGGCAGCCCCAGTAGACAGGTTTCAGGTGTTACCCTAATGTGGTGCCCAAAGATAGCTTCCACCAGAGCACCCACTGCTGTCCATAGTTGCTGAACCCTTGGGCACCTCCACCAAATGTGATAAAAAGAGCCCAACTCTGAGCAGCCTCTAAAGCATCTCGAACTTTCCGTTCCACTCCATTTGGCGAGTTGATCCGGGGTAGTGTACGCTCGGTGTAGGACTTTAATTGATGTCTTTAACATGCTATAGTTTAGCGACCCCCTCATGATGTTAGCCCAGGATGTTTCCCACGTTTCCATCTTCCAGTTTATGGCCAGATCCTTTTCCCATTCCCTCATATACTTATCTTTGGCTATCATTTTTGGGGTATTAAAGACATCGTAGAGTTCCCCTATAACGCCTCTCGGGAGTGGGGCCTTTTCGCACATTCTAAAAAATCTGTTATGAGAGGGGACCCCTGAGTTCCTGATTAATCTACCCACAAAATGCCTCAGCCTGCTATAGTTATAATGTTCATATAGAGGGATGTCAAATTCGTCCCTAAGAATCTCAAAGGTTAACACCCGGCCGTCTCTCATTCAGTTACCCAATCTGTCCAGTTTATTGTTCTTCCACCACTGCTGGGAGGCCTGTGAGATACCTGCCGGAGCTAGCGGGTGAGTGAAAATAGGTGTTAGGTGGGAGGGGCGGGGTAGGAGGTCTGTGTGGCTGTAGGCCCATACTAGGTTCGCCGCCGAGTTTCTTATCATTGGGTTGGAAGATTTTTTTATCTCTAGGGGGGTTAGGTGAAGCCAGACCGCCGCATCCCATGTATGGGGTTTCATGTCCCTGTTTTCAATGAACATCCATGCCGCATGGGCCTTGGACATATGAGCCTGGGGAATAAAAGCTAATTGCGCTGCTCTATAGTATAGCTTTAAATTAGGACACGCAAGCCCTCCCCTGGACTTATGCTTGTACATGTTGGTTTTTGCTATTCTGGAGGTACCCTTGCCCCAGACAAAATGGAAAACCCTTCTTTGAAAATTGGAGAGGTCTTTCATGGGTATCTGAATCGGGAGGGATCTAAATATATATAGCAGTCTAGGTAATATGTTCATTTTGACCGAGCTAATCCTACCAAGCCAGGAGATATTGTACTTTGCCCATTTGTTCATCTCTTCCTGTAGTGTGCGGAACAGTGGCCGGTAATTAGCCTTATATAGATCCTGTATTTTAGCTGTCAACCTTATTCCTAGATATTTGATCCCCCTCCCAGCCCATTGAAACTTAAAGCTCCTTGTGAGGGATTCTTTCTCTTGGAGTGGAATATCTAAGGCCAATGCTTCAGTTTTTTCCATGTTAATTTTCAGTCCCGAGAGCGTTCCAAATCATTCAAGCGTTTGCATCAGAGCTGGTACCGATCTCATTGGTTCCGAAATGGAAAACAATAAGTCTTCTGCAAAGAGCGATATCTTAAAATGTTGTAACCCAACTTGGATACCTTTTATCTCCGGGGAGGTTCTAATCGAATGGGCCAAGGGCTCTATTGCCAGAGCAAAAAGGAGCGGTGACAGTGGGCATCCCTGTCTTGTCCCTCTCTGGATGTGGAGAACTGGCCTCCCCCTACCCGGAAGTTTTAAATTTGCTTTGGGATCTTTATAATAAGTCCGGATTAAGTTGAGGAACTTCCCTGTAAATCCAAATGTGATCAGCGTAGCTGTCAGGAAGGGCCATTCCAGGGAGTCAAAGGCCTTCTCCACATCCAGAGAGAGCAGGCAAGCCGGAATATTGTTTATCTTAGCATGATGGACCAAATTCAAGATTTTCCGGATATTGTCGCCCGCTTGTCGCCCTGGTACAAATCCCACTTGGTCATTATGGACCAAGGAGGGGAGAACCCCTGCTATCCTATCTGCCATGATCTTGGCCAAGAATTTGATGTCGTTATTAAGAAGTGAAATTGGTCGGTAGTTCTTGGCATCTAATGGGTCCCTCCCCTCCTTGGGGAACAAGGCCAGATCAGCTCTATTGAGTTCTGGGGGGATTGGCAGGCCTTCCAGGATTGCATTAAACAATGTGGTCAAGTGTGGTGTCAGTGTGCCTACAATTTTTTTGTAGTACAAATTCGTAAAGCCATCTGGGCCTGGAGCCTTACCTATTTTAGAATCTAATATAACCTTACTCACTTCTTCCGGGGAAACTGATTTATTTAAAGAGGCAAGGTTTTCCTCCGTGAGTTTAGGTAGGTCCAGAGATTGGGTCACTCTTTTGATTGAGGCCATACTGATATACTACAGGATATCTTTCCCTGTGAAGGGCACAAGTGAGCTAAAAGAGGCTGCTCTCTGAGTAGGTAACCAGGCCTATAGAAAAAACCCACTGAGGTGTTTTTTGTTCTCAGATGAGCACCTCTACTCTTTTTGCATAACACTAGTAAACCAAGAAATAAACAAAGACTGTATGTATCAAAATACATGATAACAATCTATATTCCAATATATCACAATATAAAATCAGTGAGAAGTATATAAAGTCTTCCAATCAAGTATATATTCCACAGAATATATATGGTATTAGCATTTAGTGATATGGCATATTCATAAATGGACAATCAATGTACTCTATAAAAAAAGCAAACAGCAAAATCGGGTATAAAAACCAACATAGCTACCAGAATATAAAATATAGTGGAGTTATATAAAAACACTTACATTATAATATAAAAAGACAATAGTAAATAATTTGGCAGTCTAAATAGATTTTGTAGATAGGTATTAGATTATATAATAAGGGATTTTATAACATAATTGAATACATTTAATTTAGCAAGGCCAACAGTCTGTTTTGGATAAAAAAGGGTACAAGGAGAATTTATGGATTGGTAACCATATGCGGATTATGATTTCCAATTCCTCTTTAAGGTTGTATCACATTATAAAATGTAACAGAAAGATTTTATATAGACTCAATATCTCAGTTCTATGATAAAATACAATACATATAATAAAAAGAACAGCTATACTTTGCCAATTATGGAGTTAGAGAGTAGACCCTTTTCAGAATAGGACTCCTTCTAAATGTGGTTGTAAATAACCCTTCTTTTGTATTAGCAAAATAGATATAGAGAATTGCCACAGAAAAAGATTAAAAAAACTGTTTTTTAGAGGCATTTGTTTAAACAGATATAGTATTCCTTATCTTCTCATACACCCTTGTTTTAGTCACATGGCTTATTTTAACCAGTGGTAAACATGATGTCATATTTGTAGTTTTTAATCTTATAGGATGCTTGAAAAAGTACTCTATATCCAAGATTCTAAGCTCAAAGATAGGACTCTAATTTTGTTTAATCAATATTGATATTGTTTTTAAAGACTATTTCAGACATAGTCTCTGCCAGTATATACCTGTCTACAGTCTATAGTACATATCTTAGACTTAGAGTCTATCAGTTTATATTTGCATACCAAACACGAGACTGGCCAATACCAAACTGCAGCTTGAGATCTAGCTGCAACTTACTTCAAGTTTGACACTTTGAATTAAGGAAATTCTATTTCTCTTATCTCCGAAAGAGTAATTCTATTAAGAAAGAAAGAAGGCCTGTTTTGTTGCCACTATATTTTATGTGATATACAACTCTATCCCTTATAAGGAAGATAATACTGAGATAAGAGAAAAATCACCAGAGGTGGAAGAGCTACTAACGGTGACTAGAATGAAAACCTTATTAGAGGATTCCAGCTTAATTTTCTGGCAGAAATTAAAGAACAAATAATTTCTAATACTATGGCCATTACGGACTGCGTCACTAAAGTCACGGCCATAGAAATAGTAATGGACAAACAAATAATGGAAAATAACACGCTCCAGACACAGAATAAAAAACTATAAGAAAAAATACAAGATTTAACAAATAAGATTTCCAGCCTGGAAGATAGATCTAAAAGAAATAATATACGAATAAAAGGAATTTCAGAAGATCTTAAAGACACAGATTTGACAAAATATATAATAAAGCTCCTCTCCTCGTTAGTTCCAGATTTTGAGACAGTACCAAACAAATTTGATCTATTGCATAGAATTCAGACATCAGGAAATAAAGAGAATGGAAGACCTAGAGATGTCATGGTCAAAGTGCATTTGTTGAATTATAAAGAAGACATTATGCGTGCAAGTTAGAGAGAAGATCTTAAAACCACCATACCAGAATATCCAAATATTTGGGGATATATCAGCATACACGCTAAATAAACGTAAAGAATATTCTAGAATAACTTTGGCGCTGAGAAAAGAAAATATACGCTATAAATGGATATTTCCACAGGGACTTGCAATAATTAAAGATGCCAGATGGTATAGAATTCACTCAGTCAAAGAGGTAACAGACTGCCTGAGGAATTGGAAGATCTATCTAGAAGATTGTCATCTGATCCCCCCACGACAGAGGATGATTGCAGCTTCTGATAATTGTTTTTTTAAATTTTGAGGTAAAGATTCTGTCAGAAATGCTTTAATAGTCCTGCATAGATAGATGTTTATAGGTTTTTTGAGAGACTGGGAGGTAGCTGCTTCCATTAGAAAGGTTTACCTACCACTTCTAAACATTGGTTAATTAGCCCTTAGGAATTTGACCCAACATGAGAGATAGGATGGGTCATATTCGGTATGCTTGTAGTCAGTATGTATGCTTAAAGGAACAGAGAAGCACAAATTTAAATAGTGAGGATAGGAAGGGGAGACATAGGTTAAGAGGAATTAAGTCAATAAAGAAACTATGGGCCTCATTCTATTAGCGGCCGTAAATCGGCCGTAAGGCTGCGATTCCTTGCGGGGGTTCTGTTAACTCGCGATTCTATTATACGGCCCCGCAAGGATCTCCTCTTACGGCCGGCCGCATATCTTGGAACCGGCCGTAAGCGGTGAAATCTAAAAACGCAAAAATAAATTCAAGCCTGCACTGTACAGCTCTGTAAATGCTAGGGATCATATTGGGGGACATGAGGATTAAAAGGAACCCACTCTCAAGCTTGCACATCAGCCCAAACCCGAGTTCAAATTAACTGTTTATTTTCCGGCTGCGGCGTGGGCGGGTCTGAAGTGCTCCAAGCACTCTGGACTTTTTACATGGATATTTTACGGATATTAAAAATAAAATATTTTACGGATTTGAGTATAGGATAATTATGTGCTATTTTTTCTAACACCTAAAATCCCTTTATAGTCTTCTCAAAGTGCAGGATGGCTTTATTTGAGCTATTTTATGTGCTTAATTGGTGCTAGCGGGACCTCTTTCCTGCAAGTAAGCAGCGGCTCGTTTTTAGCCTTGCAGAGAGGTTTCCTGGAGCAATTGAATTGCAAATAGGAATTTCTTACGGCCGAAACTCTTGCGGTCGTTTTAGATCAAAGGCTTTCCTCTGGCGCGAGCGGCCGCAAGAGATAGCAAGGCACCGGCCGCAAGCCTGCCGGAGCCTCCGGCCGTAAGGGAATAGAATAGCCGAATAGCTTGCGGCCGGTCCTTGCGGCCCCGCAACGGCTGCGGCCGCTAATAGAATGAGGCCCTATGTCATTAAGGATAATATCACATAACACCAATGGATTGAATATGCCCATTAAAAGAAAAATTGCATTTTCAGAATATAATAAATCAGGTGCAGAAATAATATGCTTACAAGAAACACATCTGAAAATGAAGTATAACCATCTATTAAATAATACATCTTTTTTGAAGAGAGTAGATGCTAATTATACTAGTAAAATAAGGGGAGTCTCGATATTATTTAAAGCTAACTTAGTGGTGGAGGAAGAGTTTAAAAAAATTGATATAGAGGGAAGATATATATTGTGGGTAGGAGAAATAAATAAACGCATCTATACAATTGTAAATATATATGCCTCAAATAAGAATCAAGAGAGATTTTTTATAAAAATACTGAAGTTAGTTCATAAATATAAAAAAGGAAAAGTTATTATATGTGGAGATTTAAATCTAGCTATGGATCCAGTTCAGGATAGATCAAAATCTAAATATAAGAAAAATAATAATACTCCGAGTCATTTAAGATTAAGAATTAAAAAACTAATGATAGAGCTTGACCTCTTTGATATTTGGAGAACATTTAATTCAGAAAAGATAGAGTTTACATATCACTCAAAGAAATATAATGTATACTCTAGAATAGATTATTTCTTGGGGGATCCTTCAGTGTTATATGATACAAAAAAAATAACTATCTTATCTACTGCATTATCAGATCACTTTCCACTGATGTTGGAATTAAAAGGGGTTGAAACCTATGGTAAAATAAGAAATTGGAGAATAGAACCTATGATTTTAAAAGATAAGATATATATAGAAGAAATAAAAACAGCTATCAGAGAATTTATGCGCTTAAATATAGATTCAGTATCATCTCCTTCAGTCATATGGTGTACACTAAAGGCATTTGTTAGAGGCATTCTAATAGAAAAAGAAGTGCGAATGAAGAGAGCTAGGGGAACAACCCTAAGAAATCTTTATATTTAGTTAGATATATTACAGAATAGCAATAAAAATCTTCCAGCCATGGAAAAGATGGAAAAAATTAAAGATATTAATTAACAAATTAAAAAGATATTTCAGCTAATTCAAGATAGAATGGTTTGGAAAGCCCAACAAAGCAATTATCTCATGGAAGGAAAAATGGGGAAATATTTGGCCAATAAAGTTAAGAATCAAAAAATTCAAAACCATATTCAGGGACTCAGGGGAGAAGATAATCAGCTATATAACCATCCAGAAAAAATTGGCAACATATTTTTCCAATACTACTCAGAATTATACAATATTGAGAAGCAGAAAGATTTTCAGAAACCCAGTTTGAGTGAGATAAGGAACTTTTTGAAGGATATTAAATTCCCTAAGATATCAGAGGAAGAACTAATATATCTAAATGAACCAATAACGGAGAAAGAAATAATAAAGGTTATTAATTAAACAAAAAACAATAAGGCCCCTGGTATTGATGGCCTAGATAAACTATTCTATACAACGTTTATAGACCAGCTGGCCCCTTTATTGGCCAGTATGTTTAATGAGATTAAGAACAGCGGCATTATTAAAGAGGAGTTAACTGAAGCAAAAATTATAAATATACTAAAAGAAGGAAAAGACCCGGAAGATAGGAAAAGCTATAGACCTATCTCTCTTATTAATTATGATCTAAAAATATATTCTAAGGTGTTAACTAATCGTTTGATCCCTTTAATCCCGCAATTGATTAATTCAGAGCAGACAGGATTTGTTAAGTCCCGACAAGAAGGGGATAATATAAGAACATTGATAGATATTCTCTCAATATGGAGGAGTGATGGGGGCCCCAGTTTGGCTCTGTCGATAGATGCAGAGAAAGCCTTCGACAGAGTCAGCTGGGACTTCCTTAAAATTGCCTTGGAAAGTTTTGGACTAGATGAATTTGCTTCTAAAGCAATTATGGCTCTTTATATTAACCCTACAGCTAAGATCAGTGGGCCTAATTATGAAACATCTTTTTTCCCCCCAAAAAAATGGAACTAGGCAGTGCTGTCCCTTGTCTCCCATATTATTTAATCTTTATGTGGAGCCTCTTTTATTGAAAATAAGGGAAGCAAAGGATATTGAGGGAGTAAAAGTTGGTCTTAAAGAGTATAAAATTGCTATATATGCAGATGATCTGATAGTTATTTTGAAGAACCCTATCCAATCTTTGGGAGCTCTTGATGTCATCTTTAAAGAATTTGGAAGACTTTCTTATTACAAGGTCAACCATGAGAAATCAGATATTATATGGAGAGATCTCTTCTTTTGAAGAAATTACAAGTTTAAAAAGCTCATTTAATTTTAAATGGAACTCTAATAAAATAAGTCATTTGGGTATAGACCTATCATTCAAGGTTAATAAGATTTTGAAAGCTAATCTAGAAAAGATATGGAAACAGATTCAGAAAATCCTCCTAGAGTGGAAAGATGTAAAATTTTCATGGTCAGCTAGAATCGCAATTAGTAAGATGATATTGATCCCTAAAATCACTTATATCCTTAGAACAATTCCGGAAGTTCCGCCAATATATTGGATAGTAAAACTGCAAAGAAGTATAGATGCATTTATTTTGGGTGGTAAAAGAACTAGAATCCCTCTCTCAATTACCAAAAGACCCGTGCTTAAGGGTGGATTGGCATCACCCTCTATAAGAAATATATATAATGCTATTGTCCTCTCTCAAATTATGATATGGAGTACTCCTGACATTAATCCAGGTTGGAAGTCCCTAGAATATGATATATTAAAAATAGACACTCCTAATACATTGCTGTGGATTGATGGGTTAAATGATGTCAAGAGTGAACGGCTACCCAGAGGAGTAAGAACATTGTTAAAATTCTGGGTGACAAATAGAGATAAATTGAATCTTTCGAGGTATCCTTAGTTAGAGTGTCTCTTATCACCGTTCAATGTTGACTTAATAGGTGGATGGAAATTGCAGGGAATATCCCTTATAGATGATCTTTACGCATCTGGTGTCCAACTATCCTGGTCTAACTTGAAGCAAAAATATAAACTTAAGAACAACCAATGGTTGGCATTTAGATCTTTACAATCCTTGGTGAAAGCAAAGGGATATGGTAAAAAGATTAGCCATTTGATGACTGACTTTGAAAGTATGCTATATCAGAAGGCGTTACCGCATAGAATTTCAAGATGTCATAGGATTCTAATGCCACAGGTTAAAGTAAGTCTAACGAAAGGTATGTTAGAGTGGCAGAAAGATCTACATATTTCAATGGACGGAGATAAATGGGAGAAGGCTCTAAAAACCGTAAAAATCTCTTCCTGCTCTAGTAACTATATTGAATTATATTTCAAGTTGATCAACAGATGGTATTGGACACCAGATGCGATTAATACATTTGCACAGAACAAAGGGAATACATGTTGGAAGGGTTGCGGTATAAACAGTGATTCACTCCATGCTTGGTGGAACTGCACAAAAATAAAGCCTTTTTGGAGAGCTTGTACATATCTGATTGAGGACATATGTGAGGTAGAGGTTCCTTTTGCCCCAGAGCTGTTCCTATTACATATAAACCTAATGGAGACTTTTCCAAAAGTCTACCTCCTGGTCTCTCATATTCTTTTGGATATTAAAATGTATATTGTGAAATATTGGAAATCAGAGTTCCCCCCATCTCTTCAAGAAATTATAAATTGTGTTATAAGAAATAGAAAGTTTGAAGTCCAAGGAGAGAGCTCGGTCAAGCGAACTGGAAGATAAGGACTAGTCAGTTGGTCTGTATGGGATAGATATTGCAATAGAAAGGTTAATATATGAGAAATTATGTTTGATTATTATTATTATTATTATTGGTGTTATATGCCTTTGCTGTTAAATCAGATTTTCTCCTTCCCTTTGCTCTTCTCCGTCTCTCTTTCTCCATTCCTTTTCTCTTCTCTCTTCCTATTGGAGTGGGGCGGAGGGGAAGGGAAGAGGAAAGATTTTTTTTTTCCTTTTCTCTCCTTCTTTACCTGAGTCTCCCCAGAAGCACATGATTTCTGTGCTAAACTGTTAACTATATTGAGAGTCCCAGTTCCTTTGTATGCTTGTTGGAGGTATCAAGTTAAATGACCTTGCTATTAGGGAGTTGCCTTCCCATCAGGAGTACAAGATATTACATAAAAATTGGTATTCGAAGAGATGGCAGGGAGGAGATTTTAACAGTCTATTTATACATATGCAATTGCTAAACTGTTGAATTATTGATACCTCTTGAATGTATGATTGTTTTGTTTTGTTATGTTTTTGACGTTTGTTAAAGAAAAACGAGAAAAAAGAAAGTATAAAAAAAAAAAAGAAAAAAAAGGTATTATGGACAGACCAGATGTGGCTATTGGTTTAAATTAACAGTCAATACATATGTTTTGTATAAAAAATAAAAAATAAATTAATTAAAAAAAATAAAAAAGTATGTATTCCACAGAATATATATGGTATTAGCATTTAGTGATATGGCATATTCATAAATGGACAATCAATGCACTCTATAAAAAAAGCAAACAGCAAAATCGGGTATAAAAACCAACATAGCTACCAGAATATAAAATATAGTGGAGTTATATAAAAACACTTACATTATAATATAAAAAGACAATAGTAAATAATTTGGCAGTCTAAATAGATTTTGTAGATAGGTATTAGATTATATAATAAGGGATTTTATAACATAATTGAATACATTTAATTTAGCAAGGCCAACAGTCTGTTTTGGATAAAAAAGGCTACAAGGAGAATTTACGGATTGGTAACCATATGCGGATTATGATTTCCAATTCCTCTTTAAGGTTGTATAACATTATAAAATTTAACAGAAAGATTTTATATAGACTCAATATCTCAGTTCTATGATAAAATACAATACATATAATAAAAAGAACAGCTATACTTTCCCCATTATGGAGTTAGAGAGTAGACCCTTTTCAGAATAGGACTCCTTCTAAATGTGGTTGGAAATAATCCTTCTTTTGAATTAGCAAAATAGATATAGAGAATTGGCACAGAAAAAGATAAAAAAACTGTTTTTTTCAGAGGCATTTGTTTAAACAGATATAGTATTTCTTATCTTCTCATACACCCTTGATTTAGTCACATGGCTTATTTTAACCTGTGATAAACATGATGTCATATTTGTAGTTTTTAATCTTATAGGATGCTTGAAAAAGTACTCTATATCCAAGATTCTAAGCTCAAAGATAGGACTCTAATTTTGTTTAATCAATATTGATATTGTTTTTAAAGACTATTTCAGACATAGGGCCTCATTCTGTTATCGGCCGTAAAACGGCCGCAAGGCTGCGATTCCTTGCGGGGGTTCCATTATCTTGCAATTCAATTATACGGCCCCGCAAGGATCTCCCCTTACGGCCGGCCGTATATCTTGCAACCGGCCGTAAGCTCCAAAAACTTAAAACGCAAAAATAAATTCAAGACGGCACTGTACAGCTCTGTAAATGCTAGGGATCATATTGGGGGACATGAGGATTAATAGCAACCCCCTCTCAAGCTTGCACATCAGCCCAAATCCGAGTTTACATTAACTGTTTATTTTCCAGCCGCAGCGTGGGCGGGTCTGAGGTGCTCCAAGCCCTCGGGACTTTTTACATGGATTTTTGACATAAATTAAAAAAAATTTTTTTTTACGGATTTGAGTGTAGGGGAATGTTGTGCTATTTTTGCTAACACCTACAATCACTTTATAGTCTCCTCAGAGTGCAGGATGGCTTTATTTCGGCTTTATAATGTGCTTAATTGGTGCTAGCGGGACCTTTTTCCTGCAAGTAAGCTGCGGCTCGCTTTTAGCCTTGCAGAGAGGGTTCCCGGAGCAATAGAATAGCAACCGGGCTTTTCTTGCGGCCGAAACTCTTGCTGCCGTTTTAGATCAAAGGCTTTCCTCCGGCGCGAGCGTCCGCAAGGGATAGCGAGGCGTCGGCCGCAAGCCTGCCGGAATCCCTGGCCGGAGGGGAATAGAATAGCCGAATAGCTTGCGGCCGGTCCTTGCGGCCCCGCATCTCCTACGGCGGATAATAGAATGAGGCCCATAGTGTCTGCCAGTATATAGCTGTCTACAGTCTATAGTACATATCTTAGACTTAGAGTCTATGGCCCTCATTCTATTGCAAGTCGGCCAATTGAATAGGGCTCTAAATAAGCACATAGCATTTTTTTTTACAGAAGTTTTTAGTTAGTGAAGTCCTTGCTTTTGGATAGAAGATCACTAACTAACAACTTCTGTAAAAAAATATACTCTGTGCTTATACAGAGCCCTATTCAATTGGCCAAATCACATTTGAATGAGGCCCTATCAGTTTATATTTGCATACCAAACACGAGACTGGCCAATACCAAACTGCAGCTTGAGATCTAGCTGCAACTTACTTCAAGTTTGACACTTTGAATTAAGGAAATTCTATTTCTCTTATCTCCGAAAGAGTAATTCTATTAAGAAAGAAAGAAGGCCTGTTTTGTTGCCACTATATTTTATGTGATATACAACTCTATCTCTTATAAGGAAGACATGTAATTGGGGTTTCTAATAGGACTATATAATGGTTTGGTGTACACTTACAATGGAGTAATTTCTCTCTAAAAAAAGACACAACACTGCAGAATGGGATAATGTTTACCCCCCTATTAAAGGGTCTTTAATATTCACTTTACTGATAATCAAGAGGTATTCAGTTTTCCCATACAATCTTGTACTCTTTTAACTTGTGTGTTAATCCAGGATTTTTTAATGAGTTTTTATCTTCGCCGTTGTGATATATATAACTATTAAA
This sequence comes from Discoglossus pictus, assembly GCA_027410445.1. Taxonomy (NCBI): domain Eukaryota; kingdom Metazoa; phylum Chordata; class Amphibia; order Anura; family Alytidae; genus Discoglossus; species Discoglossus pictus. Next base: position 21,413,852 of record CM050176.1, on the reverse strand, counting down.
AATAATTTTTTGACATAATTTTTTTCCCATTTTGTATATAGTAAATGTTAAAATGTATCCCCAAATGTTCTATGCTTATTTGGGGAGGGGGGCAGGTACATGTGAAGACACCCCTTAGGGCATCAACATAATCATTATAGTTTTTTTTAGATATTAATAAAAATAAAACATTTCATGAAATGTGCTGCATATGTCAAGGATGCTTTCTGCCTAAGGGGTGCAGAAATGGATTAATCCGGGAGAATTAGATGTGCCTTTAAGATGATTGTGTGGATCCAATGTGGTTCTTCACAATTTAGAATTTGCAGTCAGAGCCTCCTGTTCACATTTAAACCACTCCTTGTTTTAAATCACTAAACCTGAATTGTATCATTGATCACCCCGTCAGGAAGCTGATTTAATTTTAAATTGCATTTAAAATAGCATTAAAAAATTGGTTATACATTGTACTACTAAAATTAATTGTGCTGCTCCTGTATGCTAATGTGTTACTCAGTATGCTAAGGTGCAGCTCAGAGTACTTGGGGTATGACTGCTAGATAACATTAGAGGTCTTTTATTGTCACTACTACAGAGACAAACAAGCAGACTAATTAGCACTTTAAAGCATCTAATTATTCATAAGGTGCTTATTTGCATATATATATGCAGCAACAACAACATTGGATTTCTCAGGGTTGACTCACTTTAGAAGAATGGATAATACAATGTATAGCCTGTTTTTTTTATTTTTTTTAATAATTAATATTTTATTTAGGACAAGTAAATTTTATACAACAGTTTAGTATATCATAGAAAAGTCTCTCATACAGCAAGAAAACATAAGCACAAAGAGAGTGAAAAACAGATCAGAGATATACGAAAGTCTAGACATCCTGTCCTCCTTAGCCTGTTATGCCATCGTGGTCTAGTAAATATCCAAAGTTTTTAGTAAAATGGTATGGATAGAGCATATAAGAATAAACATAAACTATAAATTCCTAGTTCCCCAACCATATTGACTTTGACCATCTAAAATCTGAGTTCCACACGACTTTCTATTCTATGATGTAAAAAGACGTCCTATCTTTTTATTTTCCTTTTTGATTATCATCCTGCATTCTTAAGTATGCTTACTTTTAGCTATTTTACAAAATATCTACCTATCATTAAACTTCCTCCGCTGATGCTTACTTGTGTTAACATATATAATATATTCAGTACCTGTGAGCTCCTTCATCATCACTCCAAAAGCTTCCATCCAGATGTGAAACACCCGTCCTCTCCAGCCGCCACCATCCACTGACTTCCCGAACTGTCCCATCCTATCCCAATCTAGATCTGTATACTATATTTGGACATCAACCAGGGAGACCACGTGCTAGTAAACTGGGGCATTGTGCTCTGTAATGAGTTAGCTATTCTCTCATTTATCATTATATAATTTATTTTTGTTATAATTTCTTTGATTGTTAGTGTGGACGTTTTCCAATTTTTGGCTATGCAATTTTTAGTGGCCAAGGTCCAGAATTGCCAGAGTGCATTCTGCTCTCTAGATAGATCGTGATTTTTCAATCCTAGTAGGCATGTTTCTATTTCGGGTCTCAAATTACTTTTTGTGATTTGTGTAAATAAATCAGTGAGTTCTCCCCATAGCTTTTGTGTGATGGGACATGTCCACCAGATATGTAGGAAATTCCCTTCTGTTTTACATCCCCTTTCTCCATTTATGTTTTTGTTAAATGTTGCCATCCGTTGGGGAGTGTAATAGGTTCTGTGTAGCACCTTAATAGAGGTCTCAAGTAAGTATATGAGCCTCTTGTCAGATTAGTACAAATTCTTTTCCAGGTTATGGCATCTAATTCCCTTCCCAAGTCCTGCTCCCACTTCACCATAAATTTAGTTTTTTGTGTATTCTGAAACTCCGTCAAGTAGGAGTATATGTATCCTAGGGTGCCTTTCATTGAGGGTATCTTTGCACATATAGATGACCAACCTGTATGTTTAGGATTCCCATACCTATGGGCCAACGAAGAGATCCAATGTCTAAACTTCCGGTAGTTCCACAACTCCCTCTCCGGAATTTGAAATTGGGATATGATAGAAGTATGTGTTAACAGGGCCTCTGTGGAAAACCATTCTCCTTTTCTCATTAAAGGGCTAGTCTGCCACCATATTTTAGAATTTGGGCTAAGAGTGGCCCCAAACTCGGGGAAGGATGTTAAGGACATCAGTGTTGATAGAGGTGGAATCAAGTTGCTCGAGTTTTTAACCCTATCCCAGGTCTTGAGGGTCGGAGATATTATTGGGTTAGTATGTTTGTATCTCGTGTCTATTTTTGCTACCTCCCAGATCACGCTATCCCATGAGTGGGGTTTCATCTGCCAATTTTCAATAAAAGTCCATAGCGGTTGTAGTTTACTAGAGTGGATTACAGGGATGCACGCTAGCCGTGCTGCTTGTAAATAAAGCCTCAAGTTGGGACAAGAAAGTCCCCCTTTTTGCCTATTCCTGTACATTGTTTTCCTCGCGATACGTGGTGGTTTATTACGCCAGATAAATCTAAATATTGTATTCTGGAATTGATCTATTTCCCTCTTACATAGATTGATTGGTAAAGTTCGGAAGAGATACAGAATTTTTGGGAGCACTGTCATTTTTATTGATGTTATACGTCCCGTCCATGATATTTGGTATTTTGACCAGGTCCTCAAGTCCTCAGTCAACTGTCTAATTAATGGTGGGAAGATCGCTTTATATAGACCCGCTAAATTTTTGGTGAGATTAATTCCAAGGTACTTGATTGAATTTTTAAGCCATTGAAAATTGTATGCCGCCTTTAATGTTTCTATTATAGGCCCTGGAACCCCTACCCCCAAGGCTTCAGTTTTTTCTTCATTCATTTGTAGCCCTGACATGGCCCCGAATTCCCTTAGAGTAGACAATAGTTTAGGTATAGAGTTTATAGGTTCCGTCAGAGTGCATAAAAGATCATCTGCGAATAGTGAGCATTTCAGGTGGTGGTGACCTATCTGCAGACCCCCGATCTCCCCCTCGCCTCCTATTTTTTCAGCTAGAGGCTCAATAGCCAAAGCAAATAGCAGTGGAGACAGGGGGTACCCTTGCCTGGTACCCCTTTGGATGTCTACCATTGCCTCTCCTGTCCCAGGTAGTCTTATATGAGCTTCAGGATTTTTATATAGTGTTCTGATAAGACGTATAAAGTTTCCTTTAATACCGAATTTAGCTAGTACTGCATATAAATAAGGCCACTCTACTGTGTCAAATGCCTTCTCCATATCCAACGCCAATAAACAAAGAGGCGTCTTACTTTGGGAGGCTAAGTGTATAACATTCATGGTCCTTCGGATATTATCCACCGTTTGTCTAGGTTGTATGAACCCGGTCTGATCTTTATGTATTAGGGATGGGAGAAACTTTGCCATCCTATTTGCTATAATTTTGGTTAGTAATTTAATGTCCCCATTCATAAGGCATATGGGTCGATAATTTTTCGGCTCCAGGGGATCCCTCCCCTCTTTAGGGAAAATCACTAGGTTTGCTTTGTTGAGTTCCGGGGGCATAGATCCCCCATTTAGTATGGCGTTAAATAGACAACTAAGATAAGGGGCTAAAATGTTCCCAAATACTTTGTAATAAGAGTTGGTGAAGCCATCCGGCCCTGGGGCCTTCCCTGATTTCAGACTTTTAATGGTTTCTAATATCTCATCTACTCCTACTTCCGCATTAAGATCCTCTAGATCTTGCTCCGAGGCTTTAGGGAGATCGCAGGAGTCCAGGTATGATTTGAGAGCTTCCGGACTCGGGTTTATCTTTGTCGAGTAGATTGAGTTATAAAATTCCCTGAATGTGTGTTTAATTTCACTTTGGCTCACTGTTATCCTCCCAGCCTTAGTTTTAATCCTCAGAATTTGAGAAAATGCTGTTTGAGTCCGAAGCTTCCGTGCCAGAAATGAGTCTGGTTTATTAGCCTTGGAATAAAACAGCTGATTCGTCCGTCTCAGGGCGTTCTCTGTCTTGTACGAAAGCAAGGCATCTAGTTCTAGTCTAGCTACATCTATACTATGGTGAAGTCTGGTGGTGGGGTGTGCTTGATTTTGTAATTCTAAATCTCGTAATTTTGTATTGAGTTCCTGTTCCTGTTGTATACTGTTTTTTTTTATGACTGATGCCATCTTGATACATGACCCCCTGATATAGGCCATCCACACCCATCCTACATTTGATCCCGGGGTATTATTTAGTTCAAAATATTGTTGTATCTCTTTTTTTATCTGTATCATTAGCGCCGGATCCGCTAGCATGCGTTCATTTATTTTCCAGGAATATGGAGTCTTTGCGTCACTACCAAGGTCCATATCCAAGGAAACTGCTGAATGGTCCAACCACGGGCATACCAAAATTTCTGATCCCCTGGTCTAGTCAAAAAACTTTGAGGTCACTAATATCGTGTCTATCCATGAATAGGTCCCGTGTGTATGTGAATAGTAAGTATATTTGCGTCTATTAGGATGGTGTCCCCTCCAGGCATCCACTAAGCCCAATCTGTCTAATGGCTTTTTAATCTGTTTTAGTTTCTGCAAGTATCTTTTAGTGGCCTGGGAACTCGAGCGATCTAGCCCTTGCTCTAGAACAAGATTGAAGTCCCCCCCTATCACCACCAGACCATCTGAATAAGGTTCTACCTTTCTCAACATATGTAGTAGACTTTTATGGGGTGCCACCGTGTCTGCATAAAAGGATACCAGCGTTAGTTTGATTTCTTGGATTGTTCCCCGTAAAATGACATAATGCCCATCTTTATCTATCATTTTGGAGTCTATCTGGAATGGAAAGTTACGGTGAATGAGGATGGTGGCTCCTGCTTTTATGGTCCGTTGGGTAGAAGAGTGATATAGGGGATAATCCTTGTTTAAATACGAAGGAATATAATTCTTTGCAAAATGCGTTTCCTGCATAAATATTATGGACGTTTTTTTTGTCTGGTAGTACAGGAAGGCTTTCCTTCTTTTAAATTGGTAATTAAAGCCCTTAACATTATACTTATCCTTAATAACCCTAGCCATTTCTGTCTTGTAGCCTAAGATAGTTTGGTCTAATCATCTTACCTTGTTTTAGTTTTAGCCGGGATGGATGGGGCGACCGAAGAGGTGCTCGAGCCATGGCGAAAGGCTCCTTGAAGCTGTTGTAGTGATGATAGTCGAGCGTGTAATTCTGGAAGAGAAAAACATAACAAGGAGTCAAGTTAACATTTGAGGAGTTCACAAAAAGATCATTATCTTTGCAGTCATCAAGGAGTACTATTATATATATTGCTTTTAATACACATAGCTTCCTACTCCAGTCGTCTGTCCTGGCTTCTAGGGGAGAGTAATGGACCTGCCATTCTCTAGTACAGCCCCGTTAGGAAGGGGTAATAGGTTTCTTTGGGGTAAAGAAACTCCAACTAAGGAGAGGGGGAATTCCCTCAACATATCAGATTATTCAACTAATATTATAACTAGCAACATATTAACTAGATTCAAAAAATCACAACTGTAAATAGCAACATTTTTTTTAAAGGTTGAAAAATTCTCTGGGCACAAGAGTTCTGAAATATAAGTCCCGTGACTCAACCAGGAAGTTTCCGGGATCTCTTTAACTTGGGGTTCAGCGTATTTTTTCTTTTAATTTTGAATTGTTAATTATCCAAGTCCTTCCATTTCTGGGCAAATCCTCAGTTCCTCCCCTCGAGTCTTGGTGAGTTTCTCTGGGGGTTTTGTCGTGGCATCCAATGTATTAGCCTCCTTAGGTCTGTTTCTATTCTTATGAGGGACCGTGTTCCACTGTCTCTTAGGAAGAGGATTCCAAGCCGCACTTTGACTTTCAGGCTCTCTATCTCCGCCATCAGAAATTATATGTAACATTTGTAGTAATGTTTGGCAGTCCTCCAGATTGTGTGTCGTGTGAGTTTTTCCCTTATACTGAAAAATCAGGGCAAAAGGGAAGCCCCATCGGTATTGGATGCCATGTTGAATGAGTATTCCCAATGCCGGTTTCATTTCTCTTCTCTTGGCCAATGTGACAGGAGAGAGGTCTGCAAAAACCATAAGCTGAGCATCATCTGGTCCTCTAAGATCCGAGATCTTTCGGGTTGCTTCTAGAATTAGGTCCCTTGACTGTTGCCGGGAGAATTGAACAATTACATCCTTGGGGGAATCCACATTTCTAGAAGCTCCTAACGCCCTATGCGCTCTTTCTATATCAACATCTGCTATTGCCCCTTCAGGTAAGATCACAGTAAGCAAGTCCATAGTATATCTTTTCAGATTAATTACCGCTTTTGGTATACCCCTACTAATTAGAGTAGTTAAATTGTTAGAGATAGTAGAGAGTGGCGGTCTTGTTGATTTTCAATTAGGGTCTTAAAGCTGTAACCCAGAGTAGTAATGCTAAACTGCTTTGCCAGTCCTCACAGCCATCATGTGCATCTGTTTTTACTTCCTGGGTGTTGTGTATCTGTTGCTGCTTTTAAGCCTTGCATAAGCTGTAGTACTAAGAGCATTTATTGTGATGAAGATGTGACGTATATAGGAGCCTATGCTCCTGCAGTATATCAGAGTACTCACAGTTCAGGACCAGGCTTTAGATCTTTACCCTTAGAGTCCCAGGAGTCGTGGGTATGAAGAGGCTGTGGCTTCTTCGCTAGGCCTGGATTTTAAAATGGCAGCCACCCATTTACCGGGCTTTTTCCCGCGACCTGTTACACCTTGGGCTGCAGCTCTAGCTGAATTCAGGCCCCTTGGCACCCCTCCGGCCGGAACCAGCTGCCACCGGACGTCTCTGGGTAGCCTTTATAGCTCCCTTGGGGTATCCCCTTTACCTGGGCCTGGTCCGGAGATCCCTCCTCAGGAGTAGACAAGATGGCCGCCGCCTGTTCTCCCCAGGCCCCTGCCAAGCCTCCTAAAGACGGGGTACCCTGTCCTGGCCTCTTCACTCTGCCCAATCGGGACCCCAAAGCGCCGAACCGCCAAGGCTCTCCCCAGCCTTCCCAGCAGGGATGCAGGTGAGAGCGCTGTCAATGCCAGTCTCCCTCCGTCTTTGCCTTTGGGCCTCTGTGCCTCCAATATTGAGCCCCCGGATTGCCACGGGGCTCAAGATTAGTCCTTGTAATGATATGGAATCACAAGGTTGTGGAGACCAGCAGCCAAGGTCAGCAATAATCCAGTTCAGCAATTTGTAGGTGAAACAGGAACAAGCTTTATTGAAGTGATCAGAAACCACACAATAATTTGGCAAGGATCAATAGACAGGAAGTGCCTTATATAGGCCAAGGACCAGACACCTGACCAGACACAGCCGAAGAGACTTAGGTACTGATACTATTGCTAGCAGAGTCAAGCTTATAAGGTCTCAATGGAATTCACAAAGGTAAGCTGGCGCAGTGGTAGGGAAGAGGTATAGCAGCCTGGGGACCAGGGTTCAAAACCCAGCAGAGTCAATTCCTCACATTACCCCCGCCTCTATAGGTGCAGCCTCTGGATGCCCTATTACCTGGTTTAGCAGGGTACTGCACATGAAAAGACCGAAGGAGATCAGGAGCGTGAATATTGTCCACTGGTTCCCACGAACTCTCCTCCTCACCATAGCCTTTCCAGCGAACCAGATACTGAAGCTTGCCACGGAAGATCCTGGAGTCAAGAATTTTGTCCACTTCGTACTCATCCTCACCATCCACGAGGACTGGAGGTGGGGCAGGCAGGGCTCGGCCAGGGAAAGTGTTTTTAATGAAAAGGTTTAAGCAGTGCAACGTGAAACACTGGATGTATTTTCATGGAATTCGGGAGTTGTAAACGGAAAGTGACAGCATTGATCTGAGCAATGATCTCAAAAGGTCCCATGAACCTTTGACCCAATTTATGAGAAGGAATCCGAAGCTTGAGATTCCTTGTTGACAGCCACACCTTGTCACCAACGTGATAGACTGGGGCCTCCTTTCTATGCCTATCAGCAGCTCTTTTGTAACATTCCTGAGCCTCCAAAAGAGTCTCTTTCAACAGTGCTTGGGAATCACGTAAGGCCGTTAGCCGGTCAGTGACAGCAGGAATGGAAGTAGTAATTGGGAGACTGACTAGAAAGGTCGGATGGTAACCATAGTTGGCAAAAAATGGGCTCGAGGAAGTGGAGCAGTGTTTGGCATTGTTATAGGCAAACTCCGCTGTGGGTAGAAAATCCAGCCAGTCATCCTGCAGGTAACTAATATAGCACCGCAAATATTGCTCCAAAGTCTGGTTGGTTCGCTCAGTCTGTCCATTACTTTGCGGATGAAAAGCTAACGACAAATTTACATTAATACCTAGATTAGAACAAAAATGTTTCCAAAAACGAGACGTAAACTGCACTCCCCTGTCAGAAACTACTTCATCAGGCACTCCATGCAAGCGAAATATTTCACGAATAACCAAGTCAGCCGTCTGTTTAGCTGAAGGGAGACCACGAGCTGGTATGAAATGACCCATCTTAGTTAACTTGTCCACAACAACAAGAATGGTAGTGTGTTCCTTAGAGGGAGGTAGTTCCACAATAAAGTCCATGGATATAGATCCCCAGGGACGATGAGGAATCGGAAGAGGCTGAAGCAAGCCAACAGGGGATGAGCGAGGAGTCTTATGTCTGGCACACACATCACAAGAGGACACATACTTCTTAACATCCTCATGATACTTCGGCCACCAAAAGGATCGGGCAAGTAGCTCTTGTGTCTTTCGGATTCCTGGATGACCTGTTGGTTTTGAGTCATGGTAGAGACGTAAAAGGTCCAGTCGCACTGACTCCGGAGCAAACAGACGTTGTTGAAAAATCCAAAACCCATTAAGCATCATCATATGGAGGTAACGAGGAGGATCACGAAGAACTGGGTCTTCAGCGTAGCCCTTTTTAATGCGAGACATCAGATCAGAAGGAAATGTAACTCCTATAAATATATCCTCTGGCAAGATGGTGGTCTTGGTTACGGTAGTATGGAGGGGGTCAGCTATTCTAGACAAGGCATCCGGCTTTACCATTCTTGGAGCCAGGACGGTATGTAACCAAAAAATTAAACCTTGAGAAGAATAGGGACCAGCGTGCTTGTCTGGCTGACAGTCTCTTAGCTGATCGAATACATTCCAGATTTTTGTGATCTGTGATGACAGTAATTGAATGGGTAGCTCCCTCCAAGAGATGTCTCCATTCGGTGAAGGCAGCTTTTATAGCCAATAGTTCTTTATTCCCTATGTCATAGTTTCTTTCTGCTGGCACCATCTGGCGGAAATAGAAGGCACACGGATGTAACAGCATCTTAGGTTCAGTCCTTTGAGACAGTATAGCACCAACAGCTGAATCAGAAGCATCAACTTCCACAATAAATGGTAATTCCGGCTGAGGATGTACCAGGACAGGGGCAGAGGTAAACAGAGTCTTCAATCGGGAAAATGCGGTATCCGCCTTATCGGACCACTGAAAAGGAGTCCCCTTACGTGTGAGTTCAGTGATCGGTGTAATAACGGCAGAGAAATTCTTAATGAAACGCCTGTAAAAATTGGCAAACCCCACAAATCTCTGAACATCTTTTTCATTCTTGGGGATGGGCCAGTCCAGCACAGCTTTAATTTTACTTGCGTCCATACTTAAACCTTTGGGAGTTATTACATACCCCAGGAATTGAATTTCTGTTTGTTCAAACTCACATTTTTCTAGTTTAATGTATAGGCGGTGGGTACGAAGGCGCTCTAGAACTATACGGACCTGTTTTCTGTGGTTTTTAAGATTATCAGAGAATATTAGGATATCATCCAAATATGCCACAACAAACTGATCCAGGAGATCTCGTAGTACATCATTGATAAGATGCTGGAAAGTTGCAGGGGCATTACACAGCCCAAAAGGCATTACTAGATATATTCGTAATGCCCGTACCTGGTTCTGAAAGCTGTTTTCCTTTCATCATTGGGTCTTATGCGAACCAGATTATATGCCCCCCGAAGATCAAGCTTCGTAAATATTTTAGCTGAGTGAAGTTCAGGAATCAGAGGCAAGGGGTAGCGGTTTTTAACAGTGATGTTATTAATGCCCCTGTAATCAACGCATGGCCGTAGGCTGCCATCTTTCTTTTCTACAAAGAAAATAGGAGCTCTTGCTGGAGAAGTAGATGGTCGAATAAAGCCTTTGGCAAGATTTTCTTGTAGGTATTCACGAAGAGCTTTCAATTCAGGCTCAGAAAGGGAATATATACGGCCAAATGGGATAGCAGCCCCAGGCAACAGCTCTATTGGGCAATCATAAGGCCTGTGTGGTGGAAGCTGATCAGCATTCTTCTTATCACAGACATCTGCAAAATCCCGATATTGTAGAGGAAGCTTAGTCAAGTTTGTAGCAACCATTTCATTAATTGTTGTGGCAACAGGTGTTACCTTAGAGGGTTGACAATTCATTAAGCAGTGTTCTGAAGGAAAGGACAAAGTTCTGATCTTCCAATCAATCTGTGGGTTATGCAGAGCAAGCCAAGGTACCCCCAAAATCACTGGAAACTGTGTTGAGGAAATTAGGTGGAAAGAGAAAGCCTCATGGTGATTCACTTCCACAGTCAACATTAAGGGCACAGTCTCATGTGTAACCGGGCCTGACGTAAGTGGAGAACCGTCAACTGTCTCCATTAACACAGGTGAAGAATTAGGGATAGACTGAATTATATTTCCTGCTGCAAATGTCCATAAAGTTTCCGCCTGCTCCAGAATCTATCATAGCTGTAGTTGAAATTTTACGATCACCACATTGCAAAGTGATAGGCACCACAAAATAAAGGATGTTGAGTCAACATACCCTCTTCACCATGAGCCAGAGAAAACAAGGGTTGTGTGACGGAATTCAGTTGATCTGAAATCTGGGATTGGTGTTGAATCTGTGCACCCTCAGCTGCCATAGCTATTGTTCTTTTGGATTTGCTAGGGCAATTGATGGCATAGTGCCCTGCACTACCACAATATAGGCATAAATTGTGAGTGCGTCGCCACTGTTTTTCTTCGTTGGATAATGGCCCTCTTATTAGATTTACCTGCATAGCCTCTGGCTCATAGTCTGTAGGTGTTTGTGGGATCGGAGTAGAAGTTCTTGAATAGGAAATTGGAGTAGTACTTGGTGTAAAAGAGCCCTGTCTTTCCAATCTTCTTTCAGAAAGTCTCCGATCAATTCGGATAGCCAAACGCACAAATGCATCAAAGTCAGCAGGAAGATCAACACGAGCTAGCTCATCTTTTATAGCTTCTGAGAGACCTTTTCTGAAGTGGAACCTCTGGGCTGATTGGTTCCAGGTAGTATCAGCAACCCACTGTCTGAATTCAGCAGCATATTCAGCCACCGAGCGCCTCCCTTGATGCAAATGAAGGAGAGTGGCTTCTGCTGTAGCACATCAATTTGGGTCATCAAAAACTAGGCACATGGCCTCAAGAAAGTCATTTAGATTACCCAAGACTGGACTGTCCTGTTCCAGAAGAGGGAGCCCCAAGCCAGGGCTTCATCTTTGAATAAGGAAAAAATAAATCCCACCTTCTCTCTTTCAGATGGAAATCGTTGAGGTAACATCATGAAGTGCAAACGGCATTGATTTAGGAAACCCCTACATTTTTTGCGATCTCCTCCAAACTTTTCTGGTAGGGGCAAGCGGGCATCTTGTGCAGGTGTAACATCTCGTGCCCTGTAGCTGGTATACTCACTGTGCATTGACTGAATTTTATTTTGCAGTTCAGCTATCTGGTCCTGCAGCACTTGAATGGTCTGTGCCTGGGTCTGCACATTTCTTGCAGTAAAAGCAACCTGTTGGTCCTGCAGTTCAGCTACCTGGTCCTGCAGCACTTGAATGGTCTGTGCCTGGGTCTGCACAGTTCTTGCAAATAAAGCAACCTGCTGGGCCAATGCAGAATCTGACCCGGCGGTCTCCATGAAAGGGCCAGATTATTCTGTAATGATATGGAATCACAAGGTTGTGGAGACCAGCAGCCAAGGTCAGCAATAATCCAGTTCACCAATTTGTAGGTGAAACAGGAACAAGCTTTATTGAAGTGATCAGAAACCACACAATAATCTGGCAAGGATCAATAGACAGGAAGTGCCTTATATAGGCCAAGGACCAGACACCTGGCCAGACACAGCTGAAGAGACTTAGGTACTGATACTATTGCTAGCAGAGTCAAGCTTATAAGGTCTCAATGGAATTCACAAAGGTAAGCTGGCGCAGTGGTAGGGAAGAGGTATAGCAGCCTGGGGACCAGGGTTCAAAACCCAGCAGAGTCAATTCCTCACAGTCCTCTCCTGCTCCCCCAGTCTCTTTTTAGGTGATTTTCAAGTATTTAGGGCGATTAATAAGCCCAAATGTACGTTTTACAGCAGGAGCTCTGCAAAGGCATGTCTCGTATAGCCTGTTTTTCATGTTCTTTAAGATAACTAACAACATAATATAGTAAATAAATAATGGAGAAGAATACTTTAGATCTCTGTTTTGTTAGAGCATACTTCCATATTGTTTATTTGTCCAGATTATTATGACCCTATTGCTAAGAATGCATATTTATGTTTTACAGAACTAACAAGAAGTAACTCATTTTACATTTGTGCAGCACTAAACAAAACAGATCTAACACATTTTTATCTTGTGATACACAAAACATCTTGCATTTATGAGTATTGTAACTTATGTCTGGTTGCATCTGCCTTTATATGTTGCACAAGATAATGTTTGTACAAGGTTATATAAGTTATGTGTATTGCTAATAATATTAGAACACCTCAGACTAGTGCTCTGTTGTGTTCTCCAAGGTCCTTGTATCTGAATACAGAAACCTGATATAATTGGTTAATCCCTGCTTCCTTCATCGATGACTGCTGAGTGAGAGCTGCTGAAGGTTTTCCCCCAACATTTGGTGCCCAACGTGGGACTGCAATATCTCAAGGCGCCCCGGATGAGGAGGCTCATTTGATCAACATAAGACAGTGATAAGCAGAGCCAGCTTTGCAAAATCTTTATTTTATTATTATTATTATGATTTATTTGTAATGCGCCAACATATTCCACAGCGCTATACGTAAGTTAAGTTCCAGGCAACAACAAATTCAAAATTAACACATTGCAAAGAATGGAGGGCCCTGTCTTTGAGCTTGGAATCCGTGGTCCATTGTGCTATTCCCAAAGCACCTTGCAGGATTGAAACTTCTAGACTTACAGTCTAAAGGTTAAGGTTTGTATGTGCTACAGAGGGAGAGGGAAGTGTTGTGTGTGTTAGGATGGAAGGTGATAGGCTTATTTAAAGAGATGTGTTTTTAGTTTGGTGATGTGTTTTGATGGATTTGAGGCAGGAGGATAGTCTGCTGGAGTGAGGCAAGGAGTTTCAGAGAATAGGGGCAGCACGAGAAAAGTCCTGAAGGCGAGAGTGGGAGGAGTTGACAAGAGTGGTAGAAAGAAGAAGGAGCGAAGATGGCGGGTGCAATAGCATGACCAAACGTGACCAACATGTAAGATTCACATCTATATATGTGATTAACTTTTATTTGTAATGCCCCAACATATTCTGTAGCACTGTACAGCGGAAGAGAACAGGGAAAAATATAAGATTAACAACTGAAGAAAATAGAGGGCCTACAAGATTTGAATTTCGCTACTTACAATCTAAAGGGAATGGAAGAGGCAGAAACATGGGGAAGAATAACAGATAAGGAGAAGCGGGATCAAGAAGGAGGTGAAAGTTTGCTTAGGTGGGAGGGTGTGTAAACTTGGAAAGGGTTTTCATTTACATATAGAGGGAAGAGGTCTCCTAGAGAATCATTTGAGGTGACTGGTAAAGTATGTAATAGGTTATCTGCCCCTAGTGGTCAGATAACATAGCTTGCAGTGGAAGGTCAGATGTTACCTTTACAGTGTGGTTGGGGTACATTTTATACTTAGCAGAGGGCAAAGTTCAAACACATGGAGTATGGACAGAGTTAGCAACCCTGTGGGCTCTCTCTCTCTCTCTCCTTCCCCTCTAGATCCATGAAAGCGTCAGTGAAACATATTATTAAATTCCATTTTGTGAGCTCACGTTAAGTTGATAAGTAAATTGTTTGCAAAGAATGCCCTGGCCTTAGATCCATTCTGATATAATCCTTCATTCACACATCCTGCGCAGAAAGGAGGAAGAGCTGATAAAACAAAAGATTGAGGCTGAAAATCGATTTAAAAAAAAAAACAACTTGCTGTCCTAGAAAAAGAAAAGGACGCACCCGCACCTGTAGGAAGTAATTGTTGCAAATCCAACTTATGGCTGGAACCACGCTTCCAAGAATCACCAATATCCCATATCTGTGAAAACCTTGGAAGGCATAAAATGTCACACAGAGCGCCAAACTCCCATGATGACTGCTGTTGATTCCCCTACAGGACCAGAGACCAAAATGTGGTGCTCCTAAGCCAGATATACTAGAAGATGAAACCAAAACCTATTTAAAGGGACTAACTTCTACATTAAGGACTATCTTCAAATAGGTCTACTGACCACAATGCCTAATCCCACCAGGTCATCAACGCAATCTTCAGACCACATTGAAATCCTCCTTATTACGTTTACATCAAGGCCTTCTTACAAAAGTGGAACGAACCACGCAGGGGATCAGGCGATATTATCAGGTGATATTAGCCACTCCGCTGCTGTCAAGGTTGCAGAAAACCGGATACTGGAGTCATACCCCCCCCAGCACTAAAACCAGTGTAAATATATTGGTTTTCTTAGACTTTGAAGAGTTAAATTTACACAACATGTACATCCCATTTTGTCCTTTACAGCCTTAAAGGCAGCCACCCCCTTGTAATCATATTTTAACCATAAGCACTAAGAAATGCATAACCATAATAATAAAAACAGGGTAACTCTGACCAGTCAGGCCCAGGCCATAGTTTAAAACAGTGCAGCCAGGCCCTGGGCATGACAACTCCTCCCCCTTCTTTCTAGTGGAGACTGGGGAGCTATCCTGACGCATAGCTTTCCAGCTACACGGCTGCTACTTGTTCTCTGAGGTCTAAGCCACGGTACAGTCCCAACAATTTCCAGGGTCCAAGAACTCGGTCCCAGCTGGTAGTGGTAAGTCTAGGGGATGCAGGAAGCATCCATTGTCCTATCCCCCTTGCACTGGGGGCTTGCCAGGTTACTCCACCTCTCCAACCCCCTAGTAAAAATGAATCCAAGAGATAAACTTGGTGGCTCTCTGGGCACCCTGTCTCCTCCTGTCCAGGGTGCATTCTTCCTCCTTTCCAGTAGTGTAGTGGTCTTCCCAAGCCCCTGGGGAAACATATAAGACCACTGGCCTGGGGGACCCTTCAAGGCAGTCCAGGGGAAACAGTAAATCCAGGGTAGTAGGTCCAGCAAAAACTTGGGAGGGTCCTTTCTCGGCAAAACCCTCTCCTTCCAGGCAAGGGAGACCTCCTGACCTGCTGATTCTGGGATGGTACCAGGTACCAGATGGTATCCTGGGTAAAATAGAAGACCCCAACTCCCCCCTTGCCAATGATCCCGGGCAGTGGCCCCTCCGTTCCAGTGACAAAGGAACACAAACAGTGTCTTTGGGCTGCTGCAGGGGAGTCATCGCAGGGAGGCCAGGTGACAAACCACACCCTTGGGTATCCTCTGTGGAAATCCAGGAAAAGTGGCCCATTCAGTGGTGAACACATCTGGGGTAATCCTGGGGCCTCACCCTCCCCAGCCAAGACAGTACAAGCTGGCTGGTGGTATTTACAACAGTCCATGGGCCTAGGGAACCACAAGTAGTAACTATTCTTTCCCTCCCCTTGTCTGCTACTTTCCCTGTCCAGTGTTTGAGTCCCAGGGGATTTAATGGGTTTTCTGGCTTACCCAATTCAAGTGGTCCCAGGGGCCTAGCCAGTTTCAGCAACTGCTCATCAGGGATTATCCCTATTCTACCCCCCAAAAGCCAGGGCCAATGCCCCTTCTTTCTCCCTTGGTTAGGGAAAACATTATTCTGGGGAATCCCATAAAACAATAGTTCCACTAAGGACTGTACCTGTTGCATCTACCAGTCTGTACTCCTTCTGATGGATTTGTCTGTGATCTCCACTCATTGGGGCTGCATTTTGCTCACTGTCTCCCAGCCTCCTTTCTCTGGAACTGCTGTCTGGGTACAGCTCTCACATCCGTCTGGCTCTTTGGTCTCTTGATCCTCAGGCAGAACCATCTGGCTTTCTCCATCTGATACTGCCTGGCATGTGGATGCAGGCAGTTCTTGAGTACCAGCTGGTACTGCCTCCTACACAGTCTGAAGAGCAGGGCTGCTTGCCGTTTCTGCTCCAGTGTCTGTGGCTGGCTCCTGGACAATGGATATCCAAGTAAGCGCTCCACTAAGCTTACAGTCCATTGGTAGGACCCAGTGCTCATTTGGTTCTTACCCCAGGTCTTCCCCTGGCACTGCTGTTGTTAGGCCCTGTCCCCATGCCTCTAACTGGGCGAGGCTCAGCCCCCTAAAGTTAGGGACCAGTTCTTCCTCTTCCCAATAAACCTATAGAATAATGGAGTCTTTGTTAAATTCCCGGTAATCAGAATTTCCCCTACAGTTCAGACCTTTCTCTTCTGCCCCAACCTTGGAAAATGTATCTGAGTCCCTGTAGTCTCTGCTAGGTGGTTCGTTCCATGCCTGACTGACATGAGCTCTCCCAAGTGGGTGGCCTTCATCTAGCAAGTCTACATAATCCACTTCCAGCTGTAACTCCTGCTGGATCAAAGGCCAAAGTAAATTAGCTGTCTGGGAGCCTGGCTCCAGTCCTAGCATTTGACAGTGCTTGGAAAACAAACTCAGCTGTCTCCTTTCAGTCCCCAAGCCAAAATCCGGATCCCCATATACAATGTCCTAAAGTGCCTCCTCCATCCTCAAGGAAAAACAGGACCCCTCATGAGGTATCCCAACAGGTCCCACCCAATAAGCATATTGCTCCTCCAGGGCGACCTCCTCATTTACCAGTTCCTCCAGCCATTTTATTAGCTTGCGACCTGGCTATAGTCCCAGAAAAGTCATCCATTTGTTTAGTTGGCCAATTCCTTGACAGTCCTTTCCAGTCACCACAAAATTCTCTGTCTCTACTGGAGATAAACACACCCATCCACAGGAGCTGGGAAAGGGCCATTGCTTACCCCTCTCCACTCCTCCTGTACCTCCTGTATGATCTGTGCCCTTAGGCCCAACATAGTAAGATCCTTTAGCATGGCTGCTTTCTATCTCTGGGATCTCCTGAAAGCTTCCTCCTCCTCTGCTGCAGACATCTCTTTATGAGTAGCCATCTTTCTGTACTCTAAAGAGGTCCCAGCACAGCTACTAATGTCATGACCTGCTTCTTCAATAGGGCTTGACAAGAACCTAGTTCAAGCCTACCCCAGCAGGACTGTGTGGTTCTTACTACCTCTGATACAGAAGATGGCCTCAGGATATCAGGGACACTATATAATCCCTTAGAATTAGGATTAATGCACAGAATTAAATTTATACCTTGTTTATGTAAGTTCAGATACCACTGACATACCTTTATTAATTGGCACATTTTATACGATTTTCTGGCACACAGGCTGGCCAATCAGTAAGCCCCTTGCTTACTTGGAAAACCCTATACCTCTGATGAAATCAGATCTTTTAATCTCATCCGGGTGATTATATTAACTTTAAACAATTGTTCTAACTACTCAGACTATCTGCTCAAAGCCCCTGTGAGGCTGGGGAAGTCTTCACCAGATGACAACATTGTACATAATAGACTGCTCCTGCTTACTAGGAAACCCAGTAAAATGATTATCTATTAGACTGCGATCTTGGGTGTTGGCCGATGCAATAGACTACAGGATAGCTAATATGTTATGCTGAGCATAAACCAAGATACATACAGTATAACAGTGTAATAATATTTTAGCCATAAGCACTAAGAAATACATAACCATAATAATAAAAACAGGGAAACTGGCCAGTCAGGCCCAGAGTATCCTTCCATCTTGTTTATTTGTCCATCCTGTTAATTATTATGACCTTATTTTTTGCAATAATATATGTCTATATTTTGCAGTACTAACAAGAAGTAACACTTTTTACATTCTTTTGCTGAACTAATAAAAACACATTTTTATCTTGTTATATGCAAAACTTCTTACGGTCATGAGTAAACAAGAACTTTTAACTTTAATTTATGTATGGGGGCTTCTGCCATTGTCTGTTGCACAAGATAATATTTGAACAAGTGTATATAAATGATCTCTATTCCTAATAACCCCTGAGCATCTCAGACCATTGCTGTGATCTGTTGTGCTCTCCTAGGTCCTCTTATCTGAATAAACAAACTTGAGATAATATAATTGGTTTGCCCTGCCTTTTTGATTGATGGCTGGTTAAAAAAACATAGTGAGCAGCTAATTCAGAGCAGCAGAGAGACATAATTCATACAGAACGGTCTTCAGAATCATTGGGGTACCCTACAAATCTAATGTAATCTGATGAAGACCTCATTCAAGGAAGGAGTTAAAACCAGTGATATCAATCATGTTTCTTTTATTACAAGCTTGGAAAACATGACATAGATCATAAAAAAATGTTCAGTGGCCTGTCTTATCACATTTGTACTAGCCTTATATAACCTTTCTACAGGGGGTAAGGAAATATTTTTCTTACACTTACATGCAAATGAAAATGACTAGAAAAGTAGAATTCTCTAGAAAATTATGATGATACATGGTTTTGTAAGCAGCTATTGTTTATCAAAAGAAACATAAAAAAGGACACATAACCTATTATCTGGTTAAAGAGTAGTTTTATAAGGCATCGGTTTATAGACAGGCTCCAGTCGCCTTTGCCTCTGCCAAGGTGTGAAGAACATTTAGGGCCTTATTAAATTAGCCCTCATAGTTCCCTCGGTCCTCGCAAAAGACAGTTGTTTTGCTGTTTGCGAGGACCGATTCCCCAATACGTCCCTCGCAGGCAGCTTTGCGAGATGGCACAGAAAAATGGCCAAGAATAGGCTCTGAGAGAGCTAGGTAGAAACACTCAGCCATAAATCTGTGAGGTGAATCTCGCACCTCTGAAGAATCCCTATGGGCACAAACCAAGGGCTCTTAAAGCCTCTACGTGCTGCCTCGGAGCAGCCCGATACCAGCGTGTGATGCTTCCCCTGCTCCCTAAACACATCCCCATGTTGCAGTGGTCCCTAAAGAGACCCCTGCAGCTTCCCCACATTAACCCCTTGCAGCGGGGGTTTACAATCGGCATCGATCAGGCCCCCGCTGCATTTAAAATTTTTAAATTACCCACTGCGGGTCCTTAAAGGGCCCACGGCACACTATTAACCTGTCCCGGCCGTGGCACCTAAACTTACGCCCCTCTATGCTGGGGGTCCCCTTTGGGACCCCCAATATGTCCCCACATTAACCCCTTAATGCAGGGGTCCATAAGGACCCTGCAGCCCACCCACATTAACCCCTTGCAGCTGGGGTCCCCGATCGGCACCAATCGTGACCCCGTTGCATTTCCAATTTCAAATTTTCCACCTCACAGGTCCTTAAAGGACTGTAAGTAAGTACCCCCCCAGGCAACTAAAATGAACCCTTATCACTCATGGGGCTCTAAATAGACCCCCATAAGCCTTAATTAACCCGGTCTCTCATGGGGGCCTTAATTACCCTGTTACTCATGTGGTCAACACAGACCCCCATAAGCCCTTAATTAACCCTGTCACTCATGGGGGTCAATACAGACCCCCATAAGCCTTAATTAACCCTGTCACTCATGGGGGTCAATACAGACCCCCCATAAGCCTTATTTAACCCTGTCACTCATGGGGGTCAATACAGACCCCCATAAACCTCCATCTAACACCATCCCTTATGGGGGGTCTATACAGACCCCCATAAGCCTCCATCTGACCCCATCCCTTATGGGGGTCTATACAGACCTCTGTAAACATCTAGTTAACCCAATCAGTCCCATAAGGGTCTATGAAGACCCTCATAGGACAATTAGACACCTATAATTAACCCATAAGTGCCATGAGGCTCCTCCAGGACACTCATGACACTATGTACAAACACTACACTACACTATCACCCGCCCAATAAACCACTAAATCTAAACTAACCCACTCTCCCTAACCTATTAACCCCTACCTACCT
This sequence comes from Discoglossus pictus, assembly GCA_027410445.1. Taxonomy (NCBI): domain Eukaryota; kingdom Metazoa; phylum Chordata; class Amphibia; order Anura; family Alytidae; genus Discoglossus; species Discoglossus pictus. Next base: position 21,393,663 of record CM050176.1, on the reverse strand, counting down.
AACACTACCTACCTAACCCCCTATTAAACCCCCCACCCTACTAATTAGATAAAATAAAAAAGCCTAAGGTACATAAAATAAAAAACCTAAGGTAAGAAGTTAATGTGGGGACACATTGGGGGTCCCGAAGGGGACCCCCAGCATAGAGGGGGTTCATTTTAGGTGTCATGGCCAGGATAGGTTAATAGTGTGCCGCGGGCCCTTTAAGGACCCGCAGCAGGGGATTTAACATTTTTAAATGCAGCAGGGGCCTGATCTATGCCGATCGGGGACCCCCCACTGCAAGGGGTTAATGTGGGGGGCTGCGGGGGTCCCTATGGACCCCCGCAGCAAGTGGTTAACCCCCAGCATAGGGGGTTACTTTTAGGTGCCCGGGGGGGGGGTAGTTGGAGTACCCCCACGGCAGGGCTTATATGTAGGACTGTCCCGGACCCCCGCAGCAATTGATGAGGTGGGGGAACCTGCAAGATCATCTCGCAGGCTGTCACTCCTCATGTAGATTTTCTCTCGCAGCAGGGCTAATTTAATAGCATTGTAACTTTTAAAACTTTGCAGCACATAGGGTTTAAGTAGAAACCTCGTATCTACAAGGCTGGAATTTAATAAGGCTGTTAGTCATTAGATTTTATGCAACCTGAGCAGTATTATTATGAAGACCTACAAACATATATTCATAACAGAATGTTTTACTACATAAGTATAATTAGTGTTATTATATTTTTTTGTAAAGCGCTAACATATACTATAGGGCTGTAAAGGGGTTAAATACGAAGAACACATTGCAGAAAGTAGAGGGCCTGTCTTTGAGTTTAAAATCTTACATACATGCAGCCACATTAAATTCCAAGCCCGTAGGGGTAAAGGAACACTTGCAAAGCATGCAGGCTTGAAATTCTTCCTAGTTACAGAGCTATTACAGAGCTATTATATTCAACCATGTCGCGAGTCAAACACCTAAACTATTGTAGCGCACGTTGCATGTGCGGCCGTGAACATCATCAATTAGTCAAACCTGTAGTTACAGGTTTAGAGGGAGCCAATGGTAAAAGAGATCATCATCATTACGTTACTGAAAAATGGAGGTTAAATTTCAATCCCTTACGGGATTGAAGTATGAGTTGCGATCGGACCCGCCTTGCAGAATATTAATAAATCAATAAATATGACATTCAAGTCCATGCAAGTTCCATTATATGTATTAACACATTGATTGCCGGGATCGATATAACACAGAAATGAAACATTAAAAATAGTATTTTATATTGCAGATTTGTAAGCTTTAGAATGTTGTGCTAATAATTCTAATACCTAATATCACTTTGCCTTTTATTATATGTACAGTAGTGTGTTGATATTTGCATTTACAGTGCTACGGATAGGACTTTAACCCCCTTGCGTGCCCTCTCTAGTACCGGTAGGCTTACGGGTTTTAACTCCAGTGGATTTATAGCAATTTAGTGGCAAATCAACTGTGATCTAGTGTAGTACTAGAGGCAGTATTAGTAAATTGAACATTCATATGAAAGCTGGAGTCTCGTATTGTTAAAACATAACTTTTATTGTGAAAATTCTCCCCCTGGGGAATCCTTCATCTGGAAGGGGAAACGTGCATTGGGCGGCAGTTAAGAAGGTTGTGCCATGGCATGCAGGATTGAATGAGCTCTTCACGCACCGCTATTGTAGTTAGGGTAAGTCCTTAGGCGCCTCCATTGAGGCTGTGAGGGAATCTAGTAGGCCGATTAATGTTTGTTATGTTCTCTCCCCTACTGTCACTTTATACTGCGGTACAGTGGGACACACTTGGATTTTCTGTTCTCTATTTCTTTATGGTAAATTGTACCCTATTGTATTACTCCAGCAATGTGTAGGCAGCATTAGATTCAGCTCACATGAGACTGGTCCTTCATTGATTTATACTGCAATTTCTGATTTCTAGCATTTTCTAGCATTTACTATATCTTTGCATATGTGATCACTTAGTATCAGGACCCACATTACCAGGTTGGAAGGTTATAGATTTTCTGTACATTCATTATGATACTGTCTGACTATGTATACTAGGATCATTTTCTGATCATTTTTTAGACATCTGCACCGATTATATTATTCTTTTCATATGGTTGCCACCAGGACGTGTCTAAACATACAGACTACCATACCTCCTGTACTCTGTGCCAATTTGAGCACTTACGACACACAAGCCACCTTCATTTATATCATCATTTGGCATCTTATCTTAGTGAGGAGAACCTCATGTATCACATTATTATTATCGAATGTTGCAACAAACATTCTATTAGCATCAACATCTAGTTACATGTTGATACACTTTGACCAAGGATATAGAGCTGTCTCTTTGGTTCTCTAAGGGTCTACAGCCATAGACCCTAGGTTGAAAGCTCCTTATCCTGGTACTGCAGCAACGTATGTCTTAATTTGCAGGATAATAACACTCACTCTAATCCACGCTATCCTTCCTTCACCTGCAGATTTTATTATCAATATTTTATTTCACACCTCTGTTTTAGGTGTTGATTATTATATTAAACTAGCAAATTGCCCATCAGAAAATGACGGTCATAAAATTGTTAGGCAGGTAATGCTGTTTGCCACACAATGTAAGGCTTTTGCTCCTCTGAGTACCTTTGGCGATCATTGCGAGCCTCTCCCCTAGTGTAGTTTTGGTCGTCTGAGCATCTTCGGCGCTCATTGTGAGCCTCTCCCCTCGTGTCCTTATGGTTCTCTGACCACCCTGTGCGTTTATTGTTAGCCCTGCGCTGAGCGCTTTCGGTGGCACTCATTGCGAGCCTCTCCTCTGCTATTTTATTTTTTTATATATATATTTTTTTAAATAGTTAATTAATTAAATAATAAATTAATATACTTTACCTATTTGTAATTAATGGGCAAACCATTTGTTTAGTTGTGTAAAGCAGCATTTTCCAAGTTAGTGTTGTAAAATGGCGGCGATTGTCTATGTGTTACTGTACTTTCTAACAGTGTATTTTGTACCTTGTACGTTCCTGGGTAAAAGTATTATGTGCCTAGCGGTGTTTTGCGTGGTTATGGGTCGTCTAGCCTCATTTTCGTTTTTCGTCATTTTTTTTCTCGCTTAGGCGATTTTCGATAAATTAGCGTGAAACCTCACTCTCTGACGTCCTGGCTGTCCCCCTGTGCTGTGTGTGATGTTTTTTGTATGTTTTTTGTGTGTGTTTTTCGATGTGCGCCGTTCAGCTGTAAAAACAAAAATTTCGACCTCATATTTTTTTTTTGCGTAAGTCGTGCAGAGTCGTAAGGATGAGCGCCTATGGCTCTCATCTTCACAAGCGCAATGAGCGCCTTCGGCGAAGGGAGGGCCGCAGTTGGGGCAGGCTCGCTGCACAAGCCCACAGTTTTAACATTGCGTTACCAACTTCTTTTGGCAAGCACGCGCTGCTGAGAACTATGTATGGGATTTGTTTTCACAATAAAGGTTATGTTTTTACAATAATCCAGCTTTCATTTGAGAGTTCAATTTACTAATACCGCCTCTAGTACCACACTAGATCACAGTTGGTTTGCCACTGTGATGTAATTTATATCAAATGTAATGTCATGAAAGGTATCATCAGGAAAAAATATTTGCATATGATATGATATACAGTCTCTGGAAATTTTGGGTATATAATTATTAACATAATTATTTTTTTTATACATTTCATGGTACATATATACAGCCTTATTAAATTGCAATTCAGCCAATTGAATAGGGCTATATATAAGCGCAGAGCATATTTTTTTTACAGAAATTTTTAGTTCGTGAACTTCTATCCAAAAGCAAGGTCTTCACTAACTAAAAACTTCTGTAAAAAAATATGCTTTGTGCTTATATAGAGCCCTATTCAATTGGCTGAATTGCAATTTAATAAGGCTGATAGTTTGCCTACAGCACTTTTTGCTCTTCCTCTAACACAAACTTTAATTTTAAAATACATATGTAGCGTTGGAGTTGGGGACACCGGTGGATTCTTTGCCTAGGGGTATCTCAGATGTAAATCCAGCACAAACTTTCTTGATGTACCACCCAGACTGTCTCCAAGCAGCACCCATATCTAAAATACTCCTCCAAAACACAATGGCACAAAAACCTATTTACATAAATAATGTAGCACGCAGGCACCCTAGTCTTCAGTCCACCTTATGACACTAGTATTCTATTTCTCAGCCTCGTTGAGCTCTGAATCAGACTCCAAATGATGATTTTTCCTGCACCAATTTGTGTACAATATATTTCACAGAAACTCAGAAGAGTATCTCAGGATCTCCAGCATCTCCAAGGCCATGATTTTCAAGAGAAAAGCCATCTTGAACACACTGGACAGAACTGTCACTCCACTACCACTAAGTGCAATTTGTATGCTCAAGTTTTAAAAGATACATTTATACCAGCAGATTTTACATCCACTATCTGCCTCCAAAGTCCACCCCTCCATCAAATGTTTCAGTTTCACCATGTTCTTCAAAACTACCATCTGCTATAATGATAACGTTTTGTTGTAATGACCCATGTCATAGAATTTACTAGATGTGTTTTATTGTAGATGGATACATGACTGAGTATCAAACTTGCAATGAAACAATATTTTGATTTAATTCTTGAACTCAAAGTATATGATAAACTCCGACACTGGTTCTTACTACACCCCCATCCACCATGGAGGAAAAGTCTTTCATGAAAAAGATACTATCTTTAATGAAACCTTTGGGGTCTCTCTAAACGATTTAAACTGTAGCCTTGCTCTATATATAAATGATCAACATTGCAACTGCCATCTCAGTCATCAGATCTGAGCATGTGCAACACCCAGGGAATAAGTAGTAATAATTAGCAATGATTCCATTCTAACATAAATAGAAAATCTGGTGAGTGCTGGTGGAATCATAAAAGCTGATTGACAGACTAAGGCCATACTCTATTAGCTGCTCGCAATTGCATCAAACTCACACATTTGGCATGCAGGTGTTTTATTTATTTATAAATGTTTAGATGTATTCTATTGACTCCAGCTCGCAAATTCCGACCTCAAGGATGAAATCGTAAACCCTGCTTTTTAAGTCGTGTTTCAGGGGGCCTGATCATATGATCTGACAATATTTAAGCAAACCCGTAATTTACTTCTTAAACACTCACAATACTTCTGAGACACAGTCAATAGTAAATGAGACCGTTATTATGACATCAGTAAAACATGGAGTTTATACTAGACTACGAGTTTATTAGTGTCGAGAAGTACGTTTTGCGATGGGACTCGCAATCCAGCAATGTAGAAATCAATAAAAATCATTAAAGCATCTGTTCTAGTCCACGTGGGTTCCATGATATGTATTAACCCCTTAAGTCCTGGGATCCATTTCACATAAAAAAAAATATTGCATATTTGTGTGTTTGAGACTGTTGTGCAATTAATTGTAATTAATTCTAATGTATTTATATGCCTTCCCATGCTTTTAAAGTACATTAGTGTGTTTTAAATTGCTGCTGCTGTGATAAGTGTTTGAAAAAGCCCTTGCAAGTCCTATTTAGTACTAGTTACATTTTTGACAGAACCTTGATACGTTTTTATCAGATTTAATTTACAAGCTAGAGCTACGGGTCTTATAGAATATTGATTGAATCCATTTAGAGTAACATAGACATTTACAACTTGGGTATACTGCTGATGATACTAAGCTATTGAACAAACTATTGAAAATGTTTTTATCTATATAACGATAAATCTGAGCCAGTTCAAATAACTGTACTTATATCATGTGAATTTGGTTTATAAGCAATCTATTGATATTAACATAACCGGGTTAGATTGGTGTTGATATAACCCGGAATTGGTCATAACATCGAGAATTTACTGAGTCTGATTTTCAGGATATCTCCTTACTAGAAAAAGGATCTTACATACAGTATATATATATATATATATATATATATATATATATTTTTTTTTTTTTTCTTACTCCAAAATATCTCTCAAGATTGATGAAATTCTTAATAATGATTTATTATGAACAAGAATATATATTGTCTTCAATTTATATGGGGTCGCTTAAATATATTTTAATGTTAATAGGCAACATTTTGTGCAAACTAAAAATTACTATATTATAGTTGTTTTCTATTGCTATACATAACATACAGTATGAGTGTATAACCAGGGTGTGTCATCCCATTCAGCTCATTTCTTTTATTGGTGTGGATAATGCAATCACTCGATTGACTTTAGAGCCCAGATACATGCAGAAGTCAGACATAGACAGACAAGAGAGTACATACAGCTGGCAGAGCTGTGTGCCATTAGTGCGTAATTATTGTTGGATCTTGCTAAAAGTCAATATTTATATGTGTTTTCATTTAGCTACTAATATATATCTGTGTAAGTACATAGTGCTATCAGTGTGTCAGCATTTGCTATGTTGTGGACTATATATTTTACACTTTTGCCTTTAATGGCAGATTTCCATGCTGTTACCCGCTATTTGATTGTCACCCCATGCCCCAGCTCGCAGATACCTCTGGGAGAGTTTTGCATTCAGTTTGTGAAGGAAGAAATTACTTTTTCTGGTGCCCAGGCATGGTGCAATAAACATGATGGTTGGTTGGCACAAATAGAACAATTGGACATACTTAAGGTTTTGAAATCAAGTATAAAAGATGGAGGTAATTATTGGGCTGAGATACAACCAGCATTGTACCAGCAATACAAGCAGCAAGACCATCAACAGGAGCCTCACCAGCAACAAGACAATCAACATCAATCTGCTCCGCAACAAGACAATCAGCAACCGTCTCCCCAGGAGCAGGAAGATCAACATGAGCATCAGGACCAGGATAGTAAACAACATGATGGCAGAGAGACTCACAAACAGCAGGACAGTCAAGAGCAACACCAGAAGAAGACTCACAAAGAGTCTCAAGAGCAGGATAGTCAAGAGCGAAGTCAAAAGAAAACTCAAAAAGAGTCTAAAGAACAGGATAGTCAAGAGCGACGTCGCAAGAAAAGTGACAAAGAATCTCATAAGCAGGATAGCCAAGAGCGCCGCCAAAAAAAAACTGACAAAGAGTCTCATGAACGTCATTATGGCCAAGGTAAATTTACAGAATTATCTATGTTTAATATGAATTAGTGTGTGAAGAGCAGGATGTCTGGGATTGAAGAACAATGTGATTGTGTCCATTGCTGTGCTATACTTCAGAACGTTCAGGTTGAAGGGAGCTTTTCCAGTAAGTGTGCCTGTTGCTGAGTGAGCATGAAGTACTGTGTAAGTGTGTGTAGCACTGGATGAGTGTACATAATCAGATTATGCGGAGGGCATTGTGAGTGGGTCCATTGCTAGGTAACCATGCAGAACGACCCGTCTTATTCCCTAAGCTCTGCAGGGCCACAAAGTAAATTACTAATGGATGAGGTGGTAATTTTCCTGCAAGGCTTAGTCTGTCTAGGATAATGGGATTTTGCCTCCTCCTGAGTGAGTTGCAACTGCTGTTAATATTAGCTTATCAATAGGGCTAAAAGTTATGTTGTTTACACTGGCAGAAATGGGGTTATGGTTTAATTTTTGTAGTTTATGGCTCTATGGAGTTAGTCTGAATACTTTCCATATTTCCTCTAGTCTCAGTACTTTCATGCTGTGGAGGGGAATGTTCTGTGACATGAGTGGCTGACCTCAGAATTAGGTTAGAGTCCCGGTTAATAATGGTAGCTGTGGTTATTTTGTCAATCCAGTGGTACCTTGGTTCTCAACCTTAATTCGTTCCTGATGACAGGTTGAGTTACAAAAAGTTTGAGTTCCAGGGTAGCATTTCCCATAGGAATCAATGTAAATTGAAATTATCTGTTCTGAGCCCCAGAACTTTCAAATTTTAGTTTGGTCTGATGGTGTTGTTTTTTTAAACAAAACCTTAAAACTAAACAGTCATAAATAAAAAAAAATAATAATTTGACAACATAGACTTTAAATTCAATTTAACTATACTGAGAGAACTTGAGGGCCCAATGGCATGGTGACAATGCAGTGGAAAAGAAGGAGGAGAAGGTTATTGCTTGGAATGGGAGTCCTTTTCCATTAGAACCTCAGGCACTTGCACAGGGAAAGTTTCTCTTTTCTGTCTCTTAAAACCACTGAACCCATCTGGAGACCATGATGTAGGGAGTTCCACTAGAAACCTAGCAAGAGAAACATGCTTCTGCCTCCATTTCAAAATGTTTCTGAAGTTAGACATTGTTCATTAAACAAGTCCACATTGCGGCTTGGTAGAGCTTTGTCAGGTTGATACTTTTCAACAAAATTTTGTAATGCAGCCCATTTACTGTTTTTTGTTAATCCAAATGTACAACAATTTCCCCACTTCCTCCAATGTCTGTGACCTTTGCTTACTCACAACCTTCACACCTCTAGCCACATTGGCTCTTTTAATAGTTTCCTTATTTTTCAGTATCGTTGAGATTGTTGTTCTATGCATTGTGTACTCAGTAGAGAGATCACACAAGTGGCTACCATGCTCATACTTGGATATTATCTCTTTTTTGGGGGTTCTTACTATTTTTCTTTTCTGCTGAGTGGTAACACTAGCCTTCTTCAAATTCATGATGTATACACAAGCTACACTGTGGTTCTTGTAAGCACAGGCTGCACTTTGGTTCTTATTGGCACAGCCTACACTTTCATTAATATAGGCACAGGTTACACTTTGATCCTTTTAAGCTCAGGCTGCACTTTAGTTCTTATAGGCACAGTCTACAATTTGGTCCTTATAAGCACAGGCTGCACTTTGATTCTTGTAGACATAGGCTGCACTTTGTTTCTTGCAGGCACAGACTGCTCTTGGGCTCTTGTAGGCACTAACTACACTATGACACAGTACTGAACTTTATTCCACTTCCTGAAAGACGCGTGGGAAGTTCAGAGCCAATTTTGTCAGTTTGATGTGTCAAATTGCAAGCAATAGTCAAGTTCAAGGCAATTTTTTGTCAGTGAGACGGGTCGAGATCCGATAACTTTGAGTTCTGAGGAGGTTGAGAACCAACGGTCTGCTGTAGTTTATACCATGTATATCATCAGAAAAAAATACAACTCCCAGCATCCTCTTTAGATTTGCAGCCAATGAGAGGTTAGTTTTGCTATGCTCACCCCCAGGGCACAAATAACTTACTGGAAGGACTATATGTAAACAAAGTAAGCATCTGGCTGGGTTCTGAGGCTCATTCCGGTGCTGGATTATGATGCCCCTACAAGCAGGCACCCTTAGGCAGCTTTCTACTCTGCCTAATGGTAAATTTGGTCATGAACAGATAAAGACATGTGTACTTAATAGTGGAGATAAATACACAGATTTGGAGAAGTATGTACAATACAATTTCTCTCATACAGACTGAATATGCAAAATAACTGCAAAGTATGCAAATATGCAATTGAAGGAAAATAAATGTGAACAATGCATGTGAATGTGTGTTAAACACAATAAATGTGTGTAATGTATTTAATGCACAGAACAAGGTATTCCATGTTTGTTCATTTATAGTGTGTGCCAGATGTACTGTATGTACAGTTTTTTTTAACAATATCATAATTAGAGACTATACAGAGCTAGCTGAATATGATCCCATTTATTCTATATGTTTTTTGGTTTTAACAACTAAAATTGATAATAGACAAAAACATGTTTATAATGCAAGAAAATAATTAAAACTTTTAAAATTTTAACTTTTACATAGAAATTAGTATTTTATACTATTTTAGCAGTAGCTTGTCCTTGTAAATTAATTAGTTTTTCCTTAGTTCTGTTGAAATAATTGAGCTCTTTATTAGTTCTGTTGAAATCACTGACAGTTTTAGCTGTCAATTGCCAACTGTGCAGAGAGAAGCTTCCTCTACATTGCCAACTCATGAGGGAGATCACCAAAAAATGGTAGATTACATGTATGGGGTGAACGTGTGTAGAGTAAAATGATAAAGCAGAATTTGTTGAATGTGCAAAAAGAGTGAAGAAAGAGAGTACAGTCTTAAGTCAATGTTCTGTCCAGGATGAGTTTGTACTTACAAAAAATATATATCAGTCTAGGGCAAAGCCCTAGAATTCTCAGAAGACTGACTTTCAGTTACAAGGGGGGTTGAAAAGCTAATTTACAGAGCTATACTATGGCTATGGCAAATAAAAGCCCAAAAAGCTTACTTATTCCAACCTAGGGGGTATGCTATACTATGGCTACGGCAAAAAATCCAAAAGATCATACTTACTCTGACCTAGGGGTTATGCCCAGAGCCATCTAGCAGTAAAATGGACTCACAGCCTGTGCAAAGGAGACTCAGAATCTGAATCTCAGTAGTCTCTATAGCGATGCATCAGAATGATACTTACTAACCTGAACACATCACACTAGCCCTAACATTCCTCCTTATCTCTTTCTATCTATATAAACCCCTTTCTTGAATAAGAAGGCATTAAATTATAACAAAAAAACAAATGCAAGTGGTTTATGATCCCTCCACTGATGATCCACTCGCCCAATGAACCAAGGTATCCCCAAATGAATTATAACCATGGGGTCCCATTCTTTACTAAGCTATGACAATTGTAGTTCTCCATGGCACCCTTCCTACCTTCACAGGGGTTTATATTAGACCAACATGGACCTAACCCCGATGAGGGTCTATAAGGTACCCCATTGTCCCTAACCATAAATACTACATTAAATAAAAAATAAAAAACATTAACCCTGTAAGGGGGGAAATATGCATTACCTATTCTTTTGATGTCCTACAATGATAATCATCAATGCACTTGTCCTCAGTCTTCATCACCAAATCTCGAAGGGGACTCCCATAGTCATAACTTAGAATACCATGAAAATACGTTGAGACCCCCATGGTATAGGATAATATTAGATAGCGTGGGAGTTATAAACTGTAGATGCTGACATGTTAATGTTTGGTGCCATCAGAGTCCATTACAACCTCCATAGTTATTCTTTAGTTGGGAAATAAACAGGTTAATAAGGGAGAGCAGGTATTAGGGGGAATCCTGGGGAAAATCTGAGATCATATTGGGGAGTGGGTTTTGAGGGGGAATCCTTATGTTGGCTTGAAAAATCAAACATGACACAATTAAGGTGCTAGCTTCTTCATAGTGATGGATTTCAGCCATCTAGGTTTCTTGGAAGCATTTTTCTGCCTTGAGTTCCCAATACCCGTAGACTTATCTATACTTTGAGGCACTTGGAAAGACTGAGTAAACTTGAGTGATATCAAATATGGTTACTGAAGGCATGTGATAGCAATATTTAGTTATGGGACTGGTACTCTGGGCTTAGAGTATTATACACATTTCAAGCACTCAAATGGCATTTCTCTGATGTTAGATTTACATGTATAGTGGGGTATCTCGGTAGTGAACTTCACTAGGTAAAATTTTCATGTGTATTCAATATGTATTAAAGGGCTACAGCATGTAGTTTGTGTGCAGCCCAAAACAGTTTATTTAACACTCTACTTTCTGTGTTATTTTCTGTGTCTTTTTTTTAAAATGGCTCTATAAAATAATACTGTGTGTACAATTTGTACCAAGCCCTCTTTTTTTACACGGTTCTAGTGGGACAAATAAAAGTAGATGCCGTATATACATTAATAGAGTTATTAATCCAATCATTATTACTCCATTGTTTTCAAACTTAACCATTTTGTGCTAAAAATACTCCAAAAGGTCACTTATTTTTTGTAAAGGTGGAATGATTTTGGATTGTGTAGTGGAATATTTAATGGTTATCTGGAAAAACATAAAAATTACACTTATTGAACTCATGTATAGCTCTGGCTATCTCACCTCCCTTTTCAGGTCACTCACGGAGGAGACGTGATGTTTCTAAAAGTTGTACTGTCATATCCAGAAATACCAACCAACACTGGGAAGAAGAAAGCTGTGATAACAAATATGAATTTATTTGTTTCTTTAGTAAGTAGCTTTGAAGCCTATAGATGTTATATTGCCTATATATCGCTACAGAATATGTTGGAACGTCATCAATATAGGATAATAATAAATATGATATGTTTCCTGTTTGCACATTACCCTATCGACATCCAACCCACACATACGCAGTGATAAAGCGCCAGTACATTTACTCTTAAATAACAGAGTGTTACAGGGTCAGAAGCAGAACCCCCAACAATACAGTATTTTTGTTGTTGTTCAGTCCTTTAGTTGTGTTCTCTTGGTGACCATAGAGAAGCAGCACGCCAAGCACATATGTCTGTGTTTCTCATTGTGCTTATCTATATGGTTTTCTTGGCAAAGATATTGGTTGCCAGTTCCTTCTCCAGTGGACTTCATTCTCCAGTTTGAAGTCTGCCTTGTGCGTTTTGGGTCTATATGCAATTTTATATGGATAATGTATTTGGTATTATAATGCACATTTTTTGTTGATTTGATTATATATTTCAATATTTTTGGGTATTTGAAAAAAGTATTTTTTGATATTTCACCATGTTTACTATATATACCTTTCTCAATACACACCTTTAAATCGTGTATACTGTTTTTTATTAGGGCAGTATATTTAATCAAGCAATTTTAACAATAACCATTTGGGTTTAAACTAGAAGTGGTTTTGATATATTAAAACATTTTATACCTCCAAGTTTAGCTGGATGATTACTTATAAAAATGTATTTCCTCAAGGCAATCTATTTATTTAAACAAATTCAACTTAAAATGACCGTTGTTGGGTTTATATCCAGCTAGAGGGGGGTGTTTTCAAAGGAAGGTTCGATTGAATAGGATAAAATGTTATCTTGTTTTCTTGTGCATGAAATACTGAGAGAGGTTCTATGTATTTAAATAATTAGGCAGCAAGAATAATATACATCCTTAGGAATGTCCATGTGTAAGATACGCACGTACATGTGCAAAGTATAAATCTTTTTGTAGTTATACATTGTCCATATCATTAGCTATTTTACCTCATTATTCCTACTTCTCTTTCCTTGTTTTTTCAAAGTTTTTGAGAGCTGTATTGGTCTGGTTTTATACAAGTTTTGTTAAATTATCATTACAATTTTACTATTTTCCTTTGTATGTTTTTTTAACCCATTTATATGGTTTGAGCCTCTATGACTAAACATTTTCTTTGTGGAACACGAAAGGCCTTTCTACTATACCTTTAACAATTTTTTTTCTTCACAAGTATTTTTTTACTTTTTTTATATTTTTTCTAATATTTTGGATTCTTGCACCTCTCATTAATTATTATTTGCAATTTTTTTATTAGCTATCTTGCTTTATAGGCGCACATATTGTTCACTCAATAAAGGGTATTAATAGAAGGGATAGTGTGGTTTTTTTTCATTCGTTATTTTTTCTGTTTTATTTTTTCACTATTTATTTTTTATTGTAGGGTTTTCTAGTAAGCTTTGGGGCTTCCTTACACTAGGTAAAAACTTTTCAGGTAGAAGGACTCATTTGAGGGCCCAGGGATTTTCGATTATTATGTTTTATATGTATACATTTGTGTGTAATTATTTATACATTTATATATATATATATATATATATATATATATATATATATATATATATATATTTATTTTGTTTATTATTTTAAGAGTATATTATGTGTCAGGCCACATAACATACCATTTTTTTAATTTTTTAATTTTTGTATTTGTTTTTAATATATACAGCATTTAATTCAAGAAAATAAAACATATCCTTCAATAAGATGGTTGCTATTTTCCATTTAGGAATTTTGAGTGTTAAGCACTCATTTTTTTACTGTATGAACACATTTTTGCTCTAACAATAATTTTTTACAGGTATTTTCTTCACTGGCTAAAATGTTCCTGGTGTGCTTATTGACTGCAGTTATATATTTATATAAGCCCCATTCTTAAGTTACACCTATTTTCTGTGCTGTTCTTTTGACTGGATTCTACCAGACAGGTGTCAGATGATCCCTGCTGTGTTTTTAACAAAGAATTCTCTTTCTCATAACTATTATTTATATTTGAAAAATAATAGAAAGCTACAGCTGTGAAACCAAATCCATTGTATGCATTATACAAACTGCTCTATGCTGTATAAAGTTCCCTTTTATGTACTGTCTTTGTATGACATCTCCCTATTATATGCACATAAATATTGAATTCGTAAACAGATTATTTAATTTGAAACCTTAAACCAGTTAACCTCAGTGGGGGTACCACAGCCTCAAGATGGTTGGAACGCTTCATAATTCTGTAATTTAAGTAAACAATATTGACGATAAAATATTATTTTAAATAATAGTAATAAACCATTTTACTTACTCAGCATACATACAATGGGGTAAGTACACCTTGAACGTGCATCGAACTCATCAAAATTACTTTTTGTATTGAAAGGAAACTGCACTCTCATGCAGTGTTGTCATTTCCCTCTGACAAAGAATAATGTGAAACGAATCAAAAATGTTTGATAATACTGCCTTAAACGTATTTGATCTGCCGTTATAAAAGTAAGATGTAAACACAAGTAAAAATATAAGAATAGTCTCAATGCATTTTTTGTATATTAATAAAAAAAAAACAAGTTTATCATGATTGCTGAAAAGGGTGAATATGTTTTGCAGGGGAATAAGTGGCTGTGACTGTCTAGATCTCAGAGCCTAGCTAGTTGCCTTATACAGTTTATGTCTGTTTTTTGTTTTATCCTCTGAACTTAATAAAAATGTTTAAAAACAATATAGAGCAATCAACTGAATTTGAAGCCTGAATCTACTACATTACACCATGATGCTCTATCCCTTATGCTATCTTCATACATGAATCATACAGAGTCTAAACATTAAATAAAAAGAAATTAAACCATGATATCTGCACAGCGGGTCCCAGTGACTCTGAGAATGCAGTCTCATTAATATATGTATTGCAGATGAGGCATGCAAATACATTCCACCTACAAACTAAAATACCTTTAACTCCTAAAGCAGCAATTTCTAAAAGGAAAAACATATTTTTTCCACTTGTGTATTGTGTTTTATGTATACAAGTTCTCTTACTAACTGACTACCCATCATTTATATCTTAGGTCGTACTAAAATTCTGAGAATCATGCGCAAGGTGAGTCAGTTATTTAGTGGGTTAAAGTATAAAATAAATATGTTTGTCTGTTTGTATGTAATTATTTAATGCAACAGTGAAGTTTAGTAATGATGAAAAACGAAATCATAAAAGTGTTTTTGAGAAAATTTAACTTTTAGCAGACACTGCTAGTGTCTAGGTGCTGACATGCATCTTTTCCTGACTCTCCAGTGCAGGTGAGAGTAGGTCCAGAGCAGGGAAAGCAGGATTTGCAGTCTGTAGTGCTGCTGCATATGTTTGACTAAAATACAATCCCCTTCCTCATCCACAGTCAGAAGAGCACAACTCTTAGGATCAAACTAACTAGTAAGAGAGACCGCAACAGTGGTGATTTCCTCAACAACAACAAAAAATTCTCATAATTTACATAGCTGCTAATGTTATTACTTTGTTACATATGTCACATACATTTTAATCTACACTGAGAACATGGAGGTGTCAGTGATACTGTGAGTAAATACTTAAAGATTAACTCATATAAATAAACTTAAATGACACCCTATATTTGTACCACTAACATTCCCATGAGAAAAGTGCTTGTACACCATATATATCTGCACGGAACAGTGTTGGTGCCATGGTGATGTGTTAGAAAACATTGCTATTATTTGAATTTGCTAAGAAATGCATGTGTTCATGGGCAGAGGTTAAATGTTTGTGTGTGTTCATGGGTAATTACATATGAATGATGAAAAATATGAAATTGCTCTCTTGTCTTCAGCCCCGAAGAAGCTGTGGGCATTCGTGCATGTCGGCGAGGAAGAGCACCACTAAAAAACCTCAAGTGACAGGACAGCAGGGTGAATTAATAACCTCCACCCAACCAAATCTGTCAGGCCTCACAGCACTAAAACCAGAGTCCCTGAGGAACATGTCACGTGAGATGGCGATGCAGGTACAAGATCTTGCTGACCTTCCTATGGCAACTACTTTTGCTCTTCAACCAAAACTGTGCAGCTCTTATCCTTTACACCCATTACCTCATCAACCTCTCTTCTACATATAGAATATCTTAACACCCTGTGTCTTTGTGTATATATCCTCCACTGTGCCAGTCTGACCTCTACCACATACATACCCTAACCTCAATACACATATATATAAAGCTTGTAATAATAGAAAAGCCTCACACAGCTGTCGCAACGATGCCTTCCTTCCAGGCACAGCACTAATCTCTATGGGGTGGAGGAGACACATACTGTAGCTCTCTCCCTTCCTCTTCCCTTTTTACCTCTACTGTCTTCCATCTCATTCTCTCCTCTCATATTCTCCTTTTTCTCTAACCCTCTCAGCTCACCCTTCAACTCTCTTCAGCCTGTCTCCTCTTTTTACATTTTCTTCTTCTATCAGCTTTTACTGTACTACACCTTTGTCGTCCACAACCATACTATTTCTGGGAGCATTAACAATAGAATGCTTCTAATTACTTACCTAGGGAACCCACTCCCCTAAAAACATTTAAAAAACAATTTGATGTTATCTCCATATTTTTACACACGGAGACCCAATATTAGATGAGAAAACATATGAGTGTAAATGTGAAAAGAGTGATTCCCAAACCTGTTCTTAGGGAATACGAAAGGTTTTGAGGAAATCATCATCTAATCACAGGTGTCTTAATCAGAATGTGATCATCAGCATTAGCACCACTGCACTTGTCCACAATCCTGGCCTGTTACTGCCACCTGAAGACAGGTTTGGGAACCACTACTAAAAAATATAATATATGTACAAGCAGTTTCATCAACTCATTTTTTAGTTGAGGACAGGTGGCAAACAGACAGAAACAAAGGAAATCTAGATCAAAAGGGATTAACATACGTTTGCTGATATGATGGGGATACAGTCTCTGCAAATAAATGGACAACCCATCTGCAAATGTTTTACAGCAGATATATTTCCAACTCATTAGCCAAGATGATTAAATAGATCTATTAAATCTGCAGTTCTACTCCCGCAGATACTTTTTAATAATTTTCCCCTTAATGATTCAATAGGGTAATTAGCTGGATCAAATATATGTTTTCTATGAAGTCTATTCATCTAAGTAATGTAAACTAAACAGCCAGTCATTGAGAGCTAATACATAGAGCCTAATACTTTAAACATACCTCTACCATTATTCACATGTGTAGACAAATTATTCATGAATGCAGTTAAAATGCACTTTATTTATATAGATTCAAAACATTTAAACCTGTTAAAATGTTCTAATTCTCAAAGTGGTCCACATGAGCAGTGGAAGGTAACCAGGTGATCCCCAGATTGAAAAAGTTTGAGAGTCATTGATATAATCAGTGGTGGAAAATGTAAACTCTGTAAACCAATGAATAATCTATTAACTAAAGCTTATACAGTGCCTTGCAAAAGTATTCAACCCCTTGACTTTTTACCTATTTTGTTACATTACAGCCATAAGTTCAATGTTTTGTTCAATGTTTTGTTACTGCATCTTATGTGATGGAACAGAACACAATAGTCTAAGTTGGTGAAGTGAAATAAGAAAAATGTATACATAAAACTATTGTTTAGAAATAGAAAACAGAAAATTGACATGTGCGTATGTATTCACCCCCTTCGTTATGCCCATAAAAAGCTCTGGTGCAACCATTTACCTTCAGAAGTCACATAATTAGTGAAATGATGTCCACCTGTGTGCAATCTAAGTGTCACATGATCTGTCATTACATATACACACCTTTTTTGAAAGGCCCCAAAGGATGCAACACCTAAGCAAGAGGCACCACTAACCAAACACTGCCATGAAGACCAAGGAACTCTCCAAACAAGTAAGGGACAATGTTGTTGAGAAGTAAAAGTCAGGGTTAGGTTATAAAAAAATATCCAAATCTTTGATGATTCCCAGTAGCACCATCAAATCTATCATAACCAAATGGAAATAACATGTCACAACAGCAAACCTGCCAAGAGACGGCCGCCCACCAAAACTCACGGACTGGGCAAGGAGGGTACATAGTATCTGTACATAGGACGACAATAAGCCGTACGCTCCATAGAGTTGGGCTTTATGGCAGAGTGGCCAGAAGAAAGCCATTCTTTCAGCAAAAAACAAAATGGCACGTTTTGAGTTTGCGAAAAGGCATGTGGGAGACTCCCAAAATGCATGGAGGAAGGTGCTCTGGTCTGATGAGACTAAAATTTAACTTTTTGGCCATCAAAGAGAAAGGCTATGTCTGGCGCAAACCCAACACATCACATCACCCAAAGAACACCATCCTCACAGTGAAACATTCAGCAGCCTGGACTGGGAAACTGGTCAGAGTTAAGGGAAAGATGGATGGTGCTAAATACAGGGATATTCTTGAGCAAAACCTGTACCACTCTGTACGTGATTTGAGACTAGGACGGAGGTTCACCTTCCAGCAGGACAATGACCCCAAACACACCGCTAAAGCAACACTTGAGTAGTTTAAGGGGAAACATGTAAATGTGTTGGAATGGCATAGTCAAAGCCCAATAGAAAATCTGTGGTCAGACTTAAAGATTGCTGTTCACAAGCGCAAACCATCCAACTTGAAGGAGCTGGAGCAGTTTTGCAAGGAGGAATGGGCAAAAATCCCAGTGGTAAGATTTGGCAAGCTCATAGAGACTTATCTAAAGTGACTTGGAGCTGTGATTGCCGTAAAACGTGGCTCTACAAAGTATTGACTTTAGGGGGGTGAATAGTTATGCACATTAACTGTTTCTGTTATTTTGTCCTATTTGTTGTTTGCTTCACAATAAAAAAAATAAAAAAAACATCTTCAAAGTTGTGGGCATGTTCTGTAAATTAAATGATGCAATCCTCAAACAATCAATGTTAATTCCAGGTTGTGAGGCAAGAAAACATGAAAAATGCCAAGGGGGTGAATAATTTTGCACGGCACTGTATAAATAAAAGAGCTTATGAATCAAAACAAAATTATTACCGTATTGGTCCGAATATAAGCCGCACCCGCATATAAGCCGCACCCGTAAAGTGCAAGGGGAAAAAATAAGATAGTACTCAAATATAAGCCGCACCTGTAAAATTAGAGAGAAAAAGGCTCTCAAAGTGATCAGCCATTGCAAGAAACAGGCTTTTTTTGCAGGTTACAGGCTTTACAGGATGTTAGAATCACTAAAACTGTAAATCGCTATTCAATACCGCAGTCTAAAGCACGAAAATCGGCACCCTTAACTCGCAATCGTGCAAATCGGCCATAATTTTGAATGCGCCAATAGAAGTTGTACGCGTTACAAGCAAAATTCGCAAATCAGTAATGATTATTTGAGGGTCGTGAATATAAGCCGCACCCGTAACTCGCAAGCTCAAAAATCGGAAAAAAGGTGTGGCTTATATTCGGACTAATAAGGTATAATGTTAAATTGGCTCTGGCCCAACTATAGATAAATGTATTCCAGAGTAGGTTTATTAGATTTGGAAAGCAATCTACTAGAATGAAAACCCAGTGTTCAGCAAAAGAACATAGTTCCATCATTTATGTCTTAACCAGAAGATCTCTTTATTGCACAGGGTACAGCATTGTGACAATGGACATGGTACCCTACCCAGTACCTAGGATTCAGTCGAGCTCAGATTAAACTCATATGTGTTCCCCTTACCTTTTCCTTTGCTTTAATTACCTACTTTCGCTACTTTTGGGGACTGTAGTCCCAGTCTACCACTTTTCTGTCTTTCCAGCTCCTGGCACCATCAGCCCTTGCACCCTGGGTGGGAGATGTGCCTAAATCCATGCGGACTTCAGCATACCTGGCTTGGTGCCTTGGGCATTAGACAAAGGGAGTTCTAGTGGGAATGTGCATGTGTTATTTGTTTCTGTTTAATATTTGACTGGCCTATTTTTCAGTCTCATATAAAATGTTTACCTATCCCCAATAAAGTGTTCTTCTGGTCAACAATTACAAGTGTGAAAACTGTACTTTGTTAGTTGAGGGAAGCTATTTTACAAAGACATTCTCTGTACTTTGCCTGCGGTCACTGAGGATAGTCATACCTATGCAATACGAGGACCTAACTGATGGGAGTTCCAGAGAGTGCCGGTCCTGTTGGTCTTGAATTGTAACCAACTGGTGGCAGTGGTGGAATCCTCAGTCTGACCATACTGCCCTATATAAGCCAAGCCATAGTATGATGAACTTACAATGCCTGAGCTCAGAGAGCTAGTCTGGATGTAAGGAATTGAAATGACTGGTTTAAGGAATTCTCCAGCTATGGTCCAGGCACTCCAGAAGTTGGATGACATCAGACAGGAGCTGGACCTACCTGATGCTGTTTCACAGCAGCACCTTCTTCTCTGGGTGAACTCAACTTGGGCAAAGATGTGTCCAGGAGATTTGAGACCTGTATTGCTGTCAATGCCCTGGACACAAACAGAGGGATAATCCCCAGAACTCCCCCAGCCGGATCCCTGCTCCAGGCCAGCAGGACAAAGAAGGTGCCAAAATGTTGAGGGCAGAGCTGATCAACTGGGGATAATCTCAGGTGCCATATTCAACCTGTCCAGCGGCTGAAGGGTTTTAAAGACTCTGGATCCTATCTAACTCTTATTCGCCCTCTTCTCATTAGTCCATGCACCTTATTGAACAAGATAGTCGATGTAGCTGTAGCTTGGAGTCAGAAACATTCCATCCCAGTAGCCAAAGTACAAATAGACTGAGGTACCAGTAGGGGCTTTGGGGAGGTGACTGTGATGACAGGGACATATTATTGAGGAATGATCTTGACCCGATGGAATGCAAATATGTGACTATTGTTACCCGTAGTGAGGACCTCCAAGTCACTAGCCCAAAGCAAGACTAGCCATTGGATTCTGCCACTAATGTCTAGCCTGTTACCCTGGTGAGTAGACTGCCATTTGGGGAAGTAGAGACTCCTTAGACTCCTGTATGGTAGCCATGTAAGAGGCCCCTTAGATATGCTTCAAGAGTTTTGGGAAGGTAAGCATTGGTTTGAGGAAGTGCCCATTTTGCCATATGTCCTGAGTTTCAAAGATCGACTGGAAACCCTGACTAGAATGGCCATAGAACATCTATTGGGGTCCAAGCTAAACAAAAGGTATGGTATGACAGTAGGACCCATGCAATGGAGTTTCTTCCAGGCCAACAAATGCTAGTCCTTGTACCAAACTCCCAAACCAAGCTCCAGGCTATATGGGACAGACTGCATTCTTTCATAAGAAAACTGAATTACAATTCATATACAGTATCTCACAAAACTGAGTACACCCCTCACATTTTTGTAATTATTTTATTATACCTTTTCATGTGACAACACTGAAGAAATGACACTCTGCTACAATGTAAAGTAGTAAGTGTACAGCCAGTATAACAGTGTAAATTTGCTGTCTCCCTCAAAATAACTCAATACATAGCCATTAGTGCCTAAACCATTGGCAACAAAAGTGAGTACATCCCTAAGTGGAAATGTTCAAATTGGGCCCAAAGTGTCAATATTGGAACAAGAGAGGTCTCTTTATTTTCCTAAACTTAAGCCCCAGCAGAAGCAACAAATTCAGAATGTGCTAAGCAGATATCCACAGATATTTTTGACCCTACCAGGTCGCACTTCTTTGGTTAAGCATTAAGTCCTCACCCTAGTCAGGCTTCCCTTAAATAATCATCCTACAAAGTCCCCTAGCTGGGTATGGATAGCATTAAAAAATAATACAGTTCTGTCCTAACCTGACTACCAGCGTGCTTTCATGGTACAGACTGGTGCTGTGCTTAGCCACGTGTCACAGACCCCTTTTTCCAGTTCCTGGATGTTAGCCTATTAAACCACCATAAAGGACAGACTGCTTGGCTCCAGCCACTAGACTGTACATAAACACCTCCATTGCACTGTAATCTGTTTTGTCCCATTGTTTGTCAGATAAAGTAATATACTCTTTTTGAGGTCTGGGCTACTAGACATGGAGACAGCATTATGTGTATTTGGAGGTTGACCTACTGTTCACAGGTGCCAGACAGGATGTTAAACTGTTAGACCTCATGTGGAGTCAATCTCCTGTGTTTGTCTTCCACTCCCTGTCATTGTTGGGTTGTGTACAGCCCCTCTGTATCTAACCCCTATAAATATTGTTGGCTTTCCAAAATAAATCAGTTCACTGCTGAGTGTAGCGTAACCCATCACTGTTTTACCCTGTTTTATGATTATTCTTGGTTAAAATATGATCCTACAATATGTATGCTGGTTGATGCTCTGCAGAATATTAGCCAGACTTTTGCAGACCTAGGCTAATAGATAATCCTGTTACAGAGATTCAAGAGATAAGAAAGTTGTAAAGGATCCTTGCATTTTCCAAAGTGTTTTAATTCTCTGATAAGAACAAAGAGGTGTAATTGAATCAGTGTCTGATTGTATCAAAGTTGCCAGGGAGGTGTGACCCCCCCTATTGTTCTCTTTGTGTGTATTGTGTGTAGCCAAATATGGGCATGTGTATTGCCTGTGGCCAAAGAGATGTATATATAGTTCTGCAATAACAAAATAAAGTCAGTATTCATTTGACTCCCAAATTGTGTGTCGTCCAATATGGGAGGTCGGGGATGGTGAAACTGTAGTGCCTCGTGGGTATTTTATCGTATACCAGCGGAGATTTTGGACTGCGTGTCTCAGCTCCGTTACATTTGTTGGCAAGTGGTGGAATTGTTCCCACGGTCAGAAGGACAGCTACAGGAGACACCATTCCGTGGAGTACAGATTGAGGGCAACGCTAGTATCCGTACAGCGCCCCTGGCTACAGCAGGATGGAACCGGCTAGTTTTCGGACAGCGTTCCATGATGAGGATGAGAAGGAGGCCGCAGACTACAGGGAAACAGACAGAATGGAACTCTGGTATGATGCCCTGCAAGATGCCCAATGGCGGCGAGGTGAGAGTCTCCCCAGTGATGAGCAGCGGCTACAGAAGCGTGTGGCGATGCGGATGTATCTATTGGGAGAGCAGCCCCTGGATGAGTGGGTGACAAGACTAGAGACCCTGGTATGGCGAGAGATCTGGCTAGACAACGCATACCAGGCCCTCTGGTGGTATACCGTTCGACTTACCCCCTGGACGGCTGAACACGACTTACCGGAGGGGGATGATTATGATGGCCCGGGTTTATTATGGGATGCCTTGGAGGACGATATTGATCTTGGCAGCACGGAGGGGTCTAGGTTTTGGGACATCTACGACTACCGGATAGGCATGTATGTCTGGGATGATGAAGGCGAGGTGAGCAAAGACATGACCCACCTGGTAACGAGAGAGTGGGAGCTGGAGCAGGACTACCAACACCTGCTCAGCCTTGTGCAGCCCCAACCTACTCGACAAGCAGAACCAGACTTCATTGACTGGTCCTGGGATGACCTCCAGATGGCAGGTAGAGATGGGACCGAGGTCTCTCTACCGGCCCTCCAGGGGGCAGAAGGTGTCGTCCTTCCCCCTCAGCGGCAGTGTGAACCCCAGGGGGCAGGAGGTGTCGTCCTTCCCCCCCAGCGGCAGTGTGTACCTCAGGGAGCAGAAGGTGTCGACCTTCCTCCACAGCGGCAGTGGGTACCCCAGGGAGCCGAAGGTGTCGTCCTTCCTCCCCAGCGGCAGTGTGTACCCCAGGGGGCAGAAGGTGTCATCCTTTCCCCCCAGCAGCAGTGTGTACCCCAGGGAGCAGAAGGTGTCGTCCTTCCCCCTCAGCGGCAGTGTGAACCCCAGGGGGCAGAAGGTGTCGTCCTTTCCCCCCAGCGGCAGTGTGAACCCCAGGGGGCAGAAGGTGTCGTCCTTCCCCCTCAGCGGCAGTGTGTACCCCAGGGAGCTGAAGGTGTCGTCCTTCCTTCCCAGCGGCAGTGTGTACCCCAGGGAGCTGAAGGTGTCGGCCTTCCCCCCCAGCGTCAGTGTGTACCCCAGGGGGCCGAAGGTGTCGTCCTTCCCCCCCAGCGGCAGTGTGTACCCCAGGGAGCAGAAGGGGCCGTCCTTCCTCCCCAGCGGCAGTGTGAACCCCAGGGGGCAGAAGGTGTCGTCCTTCCCCCTCAGCGGCAGTGTGTACCCCAGGGAGCTGAAGGTGTCGTCCTTCCTTCCCAGCGGCAGTGTGTACCCCAGGGAGCTGAAGGTGTCGGCCTTCCCCCCCAGCGTCAGTGTGTACCCCAGGGAGCAGAAGGGGCCGTCCTTCCTCCCCAGCGGCAGTGTGAACCCCAGGGGGCAGAAGGTGTCGTCCTTTCCCCCCAGCGGCAGTGTGAACCCCAGGGGGCAGAAGGTGTCGTCCTTCCCCCACAGCGGCAGTGTGTACCCCAGGGAGCAGAAGGTGTCGACCTTCCTCCACAGCGGCAGTGGGTACCCCAGGGGGCCAAAGGTGTCGTCCTTCCCCCCCAGCGGCAGTGTGAAACACAGGGGGCAGAAGGTGTCATCCTTCCCCCCCAGCAACAGTTTACCCTAACCAGGGGAGACACCAATCTCCCAGACGGCGCAGATGGGACCGTGGTCTCTGCGCCCACAGCTTGTCCAGATCCCCAACTACCGTCACTGGGACAACCGAAGGAGGGGGTAAGTACAAATTCCCCTCCCCAGCTAACTTCTAATGTGGCCCCAGGGTTAACAGAGGAAATGTTAACCCCCACTGACCCCCACGTTTCCCTGGCTACTGAGCCGAAATATGTCCCAAGTACCCCAGCAGAAGAGCTGACAGCGGGGCAGAGTGCAGTCGGCCTCTGCCCTCCCTTTGTCCCTTGTACAGAGCAGGATGTCCTGCAGGTGATACCAGCAGAAGAGCTGGCATCAGGGCAGAGTGCCGCTGGCCTCTGCCCCTCAAGTCCCCTCAGCGTGTTGCCCCATCACCACAGCAAAATATCCAGGTACCTGGTTAGACTTCCCCCCAAAGGGGAGATGTGTGACGAAGTGCCCTTCGCCACTTTGGCTTGGAGAGGACTGTTTGCCAGCCTCCTGCCCTGCGACTATGGCCCTGGTACATATTGCCCTTTGGAACCAGTGTTCGGCCATACCAGAGTGTAAGTCACTCATTCTGGCCCTTTACATACAGGGGGGTCATTCTGTACTTGCCCTGTGTGAACCATGATACCCCAGATAACTGTGCCATGAAGTCCATTCATATAATGAAAAACTATGGGAAAGACTTTAGCTACATGGCAATTGAACTGTGTGAAGAGGATCTGAGCGCTATTCGGTGGTTTTGTGCGCTCAGATCCCAGCTATCTGGGGATATGGGAAATGTGAGTAAATGTGAATTGCAGTAATGCTGATGGGTTGTCAAACTAGAGAATTGACCAACAAATACTTTTGTCCGGACATCCCCAGGCCGATCCGTTGGGATCAGACCGTGTATGCCGGCTTATGGTCACGGGGGAGGTGTGTAGCGTAACCCATCACTGTTTTACCCTGTTTTATGATTATTCTTGGTTAAAATATGATCCTACAATATGTATGCTGGTTGATGCTCTGCAGAATATTAGCCAGACTTTTGCAGACCTAGGCTAATAGATAATCCTGTTACAGAGATTCAAGAGATAAGAAAGTTGTAAAGGATCCTTGCATTTTCCAAAGTGTTTTAATTCTCTGATAAGAACAAAGAGGTGTAATTGAATCAGTGTCTGATTGTATCAAAGTTGCCAGGGAGGTGTGACCCCCCCTATTGTTCTCTTTGTGTGTATTGTGTGTAGCCAAATATGGGCATGTGTATTGCCTGTGGCCAAAGAGATGTATATATAGTTCTGCAATAACAAAATAAAGTCAGTATTCATTTGACTCCCAAATTGTGTGTCGTCCAATATGGGAGGTCGGGGATGGTGAAACTGTAGTGCCTCGTGGGTATTTTATCGTATACCAGCGGAGATTTTGGACTGCGTGTCTCAGCTCCGTTACACTGAGACATATATAAATGGTATGTTTTCTTATTTGCTCCTGGTGGTAGCGAGACTGATCCTATCTCCACCCTGTAAGTAACTTGTCCTGGTCACTAGCACAGGAAAGTTACTAAGACTCCTGGAAGGGATGATTTATGATGGAGAGACCCTGGCTGATACAGAAGCCAGATATCAGGGTGCTGGTGCCGAGATTTACAAGAACCCAAATGTTCCTTGTGGGTAGTTAACCTGTAGTCTATAGCAGGTGGCCCTGGGCAGTAACAGCCCCTACACCTGGATCTTCACACCAGGTCAATGATCAAGAAGAAGAATATTCAGTTTGCCTACCTCACCCGCAAGCTACTGCCCCAGGAGGTAAATTGTGCGGGTATTTAGAAGGAGTATCTTGCAATTGTTTGGGCTTTAAAGAAGCTGCAACCATATCTCTATAGCTGGGAGTTCACCTTGGTAACTGACCACAATCCCCTCTATTGGTTGAACAGAGTTGCCTTCAGTGATAACCTGTCCCATTCAAATCACTGTTTCAGCTCAACAAAGGACTTCTTCAATCTGTCTTTGCAAATAATAATTTGATTACACATCCATAGACCAGGTCACACAGCCTACCTTGAATTACCCCAAAACAATTTATAAAATTACACATACAAATATCAGGCAATATCATAATAACTATAACAAGCTTTTACACACAAATATGTTAGGCTATAAGGGACTATATATTGGTAAAAAGACATTGAAAATGACAATGGTTGCCGATGATATGTAGCTGTGTATAGTAGACCCAGCAAAATTTGCAGATCCTGTTATTAAAACGATCCATCTGTTTAGTTTGTTTTCAAGATACTGTATAAAGGTTGAGAAATCAGAAATGTTATGGCGTCCTAAACTAGATAATGTGATTCATTTACCATTAAACTAAATGTAACATAGTCTTTATGGTAGTGGACATTACTTTGACATAGGATATATCTAAGTTATATAACTATAACTATACATCTCTTATATTGAAAATTAAAAAATTAAAAATTTAAAATGTGCTAGATAACCTTTATCTCTGCTTGCATGAATTAATGTGACTAAGATGTTAATGTACCCTTTATTATTGTATTTCATGCATAACTTACAACCTTGTCATTAATGATGATGACTGAAGATATCAATTTGCTTCATGCCTTTATTAGGCAATTTATTTGGAATAAAAAAATCATCAATTCTTCCTTCTGAATGTAGAATAGGTCAACTGGGCAGCTTTAGCCAATAATTAATTAAATTGGATATATATATACTCTCTTGAGAATTATAGTACAATACTTAGTAAATTAGTAAACATTATTTGCCTTGAGAAAACTTTCTAGAAGTAGTTTCTCTCCGATGCACAGTAAATACCTGAGCCATTTGTTATACTATAAGTTATTAACCTCTCTGTGCTGCACAGTAAACCGACAAACAGAGAGGTTAATAACTTATGGTATAATATGCTGCTCTGTGTTTTCCCTTAAGTTAAGACAGCTACTTCTTGCAAGTCTTTTGATCTGTGGAGGGATAAAGGATGAAGGAATTGTTAGTCTGGAGTTCTTTTTGAATAGGAATTGCAAGGTGAGAATGATATAGGGGATATAGGGCCCTATTAAATGTGGCGATTTTAAGTTCCTGTAGCCTGTAAAGTAGACCGCAAATGTTACTGCTATTAAATTGGCCTCTTTTAGCTACCCACAAACCATCTGTGGGTTACAGGCGAAAAAAACCTACGGGCCATCAAAATCTGAAAGCCTGTCAAGCTTGCAAATGTTACTATCGCAAATCTATATTAAATGCAACGATTCCCCAAAGACGCACTGCATTCAAACCCGTAAGCGGTAAATGGAGCCAACAATCCTACGGGTACTAGAGAGGACCCGCAAGGGGGTTAAACTCCTGTCCGTAGCACTGTAAAAGCAAATCTAAACACAATACTGTTTTTTAAATTAAATGGAAAGTGATGTGAGGTATTAATATTAATAGCACAATATTTTCAAGCCCACAAATCGGCAATAAATAATTTTTTATTTTATGTTTAATTTCTTTAGTATATCGATCCCGGCAATCAATGCGTTAATACATATAATAGAACTCGCATGGACTAGAATATCATATTTATTGATTATTTCATATTGCATTATTTCTTGAATGCGGGCCCAATCGCAACTCGGACGAAAACCATAAGTGATTGAAATCTAACCTCCATTTTTTTAGTGACGTAATAATGACGATCTCTTTTACTATTGGCTCAGTCTAAACCTGTAACCACGGGTTTGACTAATCAATCATGTTCACGGCTTGCAAATGCAACGTGCGGCAGCATAGTTTACGGATTTGGATGTCAGCCACATATGCTGCAGGCTTGTCTAATTTGAATGAAAAGGCCATATAAAAAGTTTGGTAAGGATGTATAAATTAACTCTGTCAGAGAACCTACATGAAATTCAACAGAGAATAATATATCAGACACACAATACTCCCTCTTTCCAAAATGGGTGGAAATGTTGATAAATTATTTGTGAAATGTGGGATGTTTCATCTGAAATGTTTACAATACCTTTGGGTCTGTTAACATTGTGAAATTGTGGAATAAAATTCAAATTTGCTTAAATAAGTGGCTGAATGTGAATCTGGTATTGAAACAGTATGAGATCCTGTTGAACGAATTTAAACAGTTTAATAAGGAGTATGGAGTATTTATATCTGTTTGCATTTTGCTGGCAAAAAAACTAAAATGAAGGAATTGGTAGTCATTGAATTCTCCCTCTATACACAGCTTGAGATAATAGATATACAGATTTTTAAGTCTTGATCAACTAGATTTAATGGAAAACAGAAATCAGAGAATGAAGCACTTTGCTAACATATGACAGGCTTGATAAACAAAATAGAGTCTGGCAACTATTTGAGTAGATGGTATATGTATAGCATCTGAGGTTGGTCCAGGCTGATAACTATCCCATTCGTTTTTTTCTTGGGATGGTGATTTATATTATCGTTTTTTCGGCGGCCATTTTTTCTCTTGCTTAGGGGATTTTCGGGTGTCTAAACTCTTTTATTTGGAGTTAAATTGAGGTGTAACTTCAGTTTTCAAGGTCCTGGGTGCCCCCCCCCCTTGCTGTATGTAAGCTTTTTATGTATTTGTCGTGTGTATTTATTGTGTTTTTCATGTTTTCATGAGCGCAGGTTTTGGGCGTTTTTTGCGAGGTCGTATTGGGTCGTAACGAGTCTCGTATTTTTGTTTCGTAACTCTGTAAATTTTGCGAGGTCCACAGTTGCTGGCAAGGAGCGCCTTCGGAGCGCTTTGCGAGGGCCGCAGGCTCGCTACGCGGGCCTGCAGCGTTAGCAACAGCCCGCATGCTCACAACTATATATGTGATTTTAGGAGTGAGACCTCTCCAATTCATTTGCTGTTCCAGATGCACACTTTTCAAGGTGGAGAAATGTTTCCAATCCTCACCAACCCTTACCATGTATTTCTATACATTTTCACTTTCTTTTTACCCATTCATCTCACCTTTTCCTCCTCTCTTCCTTTCCCTGTAAGGTTATTCTGAATATTCCAGAATCCAAGCTTTGGGGGACCTTGACTATTGCCACTCAGTTCTGTTCACATTGACTTTCCTTTCCAGCCCGAGTGTTTACAATAAATGTCTTGGTGTCTCTAGGCCACTGAGGAGGTTGTGTCCCAGTTGATGGCGGTGGTGCTGGACATCTATTCAATATCCCATGTGTTGAAGGCTTCAGAGATCTTGAAAGAGTTGACAAATACCAGGGAACTTCTGTCTCCTGGGGCTCAGGTAACATATACTGGATTTGGTATGGGATGAGTGGGAAGTCTGCTGTGTTAGTACTACACTGAAATGCTTTAAGATAAATGAATACCTTTCACACTCAAGATTTATAATGTTCATTGTCGTAAAATGCACTGCTTGGTCACCATATAGGTGTGCACAGGATAAATACAACATGGTGACTAAAGCTCCCATTTAAGGGGGCATTGTAATTATCCAATAATCATGCATCTTAGATAGTAAAGATCAGTATTATCAGCTTTTCAGTTTATTGTTGTTAAAATAAAGTAGACCTTTGGGGACAAAACATAAATTGAGAATAGCTGTTTTTACTATAATTTGTAGACTGATGATGATAAAGATGATACTTTAATTACATTTATAAATCACTGCACAGGTAGCACAATCAAAGTAATTTAAGCCTATAGTATACCCAATAATACAAATTAATTTACATTTTATATGCACTGAAATACCCCTTCCCTAGCAGATCCACTTAATATGGGTATCCATTTAGGACTATGGACCATAGCCATGGGTTAGGGTCCAGTGTCAGATCCCACTCACAGTCTATATTTCACCCTTATATGGGGCTCATTAGTTTGAGGTTGGTTCTGGCAAATGTGAAGTGAGGCTTGATAGAGATTCTCACTAGTTATGTGGGTAGAAAGGTGGGTGAAAAACGCTCCACTTTAGATCCAGGGAGGACATAATTCTGAGTACACTTAACATGTTTCACACAGGGCAAAAGACTAGGCATGCTCAGACACAGGTGACTAGACACAGGACAATACTTTAATGCTTCAAGGGCTAATCAGCAAGTAATAGCAATGATCTCTCATTAATAAAATACAGACAGACAGAATTTGGTCATTCCCTGTACTCTGGGGTGTATATGAGTTTTTATTTGGTTTATGTTTTGATTGCTTGTGTATTTGGTGTAGGAGGTGTGTATGAAATGTATTGTGTGGGTACATGAACCTCACATGTGTTTTCAGGTCAATGCCAGCGACATCCTTCTGCACCTCAGTGAGCAACTCATGGATTCTATCTACAATCCTAATGTCACCTCAGAAGCCATAACTGCTGCAACGTCTTCACTTTTTGGTGGGTTTGACAACCTGATGAAGGCTTCAACAGAGAGTGCTGAAAACCTAACGTCTGCACAGGTCAGGATTGATCCTATTTATATATTTATTACTGTGACACATTTGCATGGATTTACAATCTTTTAGATGCCAGTGGTAAGTTGTGACAAGACGACTTGGAGCTGTGATTGCCGCAAAAGGTGGCTCTACAAAGTATTGACATTAGTGGGGTGAATAGTTATGCACATTGACTTTTTCTGTTATTTTGTCCGATTTGTTTGCTTCACAATAAAAAAAAAAACATCTTCCACGTTGTAGGCATGTTCTGTAAATTAAATTATGCAAATACTCAAACAATCCATGTTAATTTCAGGTTGTAAGGCAACAAAACTTGAAAAATGCCAAGGGGGGTGAATACTATTGCAAGGCACTGTATCTGTTATTCATTCTGTGTATGTTTATTCTCATTGTTAGTGTGTGTTTGAATTGCTATTCTTGTTGTCATTGTGTCTATACTTCTATTACTACTTTTTGAGTATATTCTATCTGCATATTGTTAGTTTTGTTTAGATTTAGAATGATATGCGCTGTATATCCATTGTTATTAATGCTGTATGTGCATATTCTCATTATTATTGTATATATGCACATTTTTAGTCTTGTCATGAACTTGTTCTCATTACTACTGTGTGAATGAACACTTTACTCTTGCTCTGTATGTATCGGCTCAATGTTACTGCTTGGCAATATATTTATTTGTATTTTTCCTATGCAAGTAGTAAGATATGGTAGACAATACTGACACTGATATGAATTCATAGCTACATATGGAGGACAAACATCAACCAATCATATATAAGCATCCTCTATAAGGCCAAAACTCCTTTTCACCGTCACTGGAAGGATATATAATTTTTCTCTTTCCTCATAACCTATTTTCGTTTTCCCAGCTTCTCTGCCTGGTGATTCAGTCTCTTAAGTATTTAGAGATTGCAGATTACTTATTTTATTTTCTATAAATAACTGTCCAGTAAGTCACATATGGCTTTCGGCTTCTAGTCACCTTTATTTTGGCTCTGTGTAGCCCAATGTCTCGCCTTAGAATTTCTTTATTTCCCTCCCCTTTAGTTGAGAAGTTTTGGTATGTTGCATATGTCAGTTTTGGCCTAGAATGAACACGAACATTGTTTGAATTACACATAAAAATTGTAAATAAAATTCCACTTATTCTCCGTTCCTCCAATGCCAGTACTATTTCCATCCCATTTCTTTTATTGCTATTATACAAAACTGAGGTGAGGAAAAGGTTTTGATGCCTTATTAGGAATTGAATGGTTGAGAGGTGAGTGGTTGACAGTTGTCCGACCTTGTAGTGGGAGGGCCAGACTATCCTTATGTTACCAATGACATAAGAAGGATGACATTAAATGAAATGTAATTTTTGTGTAGTTCCTGTTTTCTTATATGTTTGTGCATATTGTAATTCTTGTTGTGTGAATATATTTCATTTTGCAGGCTTATGTAGATTGTTATTCTTGTTGCATGCATATAATCTTTATTTTCTACTCCATAGATGGAGCAGGTGATTGACTCCTCTGTGATGGCTGTGGATTATTTGGAGATGGTTTTATTGTCTACAGAAAGCCAGAGTCACTCCATCACTTCCTCTGTATCCAGCCTAACAATAACAAGGTGCCTCTGAACATATTCTTGACTATACAGCTAAAATTAACCTAATACTAGTTATTAGGGGAAATTATACTAATATTAAGGCTGACACATGCTAATATTACAAATCTTTACAAACCTAAGTAAATGTTTTCTGTATGCCTAATAACCTAGCCAGAGAACAGCCTTGTTTAGCCACTTGTGCCATTCACAGGGAGAAATGTCAGTCTCGTCTCACTCGAAAGAGGGATCCAGCCCCGAAATACCAGGCAATTCTACTGTGAACAGGAGAAACAGCAAACCCCAGATATAAGTGTTAGCCTCTTTTAGGTCTCAATAGTAGTGTGTAGCTGCACTCCCTAAGATACAGTGAGCAAGGAGTCCAAGTCTGGAGCCCCCTATCATCCTTAGGGAGAGAAAACCCCAACGGTCATTTAGATAAAGGTCATCCTTAGGGAGGGAAATCCCCAAACAGAAGAGCTCAATCTGAGAAATGTTAACATCAACCCTAATGTTTTTCATAACCGTAATACTATGAATGTTAACCATAACCCCATTGCCAAACCTAACACTATCCATAAAAGCCATTCCACACCGATATCTGTGCTTTCAAACTTCTTTTGTATGGAGGGTAGATTATTATTGGCTAGTGATCTAATGGGCTGGATTTAAAAAATAATTTGAAGAAATGTATTTAGAAATATATAGATTAATATAGTTGTATACATTGGATATGAATAATCAGAGTATTGCAGTATAATAAAAAAGTATGATTTTATATTGTAATACTCTGATTGTTCATCTGGAATACTGGATATTTTAGGGTTTTCTGTATGATGACCAATGTATTTATACAGTCCCAAGTGTTTTAGTTTAATATTTTTCAGGTTTTTGAGGAAACCCTGCCTGCCAAAAAGTGGGCCACAGAAATCAGCTGTGTGGCTGTTAGTTGTACAGAACTGCCATAAATGATGACCCTAATATTCATATTATCAAAATGAGTCTGATGCCAGTCATGATCCTGATGATACTAAACTCTGATCATATGTTATCCACTGAATATAATTACATATTATAATTGTCTAACTATGAGACGTTGTCACGCTTTGCATGGTGCGTACGACTTAGCGATGAGCCTCGCGTAGCGAGGCGAGCCGTTAAACTTGGAGCAGTTAGGCGATCTTACTATTTTACAGTGATCCTACATAAGTGGTCAGGCTCTTGTAATTAATCTAGCATAGAGTCTAGAGTCATGTTGAGGTGATGAGATTACTGTGTCTCATTCCAGATGGCCAAGTTTTCCAGAGTCTGTTGAGGGAGGATGGTATCATAATGCCACCTAATGCTAATCACTACCCTAATACTTAGAAAATGAAATGTAATCCAAATGTGAATCCTGACACTACCAATATTAATTCTTAACCCCAAAGCTTAATCTGATCCTAATACTACTGATACAAAATGGTCAATGAGTGTTGAGTTACTGTAGCATCTTCAGGATAACGCAGAATCTCGCCATCAAATTCATGTTCCACCATGCTAGATCAAAGGTGAGAGAAGCAAGATATTAGCCAAAACAATAGCCAAAACAGTGTGTGTTCCCCAGCCAAGAAACACAAGTGCAATGTATACCCTGATTGCTTAAAATATACAGCTTCATATATCTCCTGGATATACCACCTGTGTTACACAGGAAGGATAGGGAGCCAGTATTGCTAAAATGGCAGTTTCCCTTGGCCTATTAGTCATTAGAATGTAGTTACTGTTGCACCATGTGGTTGCCTCCAGGCTCTCACCTGTTAAATGTCCAAAGTGATAGCTCACATCTCCTTATCATTATCCTCCTACTTCATACATACATGAGCCTGATTCAATTGCAAGCCCGCATCTCACAGGATCGTGGCGGTATGTCTGCAGGCGTGCTGCTGGCTCCCGTTCATCCTCGATTTGAGAGCTATTCAATTGAGCGAGGCCTCTGTTAATGGGCTGGCCGAGATGCAATCCGCTGTTGCGATCCTATCACGGTATAACATAGTGCGACACAGGCCTCTCAGCTAATAGAAAGCGGTTTAGCCGCAGATGATTGACAGAGGGAGATTATAAAGTTGTGTTCAACCCTCCCATTCGTTGACTGTGTTGTATTTTCTTCAGAAGTAGCAAGCAGGTCCCAGAGTTGGATGTTTTTCAGTGAGAGGGAGAGAGTAGGCGATTTGTGAGAGCAGTATAATGCGGTTTTGTTTATTTCTATTCATCTAATTACAATTTTACACTTAATCCTTGATTACACATATTTACAGATTACACAAAACAGCAATACACATAAATGAAAGAATACATAGATACACATAGAGCTAGATCACTCTTTACACCCCCCATCCCCCACACCCCATCCCCCAACAGTTCATAAATAGACGTAATGAGCACATTTCTTTTTTTACTCCATATATATATATATATATATATATACTAGAATATTGCTTATCAAAAAATTACGGCAATTAAATTGTAAGTGAGCTAATGCTGTTTGGTGTATGGTAATCAAATAAATAATACATTAATAAAGG
Source organism: Discoglossus pictus (assembly GCA_027410445.1). Lineage (NCBI taxonomy): Eukaryota > Metazoa > Chordata > Amphibia > Anura > Alytidae > Discoglossus > Discoglossus pictus. The sequence goes on along the minus strand of CM050176.1, from coordinate 21,358,538 downwards.
AATATACTTTACCTATTTGGAAGTAATATATGCATGAAGCATTGTGCTGAGAGCTGACAATCTGTTTTGATGTTGCTTCAGCATCTAATGTAGGTTTGCACTGTTGTAGAGCTGAGGTATAAGTGTCAGCAATGTGTGCTGTGTGTAGTGTAAATAGGCTGCGTGCGCGAGGGTAAGCCGTTAGGTTAGATGTGTACTTATGCATTGTGTAAGTGTTGTAAAATGGCGGCGAAGTGTATGTGGTACGCGGCTGTGTATGATTTAGCGTCCTTGCTAATGGTGTATCTTGTAGCTCGTACGGGTTTTGTGAAAATGCGTATGTGCTTGGTGGTGTTTTTTTCGTGTTTAGGGTCCTGTAGCCTTGTTTTTGTTTTTTTCGGCGGCCATTTTTTCTCTTGCTTAGGGGATTTTCGTGTCTCTAAACTCTGCAATTTGTACTTAGTCTTAAATGGAGGTGTAACTTCAGTTGCAGAGGTCCTGGGTGCCTCCCCCCCCCCCTTAGTGTGGGTATGTTTTTTTTTTTCTGTGTATTTATTGTGTTTGTAATGTTTTCAGGTTCGCGCAGGTCGGCCATTAAAGTCATATATTTGTGAGGTTGTAGCGTCTCGTGGTGGAGGAGAGGAGGAGTTTGAAGGCGGAGGAAGTGGTGAAGGAGGGGGTGGTGGAGGAGGAGGTGGCGAAGATGGGGAAAGTGGTGGAGGAGAGTGGAGAGGAGGAGGTGGGTGGTGACAGGGCAGCCCTAGCAACAGGCACAGGTAGACCATGGACAGAGTAGGATGGGCCTGATCCCAGGTGGGTGGTAGTTTGGGGGAGGGACAAGACTCAGGGACAGGTCAGGGAGGGGGCCCTGAACTACATGCACCAGAAAAATGTGGTCCTCCTTGGTGCCATTTGTGGCCACCCCGTGATCCTTGCAGGGGAGGGAAGTCAGGCCAGGGCCTAGGGCCCAGGCATGGATGGAGGTAGCGGCTGAGGTAACAGCAGTGGGCACAGCGCAACGGGATGTGGAGTCCGTCAAGCACCGTTTGAAGACATCAGGGCAAAGGTGAGGAGGATGATGGCCAACGAGGACATGCAAGCTGCAGCACCAAGTGGTGGCCTCATTGTGACTGTGTGCTATAACAGGTTGGGGAGGGTGGCCAAAGACCTTCTCAGCCAGGTGCCCGCTGCTGGAGCTTCAGGCCTGGTGCCCCAGCAGGACCCAGCCTCTATGTCAGGTGAATATCACATACGCCAACATGCCACCATATGTACATCACACACACTGCACATGTACATGATAACCAACAATGACACTGACATGTCAGCTCCATGGAATTAACAAGGGATAGATGGATGCGTCACTAAATCCATGAAGCTGACAAATCACTGTCATTCCTGGGCACGACAACAGTAATCAACCAATAGAGAGTCCATGTATTGTTGTGCCCACTGCAGCATATGCAGTTACAGACCACAGCCGGAATCAAGATAGCGTTAGGAGTCAAGAACAATCAAGACCAAATACCAAAGAATAGATCACATCTGGCAAATGATACCTAAACTGAGTTGCAATTAGGAGAATCATCCAGGTTCAAGCTTAGATTTCAGATAGTTAGGAATGCACACAAAACAATGTATTATTCCTCATACTAATGACATATACTTCTCTTTTCTATCTTTCAGCATCAAGTAGGCCTGCGTCCAGTGGTGAGCCAGAGACGGGGGGCGTCGGCACCATTGGAGCAGTAAGCCAAGGAGGAAGCCCCCACCAAGCAGGAACCGGCGCAGGGGGAGGAGCAAAGAAGAGGAGCCAATGGCCCTGGTTTGGAAGAGGAGGATGCATCTGGCTTGTGTGGTCACCAGCAGGACCACCAGCCACACTGCCTGGGTTAGACCCTACTATCCCCTCCTCCAGAGACTAATCATCTCGCCAGTGACTTAACACCACCTTCTTCTCCCCTCAGCAGTGCGTCCGACTGGCCACCACCACCACCACCAGGCCCACCAACGCCACCGCCCTTATTGCACCAGGCTCCAGCCGGGGCCCCAGACCATCCTCACTGGGCCACCACCTCCTCACCAGGGCCTTCCATCCCCAACACCAAGCCAGGCTGTGCAAGCAAAGATGCTGGCCCTCATGCGGCAGCAGATGCAGTGTCTCGGGGGGATCCAGGCCAGCATCTCCGCCAATCATGCAGAGGTCATACACAGCCTGGCCAGGCACAATAGGGAGGAGAGGAGGCACCACCTAATGACTGAATCGTATCTGGCCGGGCTACTTGGGATGGGGGTGGTCCAGAGCGCATTCCAGGAGGTGACTGCAGGCACTATGCAACGCTCTCTGGTCCCCAGCCCGGCCTCCTCCACCCTGGAGGCATCTCCCATCCACCACAGCCACTGCAGATGCCACTGCCTCCTAGGGGGTTGCCTCCCCTGCCTCCCCACCAGCACCACCACCAGGGAAATGGCAGCTGGCCTTGGGGATTGGGACCCTGTGGCTAGGCGGAGGAGGACCTATGGGCTGCGCAGATGTTTGTGCCTTCTCAACAGCATTCCTCAGTGACAATCTATTGGTCTAAATGTTAACCTAATCTAGCCTGGCTACAGATTCTTGGATCTTGGCCCATGTGATGGTGATATTTTGTATGCAGATGGCTACCTCCCATCACATGGTCCATGATCCTCTTCTCTGTGGACACCATTGATGGTCACTGAGGAATGCTGTTGAGAAGAGATGCTGCATTCCTATCTTTTTAAGGCCTTATTTTGTAGGTGTTTTGTTTTGTTTTAGGTGCAATTCAGGTCCATGAAGGCATCTTCTGCATCTGTAAGCATTGTGAAGGAAATGTATGAGGTTTAAGTGCCTCTCAGGTAGACATTCCGTCAATGACAGCCCCCCCCCTACACACCCTTAACATGCAGCTCCCACAATTTTAACGCTATCATATAGCAAGATATCTAAGACATGATTGTTGTTAGCTTAAATGTAGACTAACACCACCATGGCGGGGGACTTTCAAAGTCTCACAATGGCATGTTAATGACAGCCAGCATTAATATAAGCACTAGTGAAGCATGTGATCCTGACCTTAATATTATTCTGAGAACAGATCCTTGTGTCCGATGTAAGTAACATTGAATCTGGTTGCTGACCTTTGTGTCCTCTCTGTATTAATGGGTATTTGCTCCTATTGCTGATATCATGAGTATCCTTTAACATGTGTTAACACCTGTATAGCTGATGGATGTGATATCAATGTCGATGAACACTATCATATTGCGAAGGGTATAGTACACCTTGACCAATGACGCTGGTCACAGCTAAGCATTTATTGTGAGACGACACATCATTATTAATGGTCATGTCCAGTGAGTTCTCCTGAAAACTAATGGATAGTAATGCTTGCAGGTGGGAATAAGGTGAATTGGTATATTGTTACAGTTACTGTTCTGTACATGCATGTTTGTTTATTTTTTATCCTCCTCTGCTTTTTTTTACCACTTTTTTTCGGATTTTTGTTCTGTCAACACACTGTATCTGTGAAACTGGATAGTATTACACAGTCCAGAGGTTGAATCATCTGTTTCATTGAGCAGATCTAGAGAAGTTGTAAGTGCTATGCACATTAATGGTTTCTTCAATTAAATATAGGGATTTCTGATGATCCTTTTTTTAATCAGATTCCGGTTGCAGGGGTGTAGTGACCACATGTGACTCTGGTAGATGCTATGTATCATGCTTATTCTAGACTATGACATTACCCCCTTTAGGTATCCCCTTTTTTCGAACAATAACCTCTTGCCTTCCCAGGATCTGCCCACACCACACCCATGATATTAATGCACATTCTTGACCATTTCTGATTGTGCTCTGTGTATGAAATAAAGCTTTGTTATACAGTGTCAGTGTGTTTTCAAGGGTTGGGGTTATGGGGCATCCACATACATCACATTTGTGGCATATTTCTATATCTGTAAACAAATGAGCAATAGATTAATACATAAAATAACAATAATTATAATAAGAAAATATCATAAAATATCATAATATAATATATATCATATATCATAATATATCATAATACACATACAAAGTCCAATTTGTAATAGTGTGGAGTATCAACATTCCCCTGAAGGCCTGATTTTTGCAATTGAATAGTGATTTGCGATTTTAGCGATCATCTTGCGGCCGTCAAAGATTAAAGGCTTTGGGAGGTTGAAAAGTTTTCAAAGCCGTAACCCATAACCTGTTCAGAGCCTGCAAAAAGACGGCAATTGAATTGCAAATTAACTTAGGGCCTACAGTAACTTATGATTGCTCTATTGAATCTGGCCCTATATGTGTTACACTGAGACCACACCCTATGTCTTCCTTTCCATGTACATATGATGTTTCTGTGTTATCAGAGTGAACACGACAGATCTGGATAAGGCACCATTCAGCACCTCCATGCCGGCTGTTTGCAGAGTCACCTTCCCACCAGCATCTGTTCTAAGTAATGAAACTGGGAATTACACCACATTGAATGTCCAGGTGAGTATGTACTTGTGTGAATTTTTAAACATGCAGAATGATTCTATAATGCATCACTACTAAAAATTGATCTGAAGACAGTATCAAGGAGATTAAAGGATTGCTGTGGTTTAGGAAAAAATTACATATTTGTAAATTATGTAACTAACAAACAGCACTGGCAGCTGTGAAACCAAAAACATTAACATTAAGAGAAAATCGTATTTTCTAAAAACTTTGTGTATAAAACATCCCATCTTATTTTTCTTCAGAATGTTATTCTAGCTTGGAGACTAAGGGCATGTACTTACCTATAAATGTAGGGAAGGGTGGGTTGAAAGGAAAAGGGAAAGAAGAGGAGGATTTGTTTTATTTTTGAAGCTTTTAGTATTTGACACCTAGAAAAGAACAAATGTAAACACACCTCTCATAGTATCATGGATGACTCCAGGGACCAGCAGAGTTATGAAAGATAGTTTTATTTACTTTTCCCTGCCTAATTCTGCTTTTAGTCAAATTCTGATTTTTTTAGACATATATTTTATTTTTATTCAGTAATCCTTTAAATGAAATTATTTTTAGAAAAAAAATGTACTTCTATTATTTCTATTTCTACATTCCTTATATTCTTCTTTTCTTCATGGTTTATTTATTTTCTAAATGTTCCTCTTTCTTTGTTCAGGTGTTGGCACTGACTATAAATCCATTCCGTCACTTGAGTAAGAGAGAAATTGTGGGAACTGTTGTCAACATATTGCTCAGCTCAGAAGAGGAAGGTGTTGATGTGGCCAATCTGACAGAATATATACAGGTTTGTATCCACAACTCTGAAGGCTGAACTACCAATAAACGGACATTTCACCAATAGTGCCAAAGAACATGTTTGCCCAATAAATAAATAAATAAATATATATATATATATATATATATATATATATATATATATATATATATATACACACATATACTTACAGAATCAATAAAAGACAAAAGAAGAGATCTAGCACAAAGAAACTGCCTTTGCCTATTCAGACTTTTTCATACTTATTCTGAATGGATGAAATGCGTTGGAGAGTTTGGAAAATGTATTTGGTGTTTTTTTTTACCAGAAATTTTTATTGAGAAATGATTAGAGGATCACATCAATAAAAGGAATAAAATGACAACATGATTGACAAACTGCATTTCACAAGACAAGCAATGCAGATTTTAAAAAAGGAGGTTGCCTTTACAATACGCACATTTCAAGCTGCATAGTCTAGTGAAATAATAGAAAATACATATTATAGCACTTGACATGTAAATAATTAAATAATCAGAAGCAAATCATGGTGAAATATGGGGAAAAACTTTGGACAAAAATTCAACAATGCTAGCAGTTTCCCCAGTTCATGCCTCTTAAAATTGTATATACTGCCATGATAAATCTGCATCATGTTCCACCTCAGGCATGCCACTCTGACATTTCTGTAGGCTCCTACATATAGACTCTCCCGCTCCCCAATCCCAGGTAGTTCTCAATCTCTTCCAGAGCTCTCAAATTCAATTTAAGTGGACATTCCCTGATATGAGTCAGAGACCAATATTTTAAAATACATCTGTAAAGTATCAGAAACTGTATGGGACAGCTTCTTAAAAGCATGAGTGCTACAGAATATGTTGGCGCGTTACAAATGAAAGTTAATAATAATATTAATAATAATTATTATTATTATTATTACACATACAACTAATTTTATGAATTAGCTGACTGGAAGTCAAGGAGATAGATCCCCAGTTTATAGCTAGCACCACCTTTCCATAAAATATTTAAGTAATCTATTTTCTTCACGTGACAAGGCGTTCCAGGATTTCCCCCAGACATAATGATGCATGTCAGATATTAAGTCTAATTGGAATTAAACAAATATGTAGAGGAGTCCCAAAACCTTTGTGCATTGTGCATTTTTACCACACATGTTAAAACATATCCAGTTGATTATACCTCAGAAAGCAATTTGGATTCCATCTGCTCTCAAGAGGATGGGCAAAAGATAGTAACTGGGGGCTTCTATAATATTCAATAGCCAGAACTTCTAACTGAAGTTCCTACAGACTTTTAAGGCTATTACCTTGTATAATATCTGAAATACATGTAACACCTCTTCTGCTCTACCATAAAAAGCAGAGTCTTGGAGGCCTGGTTTATATATATTTGTTGGAGGTAACTGCAACAAGGTCAAACTAAAGCATAGTCAAGGAAATACAACCAGGCTGTTCACTGAAAGGATTAAAAGCAAATATAAAACTCAAATACTTTGGCCACATAATACAAGAACTAGATTCACTAGAGAAGACTGTGATGTTAGAAAGATGGATGGCAAAAGAAGGAGGTGTGGCAGAGGATAAGATGGATAAATAGTATTAAGGAAGCAACAAACAGGAACTTACAACAGTTGAGAGAAGCTGTTGTTGACAGAAGGTACTGGTGGCATTTTCAGAAAAGGAGAAATGTGTTCAGAGCACCATGGATTAACATTGTAGCGCAGTAGGGAAGACGATGTGCCAACATTTTCAAGGAATGAGATTTTAGTCAACAAAGTAACCAAGATGGCAGAAAATGAGATCTCCTGCATATAGTGAGTTATATTATTGATTTTCTAGATTATTTTGTCGAGAAATGAGAGTGGCAATCTTGTCCAGAATGAAAAGAACATCACAAAGGATATGAATTTGAATATTTGTATTAATGTGACATCTCTGGAGGAGTCTGTGGTGGTTACAGTAGAACCTGAGATCCCAATACCAATGGTTTTGTACCTTGGATTTGAAGAGAAACCCAACAGTACCCACTTCATAGAGAACTGCACTCTGCCAAATGGTAAGAATGGATCTGTGTAAACTAAGAAGCAAGTATATATCTACACCACTGGTTGCCAGCCCTCTCCTCAAGGGCCTGATTTAGGTAATATTATGTGAACACAGGCTACACACATTGTTAAATTATACATATTTTGGAAGATACACACAAACCTCAGTAAAGTTAGTATGGTTGAATAAAAAAAGATAATTGACATCTTCTTATAATAAGTGTTACACTTAGATACATTTTTTTTTAATGGGTAGATGCGAAGTTTATCCAAGATCCACATTAAAAGGTCTGGCTATAACATTGATTGACTAGTAATGATGAGGACCCTAGACATGTTTTCCTTATGCACCCTTAACTCAACGTGTAAGCATAATAAAAGTACAAGTTAGGATATGCATATATTTTGTACTTGCAAGGGGGCTTTGTTATCTTCCCCAACACTTTGTTTATTCGATTTATTAAACCACTAGTAATTTGCTCTTCATAACTGACTGTATCATGAGCTCTATGTCTCTGTCCTATCTCTCTCTCTCTCTCCGTGCCCTCTCTCTGTGCCCTCTGTCTCTCTCTGTACCCTCTCTCTGTAGCCTCTGTCTTTCACTGTGCCCTCTCTTTGCCCTCTGTATCTGCCCTCTCTCTCTCTGCCCTCTCTCTGTGCACTCTCTGTGTGCTCTCTCTCTCTGTGCCCTCTATATCTCTCTGTGCCCTCTTTCTCTGACATCAATCTCTCTGGGCCCTCTGTCTGTCTCTGTGTCCTCTCTCTGTGCCCTCTGGCTCTCTCCGTGCCCTCTCTGTGCTCTCCCTCTCTCTCTCTTTATCTGTGCCCTCTATGTTCATATCCCAGCCAGCAATGCGCATGTGTGCGTGTGCGTCCCGGCAGGCAAATGTGTTAGTGTGACACCTAGGCAGTAAGCACTTTGCAGGTGTTCCTCACAAATTGTCAAGTATTATAGTAGATTCATGACTTGTTTGTGGCATACACACTGCTCTGCATGATATACATAACCACAGAAACATATTTTTTTGTTTGCTGTAGATAAACACCACATTTCATACCAGTGCTGTTCATCCTTCTTTCAGATGAAGGTTATACCTGGGTGATATCTCACAAACATTTGAAGAATGGCACAGGCATTTATTATGTTACCATGGTAGTGTCCAATCAAAGTATATGGACTGAGAGGAGTGTCCTGTCCTTGTCTGTTACTATGTTCTGCACACAGTGCCTGTACTGGGACCATGATCTGAGCAACTGGAATGTCCATGGCTGCATGGTAAGAAGTGGTGGACTCTACCAGGAAAGTGCGGAACCATCTGTAATTATTTCCATCCTAACTGTGATATGTTTTGGTCCTTGTGTATCCATAGGTCGGTGCTCGGAGCACATTGGCTGAAACGCACTGTCTCTGCAACCACCTTACATTCTTTGGTAGCACGTTCTTTGTAATGCCACACATTGTGGATCTCAGTGACACTCTGAGACTTTTTGCCAATGCTGCCAAGAACCCTGTGGGGCCTGGACTACTCGGAGCACTGGTTGGATTCTTCCTGCTTGCTGTAATGTGGGCATCAAAGAAAGACAAGGAAGACGTGAAGAAGGTGAGGAATAGTTCATTGTTAGATAGGAGTGTAAGATGGTAGGGTGAGTGTGTTGGAGAATAGCAGTGGAGAAGGGGTGTCACAGAGTAAAGCAGTGGAATGGAGGATGTGTGAGGCAAATTAGCAGTGGAGTAACATTTCGTAAAATCTAGATAAGCACTTTAGGCCATTTCATGTGGGTGTGTAGAGCAATGGAAGACATTAAGATGCTTAAAAGAGGAGTAATGTGCGGAAGCAGAGTTGCTATGGAATGTGAGTGAGGAAGGAGAGCAAAGGCAAAGAGCCTAATTCAATTAGGACGCCGCAAGTTACAGGACATAGGCCGTATTACTGTGGCCCCCCTGTGGTGCTATTCAATTCGGCAAGACCGCAAGTTAGGGGCCAATAGCAAAATTCGTAAACCATGCCATCGTGTGTAGGATTTGTGAACTTGAACATAATCAATTAAGCAAGACCATAACTCCCAAGCTGAAACAGTCAATAGAAAAGCAGTCTGTCATCATGAAGGCCATACAACATGGTGTTTACATGCCAATCAACTAGAGACTCAGGGTCCGATATGCGATCAGCCCTGCAAACCAGCAATCTCGAAAATAATAGAAAAGAATGAGGCCATTGTTATAGTTTGTGTTGATGGCTTGGTATGTATTAACTAATTGATTCCCAATATTGATCTAACCCCGAATTGAAACATAAAAATGAATTAATTTCGATTGCCGATTTGCGGCCTTGAGACTATTGTGCAATTAATTCTAACGTCTTTCATCTCTTTCCCCATCACTTACAGTGCAGTGTTGATTTTATATTTGCCTTTACAGTGCTCCGGACATGTCTTTAAGCCCTTTGTGAGTCCTCCTTGGAACCCGTAACTTGTGGTTCGACTTTTGCCATTTGCGGCCTCGACAGCTTGCTTAGCAAGGGAAGATCGGAGCAAATGAATAGCGATTTGCGATTTTAGCATTCAAAACTCTTGCGGCCGTGAAAGATCAAAAGCTTGAAGGAGCATTAACTTGCAATGTTAACCATCACAATGAATCGGAGGCCGGAGAGCGTAACCCTATCGGAGCCCACAAAAATATGGCAATTGAATAGCAAAATAAGTTACGCCTCCATTTCCGAAGCCCAGATCTCCAGATTCTTCAACTGAATGAGGCTCAAAGTACTGGAGCCAAAGAATACACAAAAACAGTAAACAAGTCAAAGGTCATGGTTCCAGATATCAGGGAGGTTCAGGGAACATGCCAACTGTTGCTCAGTTGCTTCTGCCCAAATTTGACATGCATCAAAATAGATGCTAGCTGCAGTGTGAAATAGATGCAGGTGCACATCCTGGTGCAGATGCACAACTGGGGACTTGGAACTGGTGCACTTAAGGATGCTGTGCAAAGCTAGAGGAGATAGGAGCTAATGATGGTGCAGGTATGCCAGGGAGGAGAGTTGTGGTGGAGTGTAAGGATGTAAGTGTAAAGGGGCAGAGCAATGGCAGAAATGGATAAAAGGGCAACAGTTGCTCACAGATTCTGGCCACTTATGAAATGCTGCATACAAACAGAAAATTATAACCACTGATTGAGCTTTGATACTTAAATTAATTTAGAACGATAAGATTTGTATTACTAGTCATGCATTAGAAGGGCAGATGTGCAATTTCCATTAGGCCTGAAATGTGTGACGCAATAAATAGTTTTATAACAGTTTTTGTTATTTTTCTTGTATCAGGTGAGAGTAGCTGTGCTTGCAGATAATGACCCTGCTTATCACTTCAAATATGCCATCAAGGTTTGCACCGGGCACCGTATGGGAGCTGGCACCACATCTCAGGTACATACTGTGCGCTGTGGATGATTATGTTACATACTAGTTACAACATGTTTATTGTCTATATATACATTAGATGAAGATCAACCTAAAAACAAATTGCTTATATAAAACAGACAACACTTACAGAAGTTCAGATATGCATGACTATAAATTATATCACATTCTTTTTATTGATACAAAAAAATATAACTGGCACAGCATAGAACTGCAGCTGTAACACCACTGTCTTTTTCCCTTTAATCTAATTAGATCTCACAGCTCAAAATTCAAAAGTGTAAGTGACAGAAATAGAATAACATTTTTGCTCCTAATAGTGTCTCCCTCCCAATCCAAATGGGTAGCAGTAACTGGCAAAACAGGCAATATATATATATAACTAATATTTAAAGGACCACTGTAGGAAAGGGCAGAAATGCTTTGTTAAATAATTGGATCTGAATGAAACTGACATCACACCCATTCCCCGTCACAGGCTCAGAATTAGGCAGCTTGCTTTAGGAAATCCAAGCCCTGATCACCAGAAATATAATCACCCTTTAATACACACAACTTCCACCAATGTACCATGAATGTCTCCAGGGTCCAGTAGATACATTATTTTTTACATTAAAAACTGCATTCATTACTTTTCTTTCATTTTAATCAGACTCAAAGTTCTAAATTTATCTTTTTTCATTGTGTAGTGGTCCTTCACGTATAATAGATAACAACAACTGAATCAGATTGCACACCAACAGTATATTTCCTATATATATTGTGATGGTGTGTCACCAGAGGGCAGTAGAGAGCACTTCAAGACTTCTCCCCAGCAGTGAGATGGTTAAGAAGCACCTTAAAAAGCTTGGGTGTGGCTACAATCAAGGCCTGCTGCTACCTCCAGTTGGAGGATTGTTTGGAAGTGTGGAGCCTGTGAAGCGGCAGAGAAAAAACAAAGACAGCTCTGTGTGGCGAGAGAGAGGTCAGTGAGACCGGGAAAGCCAGTAAGGCTGGCTGACGTGCATAGACAGCACAGTTGAGAGACAATGAGAAGAGTGTCCAGTGTGATCGGAGAGGTCAAAGAGACACAGCTCCTCTGCAGAAGGATTGCAGACCCTGAAGGGAGTGGACTCTAAAACAGGCAAGTGTGCAGGCCTGTGTTTTGGACTGTATTATAAATTACCGAGCAGAGCAGTGAGGTAACTGCAGATAAAAGTATAGGTAGGGCTTCAAAGAGAAGCTAGGATTTATTTTCTGTTTTGATTATTTTCTTTTATGCTGACAAACAAACCGCAAGTTCTGTTAAACCATACAAAAGGCTCCAGAGTACTGAAAGACAATGCACGTATCCTGAGAGTGACAGTAAATCTGTCACATTATGTTGGCAGTGGAGGGAAAGAAAATTGTCTGTGTTTAAGAAGACAGCCCACAGTACAGGATAATAATGGAGGAACTATTGAATGCCCTGATAGATGCCACTACATGGCAGAAAGTGGGTGGAGCTTCTGAGCAAGAAAACCAGCAGAAATGGTTGAAAGAAATTACAGATGACAGAGCCCATGCTGCAAAATATGATAGACTAAGAGATGCTGCTGCAGGATACAAAGAAATGACAGAGACAAGCAGAAGAGGATATAATCCGCATGAGTGAGGCCACAGAGCAGAGGTGGAGACAAGCGGAGGAGGACAGAGTCCAAATGAAAGAGTTTTTGGAGGCACAGAAAGTGCAGCTGCAGCAACTGGAGTCTGCAACTAAGACTGTGGTTACAGAACCAATTGGAAGCATGAATCCTAATCGCTTCCTAAAGAGGATGATCACTCAGAATGACATTGAAACATAGCTCCTGAACTTTGAGACGATTGCCACTAAGGAAGGTTGGCCAAAACAGCACTGGGCCATAGTCCTGGGTCCCTATCTGTGTGGAGAAGCTCAGAAAGCATATGTGATTTTGCCTGAAGAAATGGCAACACATTATTGTACCCTGAAGGAAGAGATCCTTAAAAGAATAGGAGTGAAAAGAGTACAGAGATTGCACTACTGGGATTTTTTTGATAAACCTGCTTATCGCTATTCAAGGGGTGTGCTTGTCTACTCAAGTATAAAAAGCTGTTTCCCCTGTTAAGGGAAGCCAAATCAAACCTGATGAAGAAAGAAATCAGAAGTTGGAGACCTGGTGGATGGCAGAGAGAGTGCAAAAAGCCACCAAGAGAGCATCAAAAGAGACTGCTGAGACGTCAAAAGAGACTACTTAGACGGCAAAAGACTGCTGAGACTGCTGAGACTGCTGAGATAGCAAAAGAAACTGCTGAGCCTGCTGAGATGGCAGGAGCCGCTGCAAGTGAGACGGCAGGAGCCGCTGCAAGTGAGACGGTGGAAGCCACTGCAAGTGAGACTGCAGAGGGCGCCCCAGAGACGGCAGAGGGCACAAATGAGATTGCTGGGAAAGTAACAGAAATTGCTGAGATAGCAAAATAGGCTGCTAGTGCAGATGAAGAACCTTTGCCCCTGGATTAAACTGCTAATGATCTAAAAGCAACTAAGGTTGTGAGCAACAGTCAAAGAGAAAAGGACAAAGTATTGTCACTGACTGAATGCAAAACCAGCCTCAGTAAGAAGCATACTGATCAAGTCATTGGTGAAGTTTTAAGTTAAAACCGATGCAGAGACCTTTTGGGTAAGAGCAATGAAGACGACTCCATAAGAAACCCGGACAGACACAGCCACCTGTCCTTGGTGGAGAGTACTAGAGAAAGAAAGTGCCTGACAAACATCTCTGACCTAGAGAAAGAAGAGAGCAAGTGGATGAATATAGCCAGTGGTCTTACAAAGGAAGAATGTCCTAAAAATGATGAAGACACTGAAAACCTTACTAAAGTGAAAGATAAGTAAGAAAAGAGTCTGGAGATTGAGATGGTGAAAGACGAACCACCGTCTCTAAGAGGACATATGAAACAGAGCATGGAGATGTGTCCTTATAAAACTATGAAGTATCCCAAGAGCGTTCTGTCTCAGTTGGCCATAAAACAAAGCACTATGGATACAGAGAAACAAGACGGGAAACAAGTAAAGCAAGGAGTACAGTTGAACTCTATCCCAGTGGGATTGAAAAAGCCTGAAGTAGAAGACCGGCAAATTGCTACTGAAATGAAGGATAACAGGATGATGCCAGATTATATTCCTGAATGGAGAAGGAAGCCTGCGTTTGAGGACAACAGAGCAGTGGAAGAGTCCCCCCAAGTACAAGATGAATGAGAGAATTATGCAGAAGTGGCTGCACAGTGGCAAACAAATGAAGCGAGACCCCCTCGCTGACTATATCTCAGAGGGGAGCAGCTATAACAAGAAAGGAACTGTGGTTACAAACTCCAGAACAGCAGCGGGTTAGCAAACTCTTTGATACCGAGGGACAGTTGGAGCAGAGTGTTGTTTGTCCAGAAGAGACTAGCACTGATCTGAAGGAACTGTGTGTACAAGATGCTACATTTAATTCAGAGCGATATTTGCAGGAAGCTCATATGCAAGGTATAGTGAAGGAGCCTCTACAGGAGAGACAGAAGGGTGGAGAAAACATGGCTGGGCAGCCAAAGATATTCAGGGAGGACCTGATAGAGGAGTCAGAGGAGGTTCCTAAGTTGAACATGCAGCAAAAGATCCAGTACAAGAAGAGTGAACTGGATTTGCAACAAGCTAATGAGGTGAAACTGTGGCTGAAGGAAGCCGAGGAAAATGAAAAGCTGGACACCTGGGAGGCAAAGCAAGTAGAGAAGCCACTAAAAGAAGAAATAATACGGATGAAGGCTGAGGATGCCGAAAATAAAAGTGTTTTCCAGGAATCTAGGCTTCAAGAGGCCACTAAGAAGTGTTTCTAGCCTATCTGCTGAGTGTCAGCTTGGAGTCGCTGAACAGCTGGAGACATTCCAGCAAAATCAAACGTCTGAGAGATCCTTCCTGGCAGAGATAGAGAGTCGCAGACCTTGCAGGATTGGAAGCACAGTGGTAACGAGTAGGCCTGCTGTGAACAGAAAGAAAGATGAGGTGTGGACCCAGGCTCAAGAAGCAACCCTGAGAGAGGACATGTCTTTGGAATCTTCAAAGGATACTGTACCAGAACTGAAGAAACATGGTCATATGAAGCTGATATATTTTGGTGGGTCTGTTATTAGATAAAACCAGGACAGAAGGGAAGAAAAGCAACACAAGAAGTTGCTGTTCCATTGGGACGGTGGAAATGATGATGATGAAACTAACGAGGGAGTATTGGAGACCCTACAGAAAGGTCTGAAGGGAGCCAGACAAGCTCAAGGGGTCACAGAGGTTGACCAAGAGTTGTACAGATCAACAGCAGAGAACCAGCTGCCATCTGAGCCAGACACAAGTACCCAACTGGGTGAGTTGAAGGAGCAACTGAATGAAGTGAAAAAGTGTGCAAGAGGGAAAGCAGCCAAACTTCCTACAATGGAGAATACCCTCAGCAGTGTAATACCAGAGGTGTCACGGATGTCGCAGAGTGAAAGTAAAGATGTCACAAGACAAGTTGAGGTGCTGAAGCTTCACAGATTGGTAGTGAACCAAGACGTCAGCATCACTAGCAGATCACCAGAGTTACAGAAGAGACACAATGATAGTGATGATTTACCCCTAGGGAAGAGACTGTATGTAGAAACACAATTTCGTACAGAAGTACAAAGAGTAGTTTGCAAGAGTCCCTGGGGCAGGACACTCGGAGAGACGGGTGGACCGGTGTCCTATCCGCGATGTATGGGTGTCGACGATAAACGGCACTGCAAGGAAGACAGAATTGTAAGAGTGAAGTATGAAGAGATTGTAATGACATGTGTTCGCAGTGCTCCTAGCAGACCAAAGAAAGCAAGGGAGGATGAGACGACTGGAAGAGCAGTAGCTTCAGTGACTATGGAAAGGTCTCACTGGTGCCAAGGTGATGGGAAAAATGCAGAGAGACGGGGATGTTACAGAGGATGCGTTGGATCGCATATACGGCCTCACGGCACCCCATGGTGTCGAGCTGGGGTGGGGGATATGTGATGGTATGTCACCAGAGGGCAGTAGAGAGCACTTCAAGACTTCTCCCCAGCAGTGAGATGGTTAAGAAGCACCTTAAAAAGCTTGGGTGTGGCTGCAATCAAGGCCTGCTGCTACCTCCAGTTGGAGGATTGTTTGGAAGTGTGGAGCCTGTGAAAAGGCAGAGAAAACCTGAAACAGCTCTGTGTGGTGAGAGAGAGGTCAGTAAGACCGAGATAGCCAGTAAGGCTGGCTGAAGTGCACAGACAGCACAGTTGAGAGACATTGAGAAGAGTGTCCAGTGTGATCGGAGAGGTCAAAGAGACACAGCTCCTCTGCAGATGTATTGCAGACCCTGAAGGGAGTGGACTCTAAAACAGGAAAGTGTGCAGGCCTGGGTTTTGGACTGTATTATGAATTACAGAGCAGTGAGGGAACTGCAGATAAAAGTATAGGTAGTGCTTCAAAGAGAAGCTAGGATTTATTTTCTGTTTTGATTATTTTCTTTTATGCTGACAAACAAACCGCAAGTTCTGTTAAACCATATAAAAGGTTCCAGAGTACTCAATTGTGGTGCTGAAAGACAATGCACGTATCCTGAGCGTGACAGTGAATCCTTCACAATATATACAGTATCTCACAAAAGTGAGTACACCCCTCACATTTTTGTAAATATTTTATTATATCTTTTCATGTGAAAACACTGAAGAAATGATCGACTGCTACAATGTAAAGTAGTAAGTGTACAGCTTGTATTGCAGTGTAAATTTGCTATTCCCTCAAAATAACTCAACACACAGGCATTAAAGTCTAAACCGTCGGCAACAAAAGTGAGTGCACACTTAAGTGGAAATGTCCAAACTGGGCCCAAAGTGTCAATATTTTGTGTGGCCACCATTATTTTCCATCACTGCCTTAACCCTCATGGGCATGGAGTTCACCAGAGCTGCACAGGTTGCCTCTTCCTCTCATAAGTTTGCCTCATGATTTTAAAGGAAATCATTAAAAGCCAGGTAGTGCCAAGCTTACCAAGATGAATAAAAAAAAAATCTGTTTTCTCTCCCCTCACCCCTTGTCAATTCCAACAGCTGCATTCTTCATTAAGTTATTCCCATATCTAAGTTTTATAGCATATGTGTGCCTGGAAAATGTGGATGTTATGTAAAAGATAGAATTGTATTTATGTATAATATAATTTAAAGGCATTTATTTGTTTTATATAAATGTTTTAACTCAGCAACTTAATTTTTCCCCCTCAATGTAAGTATGATATAAAATGTACACTTGTATTACTTCTGGAACTTTCCCTCCTTTATTCTTTTTTCTTCCATGTAGGGTGCCATGTATAACAGCTATGACCTAAAGCAACATACACAATGATGGACTAATTTATCCCCTTTTGATTCACCTTATCTACCCTGTCCTACTCATCCTAAATAAAAAAAGAAGTGCCTCATAGGGGTCCACAATACTTATCCCTAATGCCTAAACTACCCATTCTGAGGTTAAAGGAAATAAAATAACACTACAATTAAAAAAATACTGTGAAATAAACACTGAAAATAAAATAACAATAAAGAAAAAAAACATATTAAAAATAATTAAAAATTACACATAAAGTAATACAAAACTAAACAAAAATATAATTAATGTATAACTTCTCAATGCTGAGAGGTGATGCCCTGATCATCACTCTTCGTCGTATTATCAATTGGATTTATAACAATGTTGAATGAAGCTGTCTGATGCTCATGTTCTGGCCATCCAGAGAAGGCCTCTTTTGTCTTGATTGAAGACCCTTGCTCTTTGGGCCAGGGCAAAGGCCATACGAAAATCTGATCTTCTCTATAAATGAAAAATACTAGCAACTAATAGAGAGCCTCTTTAGAAGAGGTCCTGCACAATATGACAAGGCCTCGTCGTTTATAAGATTTTCCTAGGCATCTATTGATACAGCCAATCAGAGATGAGAATATAACCTTATTTTCTCTTCTCTGATTGGCTGTTTCAATGGTCAATCAGAAAGGGTAACTTTATTATGACAACCTATTCTCATTGGTTGCTATGTTAGCCAATCAAAATAGGGCAAATAAAGATTTCCAGTTGTTTAAATATTGAACAATCGGAATGTTCAAATTTCAATCCATTCAGTGTTATTGGTTCATTGTTTAACCAATTAGACCTGGGAAGGTAGCCTTCTCTGATTGGTTATCTAAAGTTGTTTATTCTCTTTAGTTGAAATATGATTGAAATATATTTCATCCAGTCCAAAGCCTAGGAAAATCATTTTAAAAGGCAAGAGAGGAGCCTTGTCATTTGCTGGTACTTTGCTAGTACATTTCTTTTATAGAGTTTAGCAGATTATTTGAGGAAGCCTTTCCATGAGTTAAATATTAAAGATACAAGATTCAATCAAGACACAAGAGACTTTTTTTCTGGATGTACAGATGAGGATTTGAGGGCTTCAATTCACATGGATTATTGATGGGATTTATAATATGTGAAAAGTGAAGGTCAGCATTTGACAGCGCTGGAACCAGGAAGGGTATTATATAAATTAAATATATTTTTTCCTTTACGTATTTCATTTTTAATTATTTTATTTGTAAATATTTTAATAATTTTAAGGTGTGTACTTTTTATTATATTTACTGTAGTGTTTTTTTTCAGTGTTATTTTGTTATTTACTTTAATGTGTTTTTATTTTTTTTAACTTGCATTTTGTTGCTTAGGATGTGGGGTTAATGTTTCTTCATCATTTTCCATGGGGGCACATTGTGTCAGGGGGGTCCATAGGAGTTAATGTTAGTGAGCATTGGAGTCCATAGAGTAGATTATTTAGGGGACATGGAGATCTAATGACAGGGCCCTTGTGAGTCTGTAGGTACCCTCATAGGGGATAGGCTTAATGAGGATCCATTGGGACTCCCGTGAGGCACTTCTTACTTATTTAGGGTGAGCGCAGGTAAATAAGAGCCCCTCACCCACCCCAAAGCACCAAGAAGCAGGGAAAGGGAGGCCCAGTAGCCCCCAGCTGTTGAGGGCATCACTGGAGACCTCAGTGTTTAGTTTATTGGTTAGGAAGGAGAGGGAGGGAGCATAGGCAGAGGCTTTCATAAACACACACATTCATTTTATTATTATTATTATTATTATAATTATTATTATTTTTATTATTATTATTAATAATAATAACCCCCTTCTCTGCCATTATTGGGCCAAGGAGGTGTACAAATATAGTAATAGTTAAGGACCTTTATGTGCATTCATCTTTACAAGTGTTTATATACATAGGATTTTGGTCAAGCACAGACAGTTCTCTTGCAGGAGAAATGTAATACCAATGTAGAATGTTTTGAATATAGAACAGGAAGCATGCCTCATGTATCTAGCACTCTCAAAGTATTACCCTTATAAACAATACAAGAGTTGATGCATGCATTAAAAATAATCTAACAATGACTAATGACAGTATATGTTTAAAGTTTTAGAATTTCTTCATCCCCCTTTATTAGTTTCCTTCTGAGAACTGGCAGATAAGGTTTCAGGGGACCAGCTGTGGAGAACCTCTGACCAGTAGTCCTGTAAGGCAGAACACTATTTGACCTGAGCATGGTCATCAAAGTCCATTACCCACCGCAAAATGTAACGTAACACTAAAAATGAAAAAACACTCACTAGTGGTGAAAACAAGCCGCAAAATTTATATAAAAGTACAAGTAAGAAAAATAAATAAGAGGGGAGGCTGGGAAGCATGTTAAAGTGCATTCTCATTTATTAACATGCATTCATGAACTATCAAGATACAATCAAAAACTGAATTCTAAACCACCCCTGCCCTCCCAGACTGGTCCCTCACCACTGCTGTGACAAGAATAAAACGTGAGAATAAGCAAAGGGACAGAAGGTAGGAAAGTGTGAACCCTAAGGAGGCCGTATGTGAAAAATGAATCTGCTACAAAACAAGAAATTCCCCTTATCCTCCTCTCACTATACACAAAAGCAGGAAATATTTGCTGGCCCAGCTCTCAGGTTACGGGCTTGGAATTGAATGGGGCCCTGTGAGTTCAAGCCTTCTCATGTGTTCCGCCTACAGAGCATACTACCTAGCTAAAAACCCATCTATACTGATAGCTTTTGGTAGTGAGAATGAGAAATCTAGGTGGGCTATTTGATTTTTTTCTGCTGTCAAATCTATTTTTCTATGCAACTAAATCTTGGCTACCAATTATATAGTGCAAAATTATATTAATATACTATCTCATGACAGATTGTGTTGACGCTTTATGGGTCGGAAGGGCAGAGTGATCCTCATCTTCTGACAGATCCTGGGAGGGAAGTGTTCCAAAGGGGAGCGGTTGATGTCTTTCTTATGAAAACACGGTATTTGGGAGAACTACATAGCTTGAGATTGTGGCACAGCAACTCTGGGAGCAGCAGATCCTGGTAAGTTATATTGAGATTTTCCAAACATGCACAACAGATTTGAATGTGCCAAAGACAATAACATTATTATTATTATCCTTTATTTGTAATGCGCCAACATATTCCGTAGCGATATACAGTGGTTAGGTACAAGTATAAAACATTTCCCCACAATGAAAATAATGGAAGACCCTGTTATTGAGCTTTCAATCACATATACACTGTGCTTTCCCTAAAGCACCTCACAAGATTGAAAACTTGCAGACTTACATACTAAAGGGTGCGGGTGAGGTACAGGAGAGTGATAGATGCATAGTGAATGAAGAGGCTAAAGATGATAGGCTTTTTTGAATAGATGTGTTTTTAAAGAGAATTTGAAGGATTTGAGGCAGGAAGATAGTCTGGTGGAGCGTGGTAAGGAGTTCCAAAGAATAGGGGCAGCACAAGAAAAGTCTTGAAGACAGGAGTGAGAGGAGGTGATGAGAGAGGACAAGAGAAGAAGGTCATTAGCAGAGCAAAGAGGCCGGGTGGAATTGTATTTTGGGATGAGAGCAGATATGTAGGATGGTGCACGATTGTGGAGGGCTTTATATGTTAGGGTCATGATTTTGATTTTTATTCTAGAAACTATGGGAAGCCAGTGGAGTGCCTGACAGAGAGGTGCTGGAGACATTTACTATGGTAGATCAATCTAGCGGATGCATTTAAAATGGATTGAAATGGAGACAGACGGTTAATAGGAAGGCCAGCAAGGAGAGAGTTGCAGTAATCGAGGCGAGATGAGATGAGAGAGTGAATAAGAATTTTAGTTGTGTCTTGTGTAAGGTAGTGACATGTTTTGGATATGTTTTTTAGGTGAAAGTGACAAGATTTTGTTAGTGATTGAATGTGAGGAATGAAAGAGAGGGAAGGGTCCAGTAGGACCCCAAGACAGTTGGGAGTGATAATGGCATTGTCAACAGTGAGAGATAAGTGAGGGGTGGGAGCTGAGGAAGAGGGTGGAAAGATAAGGAGCTCTGTCTTAGACATGTTGAGTTTGAGTTGGCGGCAGACATCCATGAGGATATGCTCGAGAGGCAATTGGCAAAATAAGCAAGCAGAGAGGGGGATTTCCTCCTTAATCGTTCAGCGCTGCTTGTTTATGTGAGAGTCTCCTGGTGAGTGGGAGAGATGTTCTGAATGTGTATGTTCCTGGTGAGTGTGAGAGTCTCCTGGTAAGTGTGTAATCCTTGTTGATTTTACGGCACTGCCCCCTCGTTAAAGACATTGCTCTTTGTATGTTACATAGATACACTTTCAAATATGTACACATACCACTAAATATCGAGAAAACAGTTACTACTAAATAAATAATTTGCAATATGTACAGAAACTGTATGAACAAAATATATTTCTCATCACTTTACTTGGGGCCATATTGAGCATTATTCAATAATGACATTGTCAAGTCTGTTTTACATTTGGCAACATCAACGTAACGCCCTAATTCAGGCATTGTTGTCCAAGAAAGTGAGTTATTATAGAGTAGACAACTCAGTAGATAGGATATTACCACCTTAATCTACAGAAAAACTATGAGCCTCATTTAGTTGGCCAAATTTGAGATCCGGTGGGCCGTAAGTAAGTTCGCAGTCCAATTTGCTATTCAGTTGGCATCTTTTTGCGGGTTTGAATCGGGTTACGGGTTACGACCTTGAACAAAATGTCGGCAGCCAAACTCGTAACTTACACCCATTAGAAGCCTTTGATCTGTCACTTTCACAGGGCTAAAATCACAAATCTCTATTCAATTGCTCCAATTCCCCAAGCTCACAAACGTATCCATACTCGTAATCCACAAATGGAGGAGAAAATTCTACATGTACTCGAGAGGACCCGCAAAGGGGTTAAACACCAACTCGTAGCACTGTGATTTTTTTTTCAAACTACAGTTTCTGTATTAGAGCATAATCATTGGTAATTACTTCTTGATGCATTACTCAGAGTGATTGAAACAAGTGGATGAAGTCTGAGAAGGATGTCTAGCATTTCAGTTGCCCTATATTTCAAATACTCTGTATTCAGTTGTAAACACTTTTCAATGAAAAACTAATGCATATAATTCCACAAATTCAGCAGCACTTTCATAATGGAAAATACATGTGTTTCAACCCTGAATCTAAAGGTACAAAGCACAATTGGTAACTTCAGTCACCCTTCAACAATTAGCTATATTTTAGTATTTATTAAAATTATATTTGTAGATCCCTAACCTTCCTCCTTCGTCCTTCATTCTTTCTCACTCTCTACTCTTTCAGGTACGTTCATCGTGTCACTGTCACAGATTTATCTGCCCAAAAGACATGGTACTTCCTTTGTGATGCCTGGTTAGCTTCAGATCTGGCTGATTGTCAACTGGACCGTATCTTCCCAGTTGCTTCTAAACGCGACCTCATGTCTATTAGGTGAGATGAGAGATCATTCATGTTAATGTGTTGTTGTGTTTCCTGTTGTATTGTAGGCAGTTTTATTTCTATAGCAGCATTGATATGTACTTTACAGAGAAATGGTACAAATTATTACATGACAAAATAAATGCATTTTACATAAAACAGCCAATGGATTACATAAATCCCAGCCATGAAATGATTACAGTTTAGTTATATGGAATAAAAGGCTCATTCATACAGAAGGGAGGATGCAGCTAAGTGTGCACAAATGCATTCACTGATCTGAAAGCATCTTTCAATGCTGACACAAAAAAAAGGAGGTGTGACTAGGGATGTGTCTGATATTGTGCATAAGATGTGGAGCAATCAATGAGAAAGGTTTTAGACAAGCATGAGCTCTAGAACTGTATGAATATATGAGGAGACATGGCGATGAGCTAGAATATACTTGTCATGGCTCACTTGGCAGTCATCTGGGACTTGGACAGATGTCTGTCACAGACTGTTAACAAGAGACGATACCTGGGGGTTTGGGGCTCCCAGACACCCTGTTATACTGTTATAAGGTTATATTGTTATTTTGTGGTCTAGGGGATAAAGTATTATAAGTTTACCCCTTAGCATATCCCCATCCCTTCCATGTTTAGGCTCATTGTAATGGATGTCATGTGAGGGAGCTGGTGGGATGTGTTGGTTGTATGTGTGTGAAACATTGTGTGTTGTATCTGTAAATATATTGTATTGGAATGTTGGAGCCATGTTGTGTGCATCATCCATATTGACTGCATATGTAACCTGAGTTGATCACCCATCTGCCTTCCAGCTATCACCTAAAGTAAACACTTGAAGTAATAGCAAGGCCAGAACAAAGGGGTCTATATAGACATAGAGGCACCATAACCCCAGGGGGTCTACAGGTATTCTCACTCAGAGAGTCAGGGCAAAGTCCAGAGGACAGTGAGATGTTTCTCCCTTGAGAGCCAGGCAGCAAATGACTCTGTTAGCCACACCTAGTGGGCGGCCCAGGGGAGGGGTCTGGAAGTTCCCAGAGCTTACCTCTAGTCCATTGGCTAGAGGTAATAAAGTTACTGTGGAGATTACCCCATTGGCCAAGAGGAAGATAAGGGTTGGACAAAGGGGTAGCCACTCCCTGTACTGTTGTTGTGAGTTGTTTAAATACTTGTGTAAAAATAAAGAAGTTGTTCATAATTTTCATCAAGACTTTGTGTGCAGGTGTATTATTGACCCAAGGGCATATGCTGGCAGAGGAGATCGTTTCTGACTCCATGCCAGGTTTTTCCCAGGCACACTACCAAAAGCTGGGACTTATGCTCTTGCATCCACAAGGAAGGTCCATTGGTCTGAGTCACTCAAATCCTGAATCTAAAATCTACAGGAGAAAAGAGGACTAGGATCCTCTATACTCCATCATCATTGTAGGTTGTGACAATTGGTGACAGAGGTGGGAGACTCTACAGAAAGACCAAGAATGGAACAGACGGATATCACCAAAGAAGCAACAAGACGGTTAAAAGCAGCCAGGCACTTATACCCCAGTAAGATGACCGCACAAGAGGTGTCCGACGTACTAGACCAGCATTACCAGAGAATCTGGCAGGAGCGCACTGGGGAGCGGGATCAAGCTCAGCAAAGGCTTGGTTGCCGCACAGAGGAATTGCCAGCACGAGTTAAGATGGCATACCAGAACTTTAAGAAGTTCCAGGATGGTATGGACAATATGGACCAATTCCTTCAGGAGTTTGAGCAGCAATGTGGGGTCCAAGATATTCCCTATGGAGAATGGGCCAAATTGCTGCTGAACAAGTTAACAGGAAGGGCCAGTGCGGCATGTGGAGCCCTTCCACGAGAACAAGCCCAGGATTATAAATATTTGTGCACTGTGTTGCTGAGCAGATATACTGTGACGCCTGAGACATTTTTGGATAGATTCAGGGGCACCACCAAAGGACCAGCAGACACTCATGTGGAGGTTATGTGCAGGTTAAGGCGAGCTTGTACCCAGTGGTGGTCTACACAAGGAGCCATCACAGCCGAACAGATATTGGAAGTGGTACTGATAGAACAATTCCTGAACATTTGCTCCTCAGAAGTAGGTGAATGGTTGCAAGATCAAAAACCGACCACTGCAGACCAAGCAGCTGCGCTGGCAGATCGGTTTATCAGCACCAGGGCCAAAAGAGTGTCCCAAGGAACAAAACCGAGCCTAAATACGGGTAGGGGCCCCAGAGAGGTGGTGCCAGCACGATCAGCTCCTGAGATGCGTAATGCGCCCTGGGCACGGCCAGTAAAAACATCTGACCACAGGGGTACCAAGTCCCAGCCTGCTCCCAGGACACAATGGGGGACCAAACCAATGAGCTCAGAAGGCTACAACTGCAACCAACGAGGTCACTTTGCTAAGGATTGTCCTCAGGCACCCAAAAACTCTAGAGGACCTCCCCACCGCCATGTACATTATTTGGGGGCGTGGACTGAGGGGCCGGCGAGCTCCAACGCAGCTCTTTGGGAGCCAGAAGCAGAGGGAGGATATTCAGGGGTCTATACTGTAAGGAACCCGCAGAAGCTGTCTGGAGAACAACATAGGCAAGCCGTGTGGTTACAAGGACGCCAAGCTACTGGCTACCGTGACTCTGGATCAGCAGTCACAGTAGTCCTACCCAAATGGGTACGCCCTACAGATTCTATCCGAAAGGAAATGTGGGTGATGGTAGCAGGAGGAGAACAGTTAACCATCCCCATGGCTCGCGTTAATTTGGACTGGGGCATGGGGAACCAAAGCAAGGAAGTAGGAGTCATGGATGGGCTCCCCGCGGATGTTTTACTGGGCAATGATTTGGGCCACATGATGAGCCAATATGTACAGCCCATTACCAGAGCTCAAGCCAAGAGCACCCACCCTGGAGAGGCATACCAGGAGCAGAGGGGATACCCAAGACCTGAGGTAAGTCCATTGCTTGCTAATACATTAACTTTAGGATGGGCCAAGGGAGAGGAGATCAGGGCAGTTCTGCAGAAAGACGAGACTTTGGCTGGTTTAAGGGACAGGGCAGCACAAGGCAAAGGAGTGGATGACCTATACAGCGTTATCTGGGATAAGGGGTTGTTATATAGGGTCAAGGTACCTATAAATAATGAGATAGGCAGAGAACCCAGGAAACAATTAGTGGTTCCCCAGCTATATAGGGGCAAGGTGCTACAAGTAGCACATGAAATACCCCTGGGAGGGCACTTAGGGGAGAAGAAAACCCGGAGTAGAGTGAAAGAGATATTTTTCTGGCCAGGGTTGGATAAGGATGTAAAGGAGTTTTGCCATTCTTGTGATGCCTGCCAAAGGAACAGGCCTCTCAAGAAGAACAGCAGGGCCAAGTTACAGTCCCTCCCAGTAATGGAAGAACCCTTCCAGAGGGTAGCTGTGGACATCATTGGGCCCCTAGCTAGAGCCAGTAGAACGGGGAAGCAGTATATCCTTACCCTGGTATATTATGCCACTAGGTACCCTGAGGCAGTAGCCTTGTCCAGTATAACCGCTCCAAAGGTAGCAGACGCCTTGGTGACTATATTCACCAGAACAGGGTTTCCCCGTGAGATTTTGTCCGATCAAGGCCCACAATTTATGGCCAAAGTCACGGAACAGCTATGGGCCACGTGTGGCGTTAAGCATATTACCTCTTCCCCCTACCATCCCCAGACTAATGGTCTATGCGAGCGGTTCAATGGGACTCTTAAACATATGATACGCACTTTTACAGACCAGGAACCAGACTGGGAACGGTTGTTGCCATGTTTGCTGTTCGCCTATAGAGAGGTACCCCAGGAGTCTACAGGGCACTCCCCCTTTGAACTCCTGTATGGGAGACATGTGAGAGGACCCTTAAGCATAATTAGGGAAACATGGGAAGGGGAGTATAGGCAGCAACCCATACCAGTGGCCACCTATGTACTAGCCTTCAGAGAGAACATGTCCAGACTAACTGGAATAGTCAGCCAAAACATGAGGAAAGCCCAGCAGAGGGATCAGAAATACTACAAGGCAGGGACCAGTGATAGAATTCTGGAAGAGGGAACGAAGGTGCTTATGCTGAAACCTCACCCCCAGAATAAATTACAGTCCCAGTGGGTAGGGCCTTACACAATCAGCCAGAAAGTGGGGAACAAGGCCTATGTAGTAATGATAGACCCGGATAGGGCCATCACCAGAGTTGCCCATATAAACAGACTTAAGGTGTACGTTCAGAGAGCAGCTCACCTATTAGCTATTTGTAGGGCCACAGAGGACGAACCAGAAGAGGGACAGATCCCAGATATGCTAAACAAAGCAGACCAGGATACAGTAGGAGAAAGTATTCAGCAGACCCTGGAATTAGACGCAGAGCAGAAAGAGCAGCTGTCCAACAGCTTAAAACCCTTCCACTCCCTGTTCACCACCAAGCCAGGGTGTACCCCCTTAGCTGTCCACCCAGTAGTAACCGGGGAATGTGCCCCCTTAAAGCAACACCCCTACAGGGTACCAGAGGCAGTTAGGGCCAACATTCAGGCAGAATTACGCACTATGCTACATTTGGGAGTGATAGAAGAATCCAGTAGTCCCTGGGCATCTCCAGTGGTATTGGTGCCCAAAAAAGATGGAACCACTCGTTTTTGCGTGGATTACCGTAGACTGAACGATAAAACCAAAACAGATGCCTACCCTGTTCCACGCATGGACGAGTTGTTGGACCGGCTAGGTACTGCCAAATATTTAACCACTTTAGATCTCTCTAAAGGATATTGGCAGATCCCTTTAGAAGAGACTGCAAAGGAGAAGTCTGCCTTTATCACCCCCTTTGGACTCTTCCAGTTTAAAGTAATGCCATTTGGGATGAAAAATGCTCCTTCTACCTTCCAGAGACTAGTGGACACATTGTTGCAAGGGCACCAAGAGTATGCCCAGGCCTACCTGGATGATATAGCCATTTTTAGCCAGACTTGGGAGGACCGTATAAGGCACATTAGCCAAATTATGCAGGCAATTCACCAAGCTAAGTTGACCATAAGACCTGACAAATGTCAATGGGCTAGAGCAGAAGTGCAATACCTAGGTCATTGGGTGGGGAATGGGAAGTTAAGACCCGAACCAGCCAAGGTAGAGGGAATAGCAGCTTGGCCCACCCCTAAAACTAAGAAGCAGGTGATGGCTTTCCTAGGTACTACTGGGTATTACCGAAAATGTATTCCGGATTTCAGCAGCACAGCCAAACCCCTGACGGATCTCACCAAGAAGAAGCTACCCCGGGAAGTGAATTGGACTTCTGCATGCCAGTTGGCTTTCCAAACACTGAAGGATGCTCTGACCTGCTCCCCAGTCCTGTCTGCCCCAGACTATAACCGCCCTTTCGTGGTACAGACTGATGCCTCCATGTATGGCATAGGGGCAGTATTGAGTCAGCCAGACAACCAGGGAGTTGAGCACCCAGTGGCCTACATTAGTAGGAAACTACTGCAACGAGAAACAGCCTATGCAACTATAGAAAAGGAATGTTTAGCAGTAGTCTGGGCTCTACGCAAACTACAGCACTACCTGTACGGAAGACAGTTCACAGTCACCACAGACCATAACCCTCTTTGTTGGTTATCTAAAGTGGCTGGAGAGAATGGCCGACTACTGAGGTGGAGTTTAGCCCTACAAACTTTTAATTTCACGGTGCAACACCGCAAAGGGAAATTCCACCAGAACGCAGATGGATTGTCGCGGCAACTAGAGCCCTGACTGTCAGTCCAGATAGGCATCCTGGAGTACAGGATACCTACATCTGTACTTGGGGGGGTAATTGTCATGGTTTACTTGGCAGTCATCTGGGACTTGGACAGATGTCTGTCACAGACTGTTAACAAGAGACGATACCTGGGGGTTTGGGGCTCCCAGACACCCTGTTATACTGTTATAAGGTTATATTGTTATTTTGTGGTCTAGGGGATAAAGTATTATAAGTTTACCCCTTAGCATATCCCCATCCCTTCCATGTTTAGGCTCATTGTAATGGATGTCATGTGAGGGAGCTGGTGGGATGTGTTGGTTGTATGTGTGTGAAACATTGTGTGTTGTATCTGTAAATATATTGTATTGGAATGTTGGAGCCATGTTGTGTGCATCATCCATATTGACTGCATATGTAACCTGAGTTGATCACCCATCTGCCTTTCAGCTATCACCTAAAGTAAACACTTGAAGTAATAGCAAGGCCAGAACAAAGGGGTCTATACAGACATAGAGGCACCATAACCCCAGGGGGTCTACAGGTATTCTCACTCAGAGAGTCAGGGCAAAGTCCAGAGGACAGTGAGATGTTTCTCCCTTGAGAGCCAGGCAGCAAATGACTCTGTTAGCCACACCTAGTGGGCGGCCCAGGGGAGGGGTCTGGTAGTTCCCAGAGCTTACCTCTAGTCCATTGGCTAGAGGTAATAAAGTTACTGTGGAGATTACCCCATTGGCCAAGAGGAAGATAAGGGTTGGACAAAGGGGTAGCCACTCCCTGTACTGTTGTTGTGAGTTGTTTAAATACTTGTGTAAAAATAAAGAAGTTGTTCATAATTTTCATCAAGACTTTGTGTGCAGGTGTATTATTGACCCAAGGGCATATGCTGGCAGAGGAGATCGTTTCTGACTCCATGCCAGGTTTTTCCCAGGCACACTACCAAAAGCTGGGACTTATGCTCTTGCATCCACAAGGAAGGTCCATTGGTCTGAGTCACTCAAATCCTGAATCTAAAATCTACAGGAGAAAAGAGGACTAGGATCCTCTATACTCCATCATCATTGTAGGTTGTGACAATAAAAAAAGATGGAAGAGAGATATACAGAGGAGTAAATGGCACTGAAGCAGTAGATGAGCATTTTGTGGACTATTCTTGACTTATTAGAAATTACCCTGTCTAAATGTTCAGTATCTACTCTTTCTCCATAGTATGTGTACATCCTCTTTCGTTGTACTTCTTTGTCTCTATGTTCTCTCACCCATACTAATGATCTGCTTTCATAACCCATGATTTACGTGCTGTCCACCATCTCCACAGGTACTTGCTTTTCTCAGGCTCAGTTGAGAAGCTCCTGAAGAATCATCTATGGCTCTCTGTTTGGACACGCTGTCCTTGGAGTCCTTTCACCCGAGTGCAGAGGATTTGCTGCTGTATGAGTCTCTTGTTCTGCAGCCTCGTCATCAACATAATGTTTTGGAAACGGCAGCCAGATGAAGACTCCCAGCCAGGTACAGGCTCATACCTGAATAGTTGTCACAGACATCAGCATAAATTGGTACAATGTTAACAGTGGAAAAATAGGAAACAGGTTTAATAAATATTATACTTTTTAATGGAATTAAGAGATGTAGAATAAATTAAGATATATTGTAAAGGTGTTAATTACTGAGACTGAGATTAAGAGATATTAAGAGATACTGTACCTAAAGAGGTGTTACTTTAAGAAATGCTGTAGATATAGATTAACAGAGGAGTTGCCTTCCTTTAATGGCGGAGTTGTCTAGACGGATTCTGGGTTAGCTGTAGATGAAAGGATAGGAATTGTAATTGCTACACAATTTTGACTGGCGTTGATGTGAAAAAGTGGCTAAAGGATAGAATTGTGTATGAATTAGGCCCATGTATGTGCTGTGATTACTGAGTGTTAGTGCCATGTGCATTAAGGAGTGAGAAATTGAGAGAAAATAAGGGTTGTCCATCTGTTCTGTTTGTTATTTATAGTGCTTGTATTTACGGTGTTCTAGAAGTATGTAATCCAAAGTAAAAGTTGTGTTTAAGCATGTATATTGTTCTAGACACAGTAAACTGTTTTATTTTTAGTGCTCTGAAAGTTTTTGTGTTGTGTTGAAATTGTTGCATGTTACTTTAGGATGTTTTGGGGGAGAGAGAGACAGTAGAGCTGTAATTCCCCGCAAGCTCCCTGTGCACGTCCCCCCTCCACCCCCACCCCCCTGCTTTTTTGTATCTTGGCAGTTTTAAAATTTTTAGCTGGAAGAAAGAGCTGATTCAATTGTGTTTTGCTTCGTTAGTGTAAATTTGTGATAGGGTTTGGTAAGCTGTTTGGTATATTATTGTATGCATCCTTTTATTGTATTGTAACATGTTGGCAGATTTTTGTGTAAAGATATTGCAATGGCTTCAATTTGAAGATGGCGTTTTCTGTTTTTGTGCTTTAAAGTGTTATTTTTCTCCTGCAAACCATGCATGTTACCTGCTTTGAGTTTGCTATTTTTTGTCTGTTCCTGGTTTTCAGAAAAGATTGCTTTTTATTTTTTATATAGTTACCCCGAAGAGATTAAAATGCTGTCTGTAGAGAGATGACACTTTCAGAGAAACAGGAAAAACTTAGAGAGAGTAAAACACAGGGACGAAGCCCCCCTTATGTAAAATTTGGCACCACGCTCAGCGCTGAGATTTCTATTTTTAAGGTGGTTTAACATTTTATGGAAAAAGAGAAGAATTAAGTGTTATGCCTTTTGTTTATGGAATGTTGTATGGAATGTTGTAATGGAATTATTTTAGGTGATTTTAGTACGTAATTGAATGCTTGTGGAGAGGACCTGGGGTTAATTTGGAAAATATTGTAGGTAGAAATGGGACTTGGAAAGAAAGGATAATTCCTTTGTAAAGTTACTACATTAGGACGTATTTAGCAAGTAATATAAAGGTTTTTAAGCTAGTAAAAAATGTATTGTGAAAATTCTGAGGATATCCAATTTTTAGAGTTAAAGATTTTATTGTGTTTACGAGTGCATGTTTATTATTGTGTATTTTGTGTTGGTTTAATGTGTCTTGTGTTTGAAGTTCTGAAGTTGTAATTAATAGACAATTGATAATAGTGACATATTTGTATTTAACGTTAGTATCAGGGTTGAGCGGCTGCCCAGACCAACTTAAATGATATTCGGGATAAGTTTATACTATTAAGATAGTCTGTTTAATTGTATATTATGAAGAACTAACTGTAAGAAATTGTTTGTTTTGTTGTTTAGTCATGTTTCAGAAATAATATAGAAAAGAAGGTTTTATGATTTAGTGATATTTTCTGTAGTATAGCGTCTTTGCCCAAGTGCCGTTATAAGCCCCTCCCTTCCCCAGGCTTTCAACCACCTTGTATCCTTAAAGGTTTAGAGCGGGAAGTGAAAGCTGTCCCTGTAAAAGTAAAAGAATATATTATAATGAGTTACTTATGTAGATCAGATCACCCGTGCACAGAGTAATTGTCTACCCTGCCCAGCTAATAAGAAGTATTCCTTATTTACTACTAGTAGAGAGAGTGTCCTATCCTGTCATGCTCCCAGGTGTTTTGCACCTGCTCTACCAGAAGTAGCTCTACCACCGCTGCAAGAGTAATAAGGAACTTTATGTAAATATTGATAAGATAAAGCATTTAATAAGCAAATTAACGTTAACACCCATTACGACCTCGCAAAAATCGTCCGCAACCCGCGGACAAGAAAAAAAGAAAAACACAATAAATAAATACACACAACACATACATAAAAAGCTTACCTACAGCAAGAGGGGGCATGCAGGACCTCAAAAAATGAAGTTACACCTTAATTTAACTCAAAATAAATGAGTTTAGACACTAAACAATTCTCTAAGCGAGAGAAAAAATGGCCGCCGAACAAAACGAGGCTACAGCACTCTAAACACACAAAACACCACAAGAAACACGCAAAACACCACAAAACACCTACGGATATTCCGCTACAGATGCATACCACACATTAGCCGCCATTTTAGAACAATGCAGAAGTACACAGCTACGCTAACGGTTTGGTCTCGCGCACGCACATTATTACACTGCACACATTCATCACGCTTACACAGCAGCTCCACACCACTAATGCTCCAGCAACATCAAAACAGATTGTCAGCTCTTCAACAGAATGCTTCCTGCATCTATTACTTGACAAAAAGGTAAAGTATATTAATTTATTAATGTATTTTTTATTTGATTATTATACACCAAACAGAATTAGCTCACTTACAATTTCATTGACGTCATTTTTTGACGGGCAATTTGCTAGTAAAGTTATAACAAATAAGATGTATAATTCTTATAGACATTGCAGGATATAATTAATAATTTTGGTAGCAATCATATAAAATGATCAGGTGTTATATTAACAGGAAAAGAAGGAAGGTTTGCGTGGTAACCAGCCTTTGTACTCAAAGGGAAATATTGATTATCTAATAATCATCAGGTCAAATTGGTTTATGATCTCATGTAGAATTCTAAAAGGAGTAAAGTACTTTGTAATATTTAGGAGCACATGCACCTGTTCCAAAGACTTAATAATAATTATTAAG
The DNA here is from genome assembly GCA_027410445.1 of Discoglossus pictus. Taxonomy (NCBI): domain Eukaryota; kingdom Metazoa; phylum Chordata; class Amphibia; order Anura; family Alytidae; genus Discoglossus; species Discoglossus pictus. The sequence goes on along the minus strand of CM050176.1, from coordinate 21,325,569 downwards.
GTTGTAAGATAACAATTAACAAGGTGAATTATTTTATAGGTTATGATAAGCGTACAGGATAGTCAGAAATGTCATCTGACTTTTTTTTAGTTGTTCTATTTATCCTTTTTTGATTTTTGCTTGCCTGTTTTTCTGGTCAGCTTAAATCCTAACACACAGCACAGGGGAAGAGGCAGGGAGCCTGTAAGTGAGGTTGCAAGCTAATTTGCTATTTAATTAGCGGTTTTTGCCGGTCTCAAAACAGCTAAGCAAGAGAAAAAAATGGGTGCCGTAAAACCGTAATTTTTTTTCAAGCCCTTAATTGGAAAACCATTTCAGGCTTGGGGAAAATGATCAATTTCCCAAGCCTGCAAATGGTTTCACACTTGTAAATGGAAACAGGAGCACAGAGGGAGAGGAGGGAGAAAGACACAGGGGAACGCGCACATTGCCGGGTCCAAAAGTTGCGGGTTGGCCGAGGCCTGCAATGAGCGTCGCTCATAATGAGGCCCGCAGGTTAGAGGGGGGAAAGCCTCGTAATTTGCGTGGCAAACAGCATTGCCAGGCTTCAAATTTTATTGCTATCATTTTTGTCAGACAAGTCGCAAGTCATGTATATATTTAGGCAAAAATCGAAATACAGGCGCATTATTCCAGCCTGCTGCACCTGTAAATAGGTTTTCCGATACTGGGGCTTTGTGGTGTACGACGAAATTACCCACTGACCAAGACATCAATGCACCCAGATTACCAGATACGTGCATACAGGAGACCTGCTCTGAATATCTGTCTCTCTCCCTGCAGGAAAGTTCTTCATAACTTTTACACAGATAAAGATCAGTGTTCAGTCCTCTCTCATGTTGGTGCCAGTAAATCTTCTGATTGTGCAAATGTTCCAGCTCATTCAAGTTCAACAAGAAAAAATGGACCTGTTTACAACCAAACTGAAAGTGTCTCTGGCTCCACATCCTCCCTCTATGCAAGACATGGCAGAGGAACAGCAACTGCTCAAGGTGAGATGGAGCCAATTTAAAAGGTTAGAAAAAAATATTAATATTACCCAGTATTTATAAAGCACTGATATTTGACACACTGCTATACAGTTGGAGGCAGCTAATATTGTATTTAGAGGTTAGCCAAGCCATAGGGATAGCTGTGAGGACCCTGCTCTTGCAAGGTCACAGTTTAGAGAGGATGGGAGTAAAGTAGGATCAGGCTATGTAGGGCAGTTGCACAGAAGGTCATATATAGATGGGAGGGTAGTATCTGGACCAGAGAGGGTTTATGTACAGTAATGAGTGATAATACATGTGCCAAGTGAACCATATTCTTTGTAATAAAGGTAGGTAAATTGACTATTATGGGACATGTTATGATGGTTTTGGGCATATGCTGTTCTGAGCAGACACCTTTTTGGAGTATTTTTAAATGTTTGGAGGCATGGAGAGTGCCTAAAGAAATGTGGAATTGAGTTTTAAAGAAAGGTTGGGGAAAATTATTCTTACAACTTTTGTTTGGATCGATAAGTGTCTCTTGAGGACACATGAGTGAAGACCAGTGGCAGGAGTGAATCACAATACAGCAAGCTATAGTCAGGGGCCAGTGGCAAAAGCAAGGTCAAGGCATGGTACAGTGGTCAAAGCCAGTGGCAAACAAGGGGAAACCAGATAAAAGTGAAAGCCCGGGGGCGTGGCTAGCAGTGGCAAGAGCTGTACTTGTTTAACTCAATCTCCTGCAGCCCACAAAACACATAAGGGTGAAAATGTATAAAATGTACAAACCATGGCCCAGATACAGTATAAGGCAGCTCCACCTAGCCTACTGACTGCTCGAATATTGGTTTCATAACAAGTATCCGAATAATAGAGAAGAAAAAAATGAAACATGTGGAAATATTTGTACCACAAGGCTGAGTTGCTTGGCACAAGACTCCACGGAACAGTGCTGACTGATGTGTGACACAAGATGAGAGTCTGCACAAACAGGGCTGCCCATGGAGGGACAGAGTGTTGATCCATCACACACCTCAATTGGGAGAAAGTTAAGCCACAAAGTAGAGTGTCTCCTGCATAGAGGAATGGTGCTGCAGTGTTGATGTGGCATGGTAGGGATGGGAGGTGTGACATAAAGTATGATTAATGGTGGTTAGTGAGAAGAAGGAGTAAAGTGAAGAGAGTGGGAGGGGGGCAAGGAAGGAAGTGAATTAATATTCCTTAAAAGTAACAAGCAAAAATGGTGATAAAGATAAAATTATAATAATAAAAGCAGAAAATGAGTAGCAGAGAAAACAAAAAACAAAAAATAGACACAGTGAACTGTAAATTAAGTAGGTTAATATTTCAATGTGCATTACTTGAAGTTTAACATGAACCACAAAGAGAGTCCCGCAACTCGATCGCAAATATCCAAATGTCTGCCAGTGCGGGCTCCCGTTGGTCTCCGATTGCAATGCAATTCAATTGCTTAAGACTGCAACTTACGGGCCCCAAGCCAAAACCATAAACCATGCACTGGTTCGGAGCACTTCAGGGAGGGTGCATGATTAATTCAGCAAGCCTATAACCACCTATTTCGAATCAGCCAATAGAAAATAAGACTGTCATTATTATGGCAGTAAAACATGGAGGTTATATGTCAATCAATTAGGTTTGGGTGTCCGATATGCGATCAGACTTGCAAATCCCGAAAATAAAGAATCATGTAAAAGAATGCCAATACTGTTCTAGTCTTGGTGGCCTGATATGTATTAACTCTTTGATACCCGAGATCAATTTAACCCAAAAATTACACGTAAAAAAAAAATCTTATTTCCTGCCAATTTGCGAGCTTGAGACTGCTGTGCAATTAATTCTAATGTCTGTCATCGCTTTCCCCCGTTATTTACAGTGCAGTATTGATTTTTTTATAAGCATTTACAGTGCTACGAATAGGTGTTTAACCCCCTCCCAGGTCCCCTCTTGCACTCGTAGGATTTTCTCCTTCATTTGCTGTTTACGGGAGTGAAAACATTTGCAGACTTGGGGAAATTGAGCAATTGAATAGCGATTTGCGATTTTAGCCTTGCGAAAAGGAAAAATCAAAGGCTTCTGGAGGCTATACGTTGCGGTTAGCCATCGCCATTTTTTCAAGCCCATAACTTAATCAGCTTAATTGAATAGCAAAGTAGATCGCGACTTACGGGCTTCTGAATCTCCCGAGACCTCAACTGAATGAGGCCCCAAGAGTTCTTCTCAGACTGGGGATTTCCATTATCAGGAGCATGAAATCCTGTACCAGAACATGTGTGCCCTTTTCAAGATGGAATTGCAAGCTTTATGTTCTGATCTCCAGAAGGACATTGCATCTATTGGAAAAAGAAGGGATACTGTAGAACTTAAAACAGATGAAGTAATAACGTCATTACAAGCTATTCAATCTTTGCAGGAGGTTCAAGAAAACATCATTCAGAAGCAGCACAGTTTCTTACTTTTTTTAATTCTCTGAAACCCACAGTCTTTGCTAAACCGCATCCATAAAAAATATAACACACACATTTCCTTGAATTGTATTTGTCTTCTAATACATTAAAAACAAATGGCACAGTTCTACTTTTGCACAGATCACTGGGAGTTATTCAATATATGCTTCCGATACAAAATATAACAAAATGTATTCATTGGTTGTACAATGTTGCTTGATATGTAAACTTTTTATGTATTACAAAACTTGCCATGGAAAATTGATAAATATTTAATAAGGAAAAATACAGATATGAAACTAAAGCTGAGCTGTCAGAGAGGAGAGTAGTCATATAAGCCAGGGGTTGGGTGCCAGAAGCAAGAGAAATCAAGCCTCAGCCAAAGGTCAAGTTACAGAAAAGATGAGTAGTCAGGAATATATCCAAGGTCACAACATATCAGAAAAACATTATATTTCACAGTGAAAACTCCTAGCGGCAACAAAGGGCAAAATAACTGAGCACTGTTGCTCAGCTGCTGGTGCTTTAAATAAGTAGCATTTGGCATGTGCTTGACAGTGATGCATATTGTGAAAACAGTACCTAAAAGTGGCTTGATACAGAAGCAGGTTGGCTTGCAGGTTCAAATGCATTTGTAGTTTACACAAGGGATACAAAGATAAAGTACTAGAGGCATGGCCTAGAGAGACTAGGGCCAGGGTAAGTGATATAATAACTGAGAGGTAGACAAAGAAAGGAAGGGACATTTTACATTTTATGTCTTATTTTGCAGGAGTTTAGAAATCTTGTGGATTTTTTATATAAATACATCATTCAGGTCCTGGGTGAGTGTCCCACAGAGCTGGTGCTTTCAGACTGTGCGTCAATCCTTCAGCATACAGAGGCTCTTTCTAGCCTGATACAGTCATACATTTGTGTGCATGGAACCAACCAGGAGAATACCAAGACCGGTGAGTGTGTGCATCTAAACCTGTATCAATATCAAATGTGTGTTCCAAGTAATTCTGGATCCTATAAGTCTATGTCCAGTGTACTAAAGAACACCTAAGACTCTATTTTGAAGTATGTAGCAACTTGTTACTAGAAAAAATACAATAAACTTTATTTAAAGAAAAAAAGAGTGAATGAAAAATATATACAATGGGTGTAATAAAAGATATACTTAAGTATATCAAACAGCAGGCTAATGTAAAGGGGGAGGGGAGTGGGTTACAGTCTAATGAGTAAACCCCAAAGTAATAATATGCCCTGATGAATCCGTAACAATAACAACGGGGAAACGTACGTTGGGACCTTAACAGCAGGCTATAGGGGACAGTCTATCCCCATTGGTATGTGCATTTGTTGATGTCTGCACCATTACAAGGTAATGAGTTAAATCTCTCGTTTTCTGTTTTGAAGTAATTTTTGGTGCAGCAGACTAAGTGTGAAACCCACCTAACCCCTAACTAAAAGGGAGGGCTTCTCTTGATTACAGCATTGTGCTGTGTTATCAGGATCATTACACTAATTTTTGATAGTGGATATTTTCTATGTTCCCTATTTTTGAACTTACTTCAGCTTATGGGATGGGGAGTGCTGTGTCGCTCTTATCTCCCATGGGAAACATAGAGACCCACTTGTTTTATTAACTGGAGCAACTGTTGGCCGCCATCTGTCCTCTCAAATAGACAGGTGCTGACCTCTATATTATATTACCATTTGTGAGCACCCATATTATTACTTTGGGGTTTACTCATTAGACTGTAACCCACTCCCCTCCCCCTTTACATTAGCCTGCTGTTTGATATACTTAAGTATATATTTTATTACACCCATTGTATATATTTTTCATTCACTCTTTTTTTCTTTAAATAAAGTTTATTGTATATTTTCTAGTAACAAGTTGCTACATACTTCAAAATAGAGTCTTAGGTGTTCTTTAGTACACTGGACATAGACTTATAGGATCCAGAATTACTTGGAACACACATTTGATATTATTATTTACTCTATTCCACTTAGAGATTTGTCCATATTCTTTTCTTAAGTGACTAAACCTGTATCAATATGGACTCTGTGAGGAGGTAGGTAACATGCTAACTATGTGTGCATTTTTAATAGTGATGACACCAAATCAGTGCCACTTCTGCCACTATTTGAACAAGGTCCTGGAAAAGCTGCAATTCCAAGTCGCTTCTCTGGATTTGAGTTATGTCTCCAAACCAATTAATTACATTCACTCAACCAATGTCCTTTATGACCTAAGGGATCAGCTCCAAGGTCAGAATATCACAGGAGCACCTCTACCAGACAGGTATATTATGCTGTGCATGTTTTTTTGCATAGACCAGAACAAATTGTCAAGACATAGTGTACCAGGTTTATAAAGCACACTCCTACCCAATTTACATACCAGACTAAGTTATTATAATGGTCTTTTAATTAATTTCTAATTTTTCTGTTCTTTCCTCTTTTTGTGTTTTCTTTTCTGTTAGAAAGCAGGATTTACACCACTGCTAGGAATAGCACAGACCCCAGGGTCGACACCTGTTATCCACCTTCCTCTTTCTGTCTCTCACTTCTCTTGGCATGGACCTGAGAGACACAAACTTATAGTAAACAGACACAGGGTAAGTCTTATCATATATGTCTCAAATTTATTGCCATGACAGAGGAGTTTATATAAGAAAAAGCAAGCCGTTCAATATAATGTTAAATGTATTTACAATTTGCGAAACGTCCGGTCTATAAGAGAATGTTTTTCACTACATACTTTACATGTGGTTACACAATTAGACAAAAATGGAAGCTGCAAAGTTCCTGTGCAGACATAAAAAGAGGAAGTAAAAGCATTTACAGCATTTACCGGAATATATTGCATATGCTTTCCTGAAAATTGTAAACATTCTTCAGTAGTCACATACTTAATAACAGTGGAAAAATACAATGAAGCTGTGAGATTACGATCTTTAAAGCATCAAAGCCCCCTAAATACCCTAACAGACCCCTTCTTTTGTTCTGAAAGAACAACTAACTGAGGTACAATCTAGCTGGTGGTGGTGGGGGAATCCTTATCAAGAGGTGCCTCAAGAGGTACTAGTATGAATATCAGGATAAGGAGGGTCAATATTTTGGGTAAGCATGGCAATGTACACATCCTGAGGATCAGGTGGAGGTGGAGGTGACAGAGGCTTAAAATATGACCTAACGGCACGGGAGAAGGTGCACTGCAAAAGGGAGAGGCAAACAAAAATGAAATGATACCAAAAAGGGCAAGAATTATACCAAAAACAATCTTATGGCCATGATAGCCCAACAGGGGGCTAATGCAAAAGGCCCAATCAAAATTGAGAGGATTGTTTCCTCAGATGTTGTTGGACTTTCTCTAACTTATGCAGTGCAGCATCTACAACAGGGTGGTTTATCAATGATTGTGATACAACATTGGGGACAAATTATAACACATGTTCCTCCCTTGGCAGCTAACAGGTAGTCTAAGGCCATATGATTCTACAATGCTAGGTTCTGTATTGTTACTCAGTATATTACTCAGTATATTATGTAAGTAATGGCATGTTCTGTTTATTTGCAACATTATGCTAACAGGCCAGAACAATAGGTATGTATTAGGATGACAAGGTTGAAAAACAAAATGGAGGAACAATACTAACAGTACACAAAATACAAAATGGTAGACAGTATACAAAAATGGCATATCTCTCCCTATATTGGGATTTAGAACATAAAAATCCATTCAAGTCATAATGAGAAAGGCAAGGTGTCATCTTCAAACTGACTCCAAAAGAGACCCGTGTCCCAAAAGGAGAAAGCTCACTGGAAAACAGAATATGGCAGGGGATTATTGTGCCCAACAGATCTACAGTGCTGATAACCCATGGTCTATGTTCCATGTGATGTTCCTGCAACAAAGCTGGAAAGTTTTCAATAATGGAGTCCTTTGCGAAAAGTTTATAGTCCAGATGTTAAAAGCACCTTGGATGAGAGCCTTACAATCAGTGATTATAAAGCATAAGCAAACAGAAAAACAAGTCCTAATGAAGAATAAGGTATTATCTGTTTGATCAAGTCCATATAACCAGGAAAGATTTCAATGGAGATGGAGGAAAACATATTTAAATGCTGTTAAATATTACACATGTTATCAATGTTAGTGAAACTAGTCAGGCATGTAAAAAAAGAAACAACTATGGTAAATGCAAATAAAATAGCCTCACAATGTTTACCAAACAGCGCCCAACCATTTAATTACCAATCCCTGGACCACAGAACCAATTTTGCCTTATGCCTGTTTTCTTGTTTCTAATAGGTATTGGGATGATGCATGTGATCAATAGCCAGTAGCAAGATTATCAATTTTGTTCTGTTCACTCACCGTGTTCTGGAGAATATGCCGTGACAAAGCACCCAAATTGTTATAAAGCAGGATTTACTCCACTGCTAGGACACCTTCCTCTTTCTGCCTCTCACTTCTCTTGGCACAGACCGGGAGACACAAAATGATAGTAAACAGACACAGGGTAAGTCTTATCATATGTCTGTTAGGCTATTTAGGTCGCTTTTATGCATTAAAGATCTTAATCTCACAGCTTCATTGTATTTTTCCACTGTTATTAAGTAAATGACCACTGAAGAATGTTTACAATATGTTTTCAGGAAAGCATATCCAATATATTCCTGTAAATGCTGTTACTTCCTCTTTTTATATCTGCACAGGAACATTGTGGGTTACGTTTTTGTCTAACTGTGTTACAACATGTAATATATGTAGCAAAAAACATTCTGTTATAGACCGGACGTTTCGCAATTGTAAATACATTTAACATTATATTGAACGGCTGGCTTTTTCTTATATAAACTCCTCTGTCATGGCAATAAATTTGAGACATATATGATAAGACTTACCCTGTGTCTGTTTACTATCATTTTGTGTCTCCCGGGTCCGTGCCTAGAGAAGTGAGCGACAGAAAGAGGAAGGTGGATAACAGGTGTCGATCCCGGGGTCTGTGCTTTTCCTAGCAGTCGAGTAAATCCTGCTTTCTAACATTTTCCTTTTCCTTTGTTCTCTTTCTTTACGTCCTCTTTTAAATTATCTTTTGTTTCTAATGTTTTTTGCTACCAGCAGTAAATAAACTTAATTTATTAGATAAGGATGGTAAATAAGAACCTATTATGGATATTTAGGATCTATCCTCCCAATAAGTATACATTTTTTCCTTCTCCAGGATAGACAAACTGCAAGCAATCAGTCCATAAGCAGCCCCTCTCATACTCAAGGAGCAGTCTCAAATCAGGGCTGCTCAGATGCAGCTAATTACCAGAGCAGAAAAGTTAACCCCTGCAGTCCTACTGGGGGAGAGAGTCTGTGGCTCACATAAACCTTGGACATCTCTGTCACAATGGTGGGCGGGCTGGATGAACATGGACTTTTGCTATTCTTTCTTCCTTCTTTTCCCGGACACTGTTGTTCCAGTCTGAATACTTGAACTGGAACTGTGACAGATACATTCTTATTGTCAAAAGACCACTGCCAAGTACAGAGAGCAAAAAGGAAACATATGAATAAAGGTTGTTGTTAGTTTGAACTACATACATTGATGTGTATGTTTCATTCTGAGGAAATAATAAATTGTTATTATTGGGATTATTACTGCTGAATCATCTTGGGCTTTGTTACAGTTAGGTAACATTTGCAGGGTGGCCCTGATTCCTGTGACTTGCGGGAGGCTTTGGTACTACTGGATGCGATTGATCTGGACCCAACAGAAGCAGTAGGTTGTCACAAGAATCTTTTACTTCCCCTTCAAATTTCTCTCTGGACTTTTCAGACTTTTCTGATATACACAGTTTTCTTACTTTTTGATATGGGATGCTATATTTGAATGAAGCTTACAGAGTAGGTGTGCTAGCTCTTTAGGAAGTTTCCAACATACTGCTTAATTTAATTTCTGGGTTCCTAATTTTTTTGTGTAGCTTGGACATTAGTAAAAAAGTGATAGCTTTAGGTGGTTTTACATGTGATACTGCACAAACAGGTGACACTGTAGAAGAAGTCTGACTAGCCAAATCTTTATAACAGGGCATTTCTGCAGGTTTTCCTCATGAAGAACTGCATTGCTTTGTTCAAATGGTATAGAGACCTCTGTTTCTGGCCTTGTTGCACATGTGGCCTGATCCTGAAGAGCCATTTTTGAGGGTTCTTTCTGAGCATATTGTGCAGGCAATACGTTATTTTCCTTTTCTTTGGAAATCCCCTTAACTACATCATCCATTCTGCTATCAAGAACAGGTTCTCCAGACATGCTTGCTATACTTCCAGGTAATGGAGGGAAATTAAATGCCAATAAGTCAAACTTTGGCGTCTCTGTCTCTTCCAAAGAGGGGCGAGCAGTTCTATACTGCCGAGGATAGGACACTGTCAAAACATGACAGATGGGACCTGGTAGATTCCTGAGCACTCTTTGCTTTCTTTTCAGGCTTTTTAATGGGTCCTGATTTGTTGATTGAAGGATGTCTTCAAATTTGGAAGTTCATAACCACTGGTGCAATGATTGTAATTTTCTTCCCACGTACCTTCAGTGTTACTATACTTGCTGGCTAGAGATTCACTTTTCCGTGCACACATTTTATGCCTATTTCATTAGATATTTTTATTTCACTGTGCTTTATGATTTTGCATGAAAAGAGAATCACGGAACTTCCTGCATAGATTAATGCTGTTGTTTCTTACCATTTACCTTTATGGCTTTGATAAATTGGTGACATTTTTCTGCCACTCCTACCAAGTTGATCAGATTTGATTAAATCTTGCCACTGATCTCTGGAGTTATGAATGCTCCTTGAGTATGGGAAGGCAGCTATAGGCAGTTGTTGCAGACCTGTGAGAAAGACACACAGAGAGATAGGGAGACAGCAGCCTATGACCACTTGGAGCAACAGTTGGACACTTGAAAATCTGGGAGAAATATACAGGCCGGTGATTTTACAAACTGTTGGACTGTGTGTTTTGCTCCACCCATGTTTAACAGAAAGAGAGCTGGTTACTAAGGAAACTGTTCATTGGTTAAGTTAGTGCTTCAGTGGAAGCTAGGCCTATTATTATCATTGATTTTGCTTCTTTGTTTTTGTTTTTTATATTTGTATCACTGGCTAAATTCCAGTAAAACTTGGAAAATTATATACAGCCTCTTGTATTGTGTTCCTCCATCAAAGTGCTTGAAACACGCCACAAACCCAGAGGAGACTGGTATCTTGTCACAATATATATATATATATATATCACATATATAGTTGTGAGCATACGAGTTGTTGATAACGCTTGCGGGCTCGCGTAGTGAGCCGCGGCCCTCGCTGCAGTTGCTGGCAAGGAGATGCGAAGCGAGGGCCTCAGTTGCTGGCAAGGAGCGCCCCAGGCGACCCTCGCAAACTTCACGTCATAACGCAAACAACATACGAGACAAGTTACCACACATTACGTCATAACAATCTTACCTACAGCAAGAGGGAGCATCCAGGACCTCAAAAAATGAAGTTACACCTTAATTTAACTCAAAATAAAAGAGTTTAGACCCCCAAAAAATCTCTAAGCGAGAGAAAAAATGTCCGCCGGACAAAACGAAAACGAGGCTACAGCACTCTAAACACGCAAAACACCACAAGAAACACGCAAAACACCACAAAACACCTACGGATATTCCGCTACAGACGGCTTGGTCTCGCACACGCACACTATTACACTGCACACATTTATCACGCTTACACAGCAGCTCCACAACACTAATACTCCAACAACATCAAAACAGATTGTCAGCTCTTCAACAGAATGCTTCCTGCATATATTTCTTAAAAATAGGTAAAGTATATTAATTTATTCATGTATTATTTATTTCATGATTATACACCAAACAGCATTAGCTCACTTACAATTTCATTGCCGTCATTTTTTGACGGGCAATTTGCTAGTATATATATACTGTATATATGTATATATATATATACATATATATATATATATATATATATATATATATATCACATATTATAATTGTCTGGCTACTAGAAGTCGTCACACTGTTTGCGTGGTGTGTACGACTTAGCTATGAGCGCCGCAGGCGAGCGGTTAAACCTTGGAGCACTTAGGCAATGCCTCGCGTAGTGAGGCGAGACGTTAAACTTGGAGCACTTATCGGGACAGCAAAAAAAAATATGAGATGAAAAAAATACGAGACGCGAGACTAGAGATTAGAGGGCGAACCAAAAACCCCAAAAACACACGAACTACACCTAAAACATTATAGAAACATCACAGACAGCATGGGGCAACAGCCAGTATTTCTGTGAGTGAGCTGGAACGCAAATTTAACTTGAATTAGATGATTTTGCCACACGAAAATCGTCTAAGCGAGGAAAAAAATTGCAGCCGAAAAAAATTAAACAAGGCTACACAACCCTGGACCACACAAAACACGGCAAAATGCGTAGCACTTTACACATCACACTACGACCTAAAAAATACACTATTACAAAAGCTGGAAAATGCTCACGAGACGCGTAACGCATTAATAACATTACGACTATACAATGCCGCTTTACACAATAAACCAACGGCTTTACCTCGCACATGAATGCACAGTTCAAACATTCATTACACTTTATAAGCAGGGCACTAACACTCACAATGTATATTATGTCTCAAAAAGAATTCCCATGGCTTCAAATTTTCTTGACATTCATTTTTTGACGGGCAAGTCGCTAGTATATATATATGCCATATAAAATACCCACAGCACCTGTGGTATTTATTTTAGAATTATTGTCATTAAAATTACAGTGTATAATATGTACACTTTAGAACACCTTTAACATGACCCCAGAAGGTCACAAATGAAATTACATAGCCAATTGGAAACATGACCTGTCTACAATATGAAACCAAGAATTTTGGGATGAAGCTTGGTCGAACCTCTCAAGGGTCTCATTAGACTATAGTATTCTTGAAAGTCTATATTACCCCAGAGACACTTAATAAATGGAATCCCACAATAAGACCTCTATGATTCAGAGGCTGTCACAAACCTGGTACCTTTTATCCACAGCTGGTGGACCTGCCCTAAAGCTGAATGATTATGGAGGGATGTAAAGCGCCTTACCTCTAAGACATTTGACACACAACTAGAACCAGATCTTGTCTCCTTGGCTTTTCAAGACTTAATATCCCCAATCCCCATAACAAACTGCTACAATTCCTAATGTTAGCAACCAAAAGCCACATTGCCAAACAATGGAAATCAGAGTCACTGAACATCCAAGCAGTCAAAAACAAACTAAACTAAACTTCATCTTAATAAATTAAAGACTTACAAATCTCTTAGAAGACACCATGCCAATATGTCCTAAACAATGAGAGCCTTGACTAGCCTCTTACCTTAAATTAGACCCCACAAACACCCTGCATAAAAAAAAAAAGTTCTGGAGGAACTCAGGGCCTGGACCCCAGACACTATGGGTCTCATTCTATTAGCGGCCGTAAATCGGCCGTAAGGCTGCGATTCCTTGCGGGGGTTCAGTTAACTCGCGATTCTATTATACGGCCCCGCAAGGATCTCCTTTTAAGGCCGGCCGCATATCTTGGAACCGGCCGTAAGCTGTAAAATATAAAAACTCAAAAATAAATTCAAGCCTGCACTGTACAGCTCTGTAAATGCTAGGGATCATATTGGGGGACATGAGGATTAAAAGGAACCCACTCTCAAGCTTGCACATCAGCCCAAACCCAAGTTCAAATTAACTGTTTATTTTCCGGCTGCGGCGTGGGCATGTCTGAGGTGCTCCAAGCACTCTGGACTTTTTACGGATATTAAAAATAAATATATAAATAAAATATTTTACGGATTTGAGTATAGGATAATTATGTGCTATTTTTTCTAACACCTAAAATCCCTTTATAGTCTTCTCAAAGTGCAGGATGGCTTTATTTGAGCTATTTTATGTGCTTAATTGATGCTAGCGGGACTTCTTTCCTGCAAGTAAGCAGCGGCTCGTTTTCAGCCTTGCAGAGAGGTTTCCCGGAGCAATTGAATTGCAAATAGGAATTTCTTACGGCCGAAACTCTTGCGGCCGTTTTAGGTCAAAGGCTTTCCTCTGGCGCGAGCGGCCGCAAGAGATAGCAAGGCACCGGCCGCAAGCCTGCCGGAGCCTCCGGCCGTAAGGGAATAGAATAGCCGAATAGCTTGCGGCCGGTCCTTGCGGCCCCGCAACGGCTGCGGCCGCTAATAGAATGAGGCCCTATGAATGGAGATGGAGGTAAGTTACATTAAATACAAACACAGATCTGAGGACAGGGAAAAGTAATTTGTTCTGCTTGATTTTTTTTTTTTTTTTTTTTCCACATATGTGTTTCTATTTCTCATACCTACTACCCAAACACCTCAATATATTCTTGCATATACAAAATTATTCCTCCAAGCACATTCCACCTAATATACTTCCATGCTTTTAATTTCCAAAATACAGGGATACATGATAACAATCAAGCTAAAATGATATGTATTACAAGGAGTATTACATCTTATGGATTTTTCTCAAACTCCCAATATCCATTATCTAATATACTTAAATATTCATAAATAACAGCCACTTTATTACCAAAATTCACCAAACATAGCTTGGAGATGTGAAAATAGAGGTATAGTTAAAAATGACAAATTAGTTTGGAAAACAAAAAAGGATAGAAAAAAAAAATATTAGAAGAAAGATGTTTTATTATAGTTCATTTTAATAATTATTGGCAAATATGTACAAAATAAGAATTTTCACAATCTATAATCTTATGTATTAAAATTTCTTTGACAACTCCTATACATGCAACAATAAATATTACAACTCTATATTTTTGCTGGTGCATTTTTTAATAAAAAAAATTAAATGAGAAAAACAAATTACAGTGTGATTACTTTACAATTGGTGTGTCTTTGTCCCCCAAAAATATGCTAATATGAATATGAAAACATTCTTTGCATGTCCCTTTAATATTTTTTTAATATTTGTATTACTAGTAATGGGACAAAATTTGAATAGTGCCTTTTCCATAAACATAGATACATTACTTTATGCTACAAGCCTATGTATTAAACCAGTTTTACCATATTCTCAATGTCTTAGGACTATTCATAATAATTACACTATGGTTACTACAAATGAACAGCTAGAATAAAATTGTAATCACTTTTAACAAAGGGATATTACAAAAAGTATATAAAGTAAGAGAGAATGCTTTGGTTATTTATGAGAACAGATTTCAGAAGGAAAATGATGATAACAGAATAACTTTTGCAACCAAATATAATACATCTTCCTCAGATGTTTAGCAAGGTGATAACATGTTAATGGCATCTTATTGCTACAGATAAGAGTGTAATATGTCAGTAAAACATGAATGCATGGTTGGGCTAATGTAATGGAAATCCATTGGAGTGCTTGCTTTTGTTTGATTTTCAATATTCAATTGAAGAGCCCTCTTTTATTTGATTATATATATAATTGGAGTGATTGTTTTTGTTTGCTTATATATATTAAGTACAGATCTGTACACACTGCAAAAATACAAAACAATCTTGAAAGACCCAGATGCTCAACACTTATAGAAAAATAATGGTATCCTTGTCTCGATAAAGAGCTGTAACAGTGATGTATTCTGCTACTAAACAAGACACTGTGATATCTGACATGTTATTTCCTATAGTGACTCAAAGTTTCCATGTTTAGTTTGAACACCAGTTTTCCAATATCAATGGCCCAGAAGACCTTGTCCAGCCGGCTGCCCAAGTGTTTTCCATATATGTGCTGGGTTACTCTGTTTGTGATCAGCTCTTTCTCTGCTTTCTACATGACTCTTGTTAGTCTGGACATGACTAAAGACAAGGCTACCAGCTGGTTGGTTTCCATGTTTCTGTCCCTTGGTCAGAGCCTGTTTATTCTTCCACCTCTGAAGGTATGTCAAAAACTAAAATATCCCACAAGGAGCAGGCTTGTCCAATGTTAGTCCTCAAGGAAAGGATTCATGTGACATTCAGGATATGTTGAGCAGAGATGGATTTATCAGTGGGTCAAACATTTTAATTTACCTACTTGTGCTGGCACATGGAGGTCCTGAAAATGTGTCCTCCCCCTAAGGACTAACTCTGGGCAAGCCTTACAGAACAAAAGGATTAAATAACAAAAAATAATAATTAAAACCAATTTACATAGTTACATAGTAATTAAGGTTGAAAAAAGACTTTCAGTCCATCAAGTTCAACCTTTTTTAGAATGATTAAAAGCAATCTTTATTTTACCACCTATTATATACAATGATATTTAATTATGGCCATCTCGTTGTTGTCTCATAAAAACTTTATTTGGTTGTTTCTCACTTTCCAAGTTTCCTTCATGCTTGAAAGGAAAATAAGAACAGCCAATTTTTGGGATATAAAAGTTAAAATATCAATTCACTGAGCTAATCTTAGACAAAAAGTTTTGACAAAATCTGAATTCACAGATAGGTGTATGTCTAATAAATAAACAATGGAGATGGTCAAGTCTGCATGTAATTTCATCAATAGGTAATAAATCTAACGGTTGTTTTATTTTATTTTGTACCTTACCTAAACATGTTTTGCCAATTATCTATATGAGTTATTTACAATAGCAACCAAAATATTCAATGTGCATTTAATTCCTGTTTCTTTGACTGTCACTCTATCCTAAGTGAGCCAATAAATGATCTCTATGTACTTATTGTAACGGTTATTTTATTTTTTTACCTTGCCTAAAAAAATCAATATTATTTATATTAGTTCTATACAAAATCATAATATTCAAACGTCACACTGTCCTTAATTCCTGTTTCTATGGCTTTCGCTCTATCCTACTTGAGTCAATAAAAGTCTCTTTGTGCTTATTATAAAGGCCGTGGCACAAAGTATCTTCCTTTTCCGCGTGATGAAGAGAAACAATATTGAGGATGCAGGAGAAGAGCAGCAGTTACAGCTTATTCTCTCTTTGATTGGTATGTATGAAAATCACCATTACCATATATTCCAACTGTCCCTCTTTCCATGGAAACCCCCGGTCCCTCTTTGCCTCCTAAATGTCCCTCTTTTGAAGGCAGGTCCCAAGTTCAAGGACAAAATCCTATTTTCTTGTCCTGACCAGATCCCACTTTTTTCCTGGTTTCTTCTGTTCTTTTTTTCACAAAGTCAAGTGAGAAAGATAGAAGTCTGGAGTGTCAGTTTTACGGAATATGGGTCCCATTAGAATCAAATGCGTTGGGAATTTACATGTCAAGCTAACATTTAAATTCCATTGTATCAATCCGAATCAAGAACAAATACAGCGCTGCATTCACATAGTGTAAAATTACATGCATTGGCAAGTTAGGATTTGCTGTCACATTTAAATTTCCCTCCAAGTGAGGCTGTAAAGAAATAGGTACACATGAACACATGTGGGGGTCATGTGCCATAACTCAAAAATGTTGGTTAATTTGTATAAACCAAATACCAAAGATCATTAAATATGATTTAAAGATAGCTCCAGAACTAATCCTGTTTCATATCTTTCTGGATGAAATCAACCGAAAAAAGATGGTCATTATAATAAACATATTATTGGTAGCAAAATGGTGGATTACTTTAAACTGGAAACAAAACTGTGGTGCCCTCATGGAATGAAATAAGAAATATGGTTGATAGAAATAAGCAAATCAAATTAGAATTGTTAGCTTATGATATAGAAAAACAGATTAAAAGGAGTGCATGTAATAATTTCCAACACCCTCCACACTATTTTCTTCATTACTATCTCTGCTCCCACTTTGGGATGTTTACTTATATTGTCAATTATGTGAAAGCGTGTTTTATCCAGGGCTGAAGAAGGGTAGGTAAGTATGAAAATTCCTTTCATACAGATTTAATGTATTTATTAATTTCTGTAATCTACTTTTTTATTTTATTGTACCTTTTTTTCTTTTCTTTTTTTGTGTAAACCTGTTGATATTTTCAGTATATATTTTTTATTTTCTTGTAAATTTGTTTAAATATTGTATTGGAATTTTGTTTTTTTTTTGTGTTTTGTAAATTAGCTATTTAAATTATACTCTATATTTTTATAGTGTAGTATTTTTTTTTACTGTATGGTTATTCTTTTTTTAACTAGGGTGACATGGGGGTCTGTTAATGTTAGAATAACATGGTATGGGGTTAAAAGTTATATTTTAATTACCATGGGAGTCTTTTGAGAATGGTATGGGGTGAGTTTTAGATGCCATAAAAGGTCCTTACAGAACCACTTTGAATGGATTTAATAGTAGGTGCCTCCATGGTATACAGTTGTGCTCAATAGTTTGCATACACTGGCAGAAATTGTGAAATTCTGGCATTTATTTTGAAAATGTGACTGATCATGCACAAAATGTCTTTTATTG
The DNA here is from genome assembly GCA_027410445.1 of Discoglossus pictus. Lineage (NCBI taxonomy): Eukaryota > Metazoa > Chordata > Amphibia > Anura > Alytidae > Discoglossus > Discoglossus pictus. The sequence continues at coordinate 21,307,672 of CM050176.1, read as the reverse complement.
AAGGATAGTGATCATATGAAGCCATTTATTATCAAATAGTTGTTTGGCTCCTTTTTAAATCGTAATGATAACAGAAATCACCCAAATGGCCCTGATCAAAAGTGTACATACCCTTAGTTCTTAATACTGTGTATTGCCCCCATTAGCATCAATGGCCGTGTGTAGTCTTTTGTAATAGTTGTCTTTGAGGTCCCTAATTCTTGCAGGTGGTGTAGCTGCCCATTTGTCTTGGTAAAATGCCTCCATATCATGCAAAGTCTTTGGTCACCTTGCATGAACCGTACATTTGAGATCTCTCCAGAGTGGCTCAATGATATTAAGGTCAGGAGACTGTGATGCCCACTCCAGAACCTTCACCTTTTTCTGCTGTAACCACTGGAGGGTCCACTTTGCCTTGGTCATTGTCATGCTGGAAAGTCCAAGAGCATCCCATGAGCAGCCTTCATGCAGAAGAATGCAAATTGTCTGCCAGTATTTTCTGCTAACATACAAAATTCATCTTGCCATCAATTTTCACAAGATTCCCAGTGCCTTAAGAGATTACACCCCCCCAAAACATCAGTGAGCCACCACCATGCTTCACAGTGGGGGTGGTATTCTTTTCACTATAGGCCTTGTTGACCCCTGTCCAAACATAGTGCTTAAGATTTCTTGAGGTATCCAAGTGATAAATAGTTGTCTGAGAAGAGACATTGTAAGATCAATTATAGACATATAACTGAAATCCTATAAAGAACTTTGTCACAGTGACCTAGATAGAGGAGCATTTGCAGTATGAGTTGTCAAAGAGAAAAGAGAAGTGTGTGAGGCTATGACTCTTCTTGTTAGCTATGAGTAGGTAGATTAGTCCATTGGAAGAATTTGGTATTGCAGAGGATCTAATTGCAAATTGCACAGGACTTAATAAAGCGTTGAAAGGTTAATGTTCAGAAATATATCAGGCATTGTTGCATGAACTATGCATGACTGTGAGATTATACAGAGAAGACAGCATGATAAGATACATAACAATTTTAACTTATTTTGATGAATATGGATGTAGGCTGTGCCACAAATTACCATTGAAATAAGTATATAACCATATTTAGTCATGCAGAAAGAGTTGTGTATATCTTGTGTATGATTTAATACAGAAAAAAATGGCAGTAAAATGTAGCGTTAATTTAACTACCTGTCCCATCCCACATATTTCCAGGCCACTTAACTTCACACATTTCAAATTATTTCTTCCTAATGCTCCTAATGATATCTATACTTGATAGTCAATGTGTTGCTGTTTAATAATATCTTTCTTGACTTTATCATAGAACTGTTTACCCCCAAATATGCTTATAATATTGTTTTCCTCTCCCTGAGTTTCTTCATCTAATCCACTTTTGCTCTGTTGTGGAGATATACAAATATATATATATATATATATATATATATATATATATATATATATATATATATTATACCTTGTTATTACCTTTTGTAGCACTTTTGGTATTGATAGATGTAAGCTCTAGAACACACAACCAAAGTCAAAACAAAATGTTCTCTAACTGAAGGTCGAGATAGGATGTTTACTGCACATTAAGGTGCGCAATGATGTAAGCATACAGCATACATGCTTTTGATGCATGCTCTTGTACGTGTTCGCCTTTTAATTGGCTTAAAAATATAAATAATCTTTCATTGGCCTAAAAGAAGGTGTGATGGAACATACTGTTTTCTGAATGTGGAACTACTATAAAAGTTTATGATTTATATATATTTGTTATCAGCAGCAGACATTGTGAATGTTATTCTATTACTGATCTACGCGTGTCCAAATAAAGTGAAGAAAATCAGAGGCCTCTGTGTTTTGGTATCATGACTGGATTTTGGAGTAGAATGTCAGTTTGTGGATATGTTTTTCTTCTGCAGTTCTTAATATCCTTTTATGCTTTATTTTATCCCCCTTTTATATGTGTCTTAAATTTCTCTGTTGTCCATTGCTAATATTCTCTCCAAGCTCAATTGCCATGTCAGTTTTTCTTCCCTACTTCTTATCAACATATCTGATTAAATTATTTTGTCTGGTTTGATTCCTACAGCCGTACGACCAGATTGGGAACTCTCAGGCTGGAGGGATCAACAAAACCCTGTATATCAAGCACCAGCCAATGGAAGCATCACCAACTTGAAGGCTCAGAGAGTTACAGAGAGGAGGCTTTACAATCTAATCAAGGAGATTGTTGGTACATGTGTCTGTTCCAATCTCTGGGCCTATTCTCAAAAAGGGCAACACTTATTTTGATGTCAGCACTTATTATTGGAGCTTAGGGTGCATTTGTGAAGTCGTTATCCAGATCCAAAATTGTTTAGGGCTGAACCTCAGAAGGCAAATACAAAGCACTCCAGTGCTGAAATTACTTTTAACATCATCTCAATTCTGCATAGTCACATGTCAGAACCACCTTAATAGACCCAAAATCTTGATCTCCTCCTGATATTTCAAGTCTGTTAAGTTGGTTCTGAACTGATAAATGTGCCACGTTAGCACTTAACCATTGTCAATATAATTTTACAGACACCAGTCATATACAGCAAGTTTAACATGTACTCGTAGCCAGCAACATTACCACTAACATGAGCGTGCTACACTCACTCTCTTTCTCTATCCCCCATCAATCCCCACCCATCCTATCTAACCCTACCTGACTCAATGTGTAATTGGACCTCCATACTTCCTATCCCTATGAGGTCCATACAGACCTCCAAAGACAATATTACTAGCTCCATTGGGGGTTACTATTAACTCAATGTTCCCACATTAAACTCTCAATGGGGGGTCCCAATCGGCCTCCATAGGGCCTCTACCAACTTCCATAGGGAACCCCATCGTACCCTATTCCCCATGAATTTTATGGGGAATAATTTATGGGGAATAATTTAACCTGTAAAGGAGAACATATATAAATAAATTAAATATATTGTATATGACACAGCCTTTCTCTCATGGGCTATTGAACTTATCAAGCAGAGCAGGGAATATACATACCCTACATACAAGTGTAAATATAAGGTTCAGGGTTCTCTATCAGAAACCCAGTATTTGTGGGCTGCACAGTCTCAATTAGCTGATAGATCTTAGAGATGAGTCCCTTGTTATCTGGTGTGCAGTGTCACGCAGGGTCACGCAGGGTCTCACGTTGCATCAGAGGAGGATTTAACAAAGAAGACATGTGGGCTAGGGTATAATTGGGGAATTTAAAGTAAAAAAAAAAAGAAACAAGCCATCTTATCTTGAGTCTGGATATTGGAATCTAAATTCTGCCAGGGAGCAAAATTATTTTCTCATAATAGGTTCTCTAAATGTGAAATACCCAATCTTGTTCACTCAGTTATTATGGAAGAGCAGTTTCCCTGATGGGCATTAGAATTCTTAAAAATAGGGAAGAGTCTAGAGAGTGTCCCTTTCAATCTATAAGATGAGCTTCATTGTTTCCAGACACAAAAATAATACAGTAGGAAGCAGAATGGAGCTATGTGTCCCCAAACTCTAACCACTAAGTGTTTGTCGTAGAGACACACCATCTAGTGACCTGTTGTAAATGCGTTGCTAGATAATATCTTTTCAGGTATGGTACCCCTAAGCGACCCACTCTTTAAACCTTAACAATGTTGGTCTTGGCACTCTAGGGCATGGGCCTCACCATACAAACATTAAGAACTTTAGTTCTTTTGACTTTTTTCTCACGTCTTTATAGTTGAAACTACCAACTAGATGGGCCTACTGAGTCTGTCCTCTTTCTCTTTTCTTTCCCTCCTATCTCCATTTTACTCTCTCACCTTCTGTTCTCTAAGTTCAGAACCACTGCTTATATCTTTTATACATATTACTTATCTTTAATTTCCATATTGCTATCACTCTCTTGTAGCAGATTCTGCTTGTCTGCCTGCTATGTGTACTAACCTTCACTTCCCTCTGGTGGTCCTCGGTGGGAACTTCTCAGCTGGGGACCAACCACTCTTCTCTAAAGTTTGCCACATTTCCCTTTTTATTTAGTTTAATCCCTTCCCTGCTGTATAGTTTTAAATATATTGAGCGTTGTTAGATATTACATAAAAATACTTGGTAGGGGTTTAGCTGGTGCTAATGTATTTCACTTTACACGTTAGGTTTTTGCTTACTTTGAATGCCTGTGGAGCTTAACACGCGCACATAGGATTGGTTTTGTTTTTTTATTGGGGTCATGTAATAGCACTTTGGCTGTTATGAGCAGAATGTAATCGCAATGTTAAGTCTTACATGGTTTTATCGTGTAACTATTGCCAGGTATTCAAGCCCTAAGCCTTTTGGACGTATAATGGAGAAAGTAGTATAGTGTTTATGATATGGTGTTGTTTCTGAATGACTAGCACAGTAGGAGAATGTGTTATTTAATAAACAATACTAGGTGATAAAACTACTTAAAAACTGAACTAGATAAGGGAATAGCAAATACAGTCTTGTCTACAGTGTTGCAAATATCAAGCTGAACAGGGGACATAATGAAATGTATGAAATATAGTGAATGCAAAACATCCAAATTAGATTCTGATAAAAAAAAGATAAGCAGCTATAAGGATTTTTTAGCCTTATCTTTCTGAATTTTATTCCAGTTCATATGCTGCTCCTGATCACAACAATGATAACAGCGTATGCAGAGAAGAGTCCTAATGAGTATCTCCTGAGCAGAGCAATTGAAAGCAGCTTCTCAGTCAAATACAATTCTATCAAAAGCATCCAAGACTTTCATGTCTGGTCGATGGACATACTCCTGCCAAACCTATACAGCCAGTATAAAGGTGTGTATCTGTCTCTTTACTTTCTGTGTGTTGAAGAGCATAGGCATTTTATATAATAAGCCAGATGAACTGCTGGTCACAGCCATTCCTGACAAATATCTTACACAGATTTTTAAGGGTCATTGTAGTTCCATTTCTATCATGCATTTAAAAAAGTTTCAGTGACCCTATGGACCGCAAAACACCAGGCACATCTGTCGGCCAACACCCCTGAGCTCCCTCAGGTTCACTTTCATTGTTCAATTAGGTCATCTATCCATCTCTGCCTGAACCGTCCCATTCTTTGTGTGCCTTCAATCTTTCCCAGCATCAGCGTCTTCTCTAGGGAATCCTGTCTTCTCATGATATGGCCAAAATATTTGAGCTCCAGCCTCATGATCAAAACTTGCAGTGAACAGTTTATCTTGATTTCCTGTAGTATTGATTAATTAGATCTTGTTGTAGTCCAAGGGACTTTAAGCAGTTTTCTCCAGCACCACAATTCAAATGGGTCCATTCTTCGGCACTCTCGACATTTTTTTTTTTATTATCTTGCTTTCACATCCATATGTTACTACTGGGATTACCATAGTTCTAACTATGAGGACATTTGCTGATATTGTAGCTTTCCTCCCCAGAAGCAAACATATTTTAATGTCATGGCTGCAGTCGTCACCTGTAGAGATCTTGGAGCCCAGAAGAATAAAATCTGGCACTGCCTCCACTTTTTCCCCATCTATTTGCCAGGAGCTGAGGTTGCAGATCTTCATATTTTTAAGGTTGAACAGCAGGCCAGCTTTTGCCCTCTTTTCATTCACCTTCATCAATAGGCCATATCTCCTCTCTTTAATCCATCAGAATAGCATGATCTGCGTATCTGAGGTTGTTTCTATTTCTCAGAGCATTCTTGATTCTCACTTTGGAATTGTCCAGCCCGACCTTACGCTTGACAGTGTGATAATATACAACCTTGTTGAACTCCTTTCTGATCTTGAACCATTCAGTTGTTCCATGTTTGGTTCTGTTTGTGTCTCATTGGTCCACATTATATTGTAATCCATACAGTATATGGTATATGAAGCTGAAGTACTGTAAAGGATTTTCTAGAACTCTCTTGCTTTCTTTATTATCCACTGAACATTGGCAAATTGATCTCTTGTGCCTCTGTGAAACCCGGTTTTCAAATCTGCTGGTTCCTGGTCCATATATTGTTAGAGCCAAGCTTGGAGGATTTTAGTTCAGAAAAATCTAGACAAAATTACTGTAAAGATCTCATGCACATTGCTCCACAGCCAGAATTAATAGCACGAGAATTAAACCTTACCATCTCAGGATCCTATTATTACATAGTTACATAGTATTTAAGGTTGAAAAAAGATTTTCAGTCCATCAAGTTCAACCTTTTAAGATCTCCTCTGATCTGCAATATGCGGATAAACTATTAATTAGTTGTATATAAAAATAAAAAATAAATAAATAATCAATTCCGCCCTGATCCCAGACACCGGTGACCGGACTTCTCCCTGGATCAATACTGCCTCTCCAATTATCCATGATAACCCTGAATTCCCTTTTTAATTAGAAATAAATCCAGTCCCCTTTTAAAGTTATCTATCGAATCCGCTGTCACCACCTCCTCTGGTAGAGAATTCCACAGATTAACCACCCTTACTGTGAAGAACCCTTTTCTTTCTTTAAGGTGGAATCTTTTTACTTCTAACCTCAAGGGATGTCCTCTTGTCAGTTGAAAACCTCTTATCACAAAAAGCTCCCTTGACAAATATTTATACTGACCCTGGATGTATTTATATAAGGTAATCATATCTCCTCTTAGACGCCTTTTTCTAGAGAAAATATGTTTAATTTGGTTAGTCTTTCTTCATAACCTAGCCCCTCCATTCCCCTTATTAGTTTTGTTGCCCTCCTCTGTACCTTTTCCAGCTCTATAATGTCCTTTTCATTAAGTGGTGCCCAAAATTGTAATCCCTATTCCAAATGAGGGCCTACTAGAGATTTGTATAGTGGCAGAATTATATTTGCTTCCCTGGCTTCTATACCCTTCTTAATACATGCTAATATTTTATTTGCCTGTGCAGCTGCTGCTTGGCTTTGAGCACTGTTACCTAGGTGGTTGTCCACAAGCACTCCCAAATCCCTTTCAATATCCGATACACCTAGATTTGCTCCATTAAGATTATAAATTTCATGGCTATTTTTCCTTCCCAGATGCATACCTTTACATTTATTTGTATTAAATCTCATCTGCCATTTAGATGCCCATTCCTCAATTTTATGTAAATCCCTTTGGAGGGAAAGCACATCACTATCTGATTTAATTACCTTGCACAACTTCGTGTCATCAGCGAAAATGGAGACACCACACTCCAATCCTACCTCTTAGTCATTAATAAATATGTTAAAAAGGAGAGGACCTAATACTGAACCCTGAGGAACCCCACTTACCACATTGGTCCAATCGGAGTATGTTCCATTTACAACAACCCTTTGCTTCCTGTCTTTTAGCCAGCTCTCAATCCATGAGCAGATATTTACTGCAACTCCTGTATCTCTTAGTTTGCACAATAGTCTCCCATGTGGCACTGTATCAAAAGCCTTTGCAAAATCCAAAAAGACTACATCCACTGAGTTGCCTTGATCCAGGTTCCTACTAACATCCTCATAGAAACTAATTAGATTTGTTTGACATGACCTATCCCTCATAAATCCATGTTGACTCCTACTTATAATCCTGTTCAAATAGACATATTCTTGTATAATATCCCTTATTAACCATTCGAAAAGCTTTCCCACTACAGAAGTGAGGCTCACTGGTCTATAATTACCCAGATTTGCTCTTGCTTACTTTTTAAATATAGGTATCACATCAGCTTTTCTCCAGTCATCTGGTAGAGACCCTGTGTTGAGTGAATCTTGAAAAATTAAATATAATGGTTTGGCTATTACAGAACCCAGTTCCCTTAGTACCCTTGGATGTATTCCATCAGGCTTTATTAACATTTATTTTTTCCAACCTCTTTTGGATTACTTCCGGTGTTAACCAATTATTTGGCAAAGGTAGTGTAAGCCCATTATGTTGCCGTGTCCCAACCACTGGTACCTCCCTTGTGTATACCGAAGAAAAGAACCTATTTAGCTCATCTGTCTTTTCTTGGTCACTAATTATCAGACGGCCTGTGTCACATTGTAATGTTCCTATAGCTTCCTTCCTCACCTTCTTCCCATTAATATACTTAAAAAATATTTTAGGGTTAGTCTTACTCTCTTTTGCAATTAATTTTTCATTTTCTATTTTAGCCAGTCTAATCGCCCTTTTGCAAGCCTTGTTGATTTCCTTGTATTCCTGTAAAGCAGTCTCTGTCCCCTCTTGTTTGTATAATTTAAATGCCTGTTTTTACTCCGTATCTTGATCTTTAAATCATTGTTAAGCCACATTGGATGGGATTTACTCCTTTTACTTTTATTCCCACACGGTATATGCCGATGTGTATGTATATTTAGTAAGGATTTAAATGTTGTCCACTTGTGGTTGGTGTTTTTACCTGCCAGTTCTCTGTCCCAGTCTATACTTTGTATTGCTGCCCTTAGACCGTTAAAATCTGCCCTTTTAAAATTAAGAGTTTTTGTTGACCCCTTAAAATTTTGTTTTTTTAATTCAATCTCAAACGAGACTGTGTTGTGATCACTGTTTCCCAAAGGTTGCCCTATTCCAACATTAGATACTATATCAATATTATTTGTGATGAGTAAATCTAAGATAGCTTCATTTCTAGTAGGCTCTTGTACAACCTGGGCCAGATAATGATCCCTGAGTGTACTCAAGAACCTGCTCCCCTTAGATGAACTGCTGGTCTCATTTATCCAGTTTATTTCAGGGTAATTAAAATCTCCCATTATTAGAACTTGACCATGCCTAGCTGCCTTTTCAATCTGTAACAATAATTGTATTTCCTCACTTTCAGCTATATTTGGGGGTTTATAGCATACTCCTACTAATATTCTTTTGGAATTTGCTGCTCCGCTATTAAACTCTACCCACAAACATTCAGCTTTATCACTAGGTCCACCATAAATATATTCTCTGACTATAGGCTTAAATTCAGGCCTAACATACAGACAAATCCCTCCTCCTCATTTACCATTGCCTCTATCTTTCCTAAATAGGTTATAACCATCCAGATTAACAGTCCAGTCATGAGATTCATCCCACCACGTTTCAGTAATGCCTATTAAATCCTATTTTTCATTAATTGCTAATAATTCTAACTCTCCCATTTTTCCTGGCAAGCTTCTGGCATTAGCAAGCATACACCTTATGTTATGAGTCTGTCGTTCTGAAGTGCCTGCCACTGTACTATTAAAACAGAAAAACTGAGTGCTTAATCTTGGATGCCATGGAGAATGAGGATGGCTGCAGCCAATATAGAGCCCCATTCAGTTGAGCTTTCAGGAGATCCAGAGGCCCGTAAGTGAGGTTGCAATCTATTTTGCTATTCAATTGGCAACTTTTTGCGGGGTCGTAACGGTTAAGAGTCGAAAAAATGGTGATGATCTGTCAATTTCGCAAGGCTAAAATCGCAAATCGCTATTCAATTGCTCAATTCCCCCAAACCCGCAAATGTTTTCACACCTCTGAATGGCAAATGAAGGAGAGAATCCTACGAGTGATAGGGGGTTAAACACCTATTCGTAGCACTGTAAATGCATATAAAAAAAATCAATACTGCACTGAAAATAACGGTGAAAGCGATGAAAGACATTAGAATTAATTGCACAACAGTCTCAAGTTCGCAAATCAGCAGGAAATAAAATTATTTTTTATGTGTCATTTCGGGGTTAATACAATCTTGGGTATCAGTAAGTTAATACATATCAGGCCACCCATATGGACTAGAACAGTATTGTAATGGATCTACTGGCACCCCGACCAGGTACCTCCGTTGATAGACGCGTCCTAGTTTGCGCCGAGGCCTATAAGCACCGCACCGGACACCACAACCACCACAGACTCCACAACCGCCGTAGCTTAGCTGGAGCCGCGCCGTCTTCCTTCCACCCTGTATGAATCTCCAGCATCCAGGACCGTGTGGGGAAGACCTCTCCTTCAAGGATAGTACATCAGGAACAAGCGTTCAGTAGTTACAGCTCAAGGGAGTATGCAAAAGCATAGCAATCCCCAGTATGATAGAGCAATCCCCTCCAAGAACGAGATGAGACTACGTTTTGAAGGGTCAAGTAGAACTATTCTTTAATGATAGGGAATCTCCTTTTATGCAATGGTGCCCTCTGAAGGGCTACACCCACATAATTATCACAGCCAATTATATACATGGTTCAACCCCCACGTCTCTTCCCCTCAGATAACAGGTAACACAATTAAAACAGACACAATTATAACCACATTCTGGATGTACCCCAAAAACACGGGGTACACCTTTAAGTCCTGCACCGTTCAATAGCTCTCACCCAGGGAAACAACATATTAAAAAAATGGCATGAATCAGACCAGGGGTTCAAAAGATAGTAAAAGTATCTTTTACCCATAACACACAGACATTTCACAGGCAATACACATAGAGGGACACATAGAGTCACACCTCCCTGAGGCTACGTGGCAACTTGATATAATCAGACAATGATTAGATAATCCATCTTTGTTCTTATGTCTGAGAATGAATAGACTTCCTTATCTGTAACAGGATTATCTCTCCTGCCAAGGTCTGCACTAGTCTGGGCCAATATTCTGCAGAGCATAAACCAACATACATACAGTATATTACTAGGATCATATTTTAACCAATAATTAAATAACCATAAAACAGGGTAAAACAGTGATGGGTTCCGTTGCAGCTGGGATCTGAGCGCACAAAACTACCGAATAGCGCTCAGATCCTCTCCACACAGTTCAATTGCCATGTAGCTAAAGTTTTTCCCATAGTCTTTCATTATATGAATGGGCTCCATGGCATAGTTATCTGTGGTATCATGGTTCACACAGGGCAAGTACCGAATGACCCCCCTGTATGTAAAGGGCCAGAATGAGTGACATACACTCTGGTATGGCCGAATACTGTGTTTAAAGGGCAATATGTCCCAGGGCCATAGTCGCAGGGCAGGAGGCTGGCAAACAGTCCTCTCCAAGACAAAGTGGCGAAGGGCACTTCGTCACAAGTATTGGCATTCATTTTCATAATTCTTTATTTTTAATGTTTTGAGAGTCTGATCGCATACTGGACCCCCGAACCTAATTGATTGACATGTAACCTCCGTGTTTTACTGCCGTAATAATGACGGTCTCATTTTCTATTAGCCAATTCAAAATGGACAATAACGGTCTTGCTGAACTGATCAGGTTCCTGCCCAGAACTGCTCCGAACCAATGCATGGTTTATGGTTTTGGCTTGGGGCCCGTAACTTTCGGTCTTGAGTAATGGAATAGCATCGCAATTAAAGATGAACGGGAGCCCGCAACTCCCTCGCAGACATTCGGCTGTCTGCGATCGAGTTGCGAGGCTTCAAATTGAATCGGACCCCTCTATTTGGGTATGTATGGTGTGAAAGATGGCCTGAATAGGAAGTTTAATTCAAGCAGAGTGAAAATAGACTTTGCTGAGTTGTTTGGCTTGTCCACTTCTAAGCGTTACTGTGATTTGGTTCATTTCTGATTACTCTTTTGGATTGCAACCTGGATTGACATTTTGGTTTTTGTACTGTTTATGAACCTGATCTGCCTGCCACTGACCACAAACTTTTTTGACCAAGATTTATGCCTCTGGCCCTCTTGTTCTGATACCTTTGGATACTTCTGTAGTAAGAATCCCACACCTTTGGTTACTGTTTACAAAAAATCTCCTAAAAGCATGTTAAAATATTTTTAATTTTTTTTTAATACATGCATTTTTCACTGAGAAATAAAGTAAAATATGTGTTTATATGTGTCAAAGCCTGCCTATAACTCATTCCAGGTCTGAGACAAGGGGGATTGGTTCTGCTTTATAACTTCAACCAACCAGGTTGCAGGGGTGTTTTCACATTCTAAGTATTTTGACTGCCAGTGAGTGCGTGCCCAGGAGCCTGCTGTTCTTCCTGACCTCTCATTCTGTGGCTGCTGTAAAAGATGACTCTCAGATAGTGGAGTTTTGAAAAGCCGCAAAACAATTCTATGACTCTCGCAAAAAGTATCTTGTAAAACGTATTGATTTGCACCCACAGGGGTTACCAGTAGCTCGCTAACTTTGTAGCCTTCTCAGAGGAAACGCCAAGTCTGAATCACTGTAGTCTCCATAGAAATGTTAGTGAATTGTACCCACTAACTAAGTAAACACACTACGCTAGCATCCTCCAAAAAATCCTATCTATCTACTCTATATATCTATAAAACTATCTATCTAAACCTCTTCCCACAGAAGGGAAGGGGTTAAAAACATCAGTTACCCATAATGAGCTTGGATATACCCTGGGATAGCCATCCTCAATATACTGGGGCCATTGGGTCCACATTCCCCCACACCTTGCCTTGGGGGGCTCACTAACCCCATGTGTTAAAGTTAGGTGTCATTGTGGTCCACAGAGCCCCATAGTTATGGTTAGAGGCCCAACAGAGGTCCATACGGTCAATGGAGCCCCCACAGCACAAGGAGTGAAGGGAAGGGCGCTGAATATTGTGGGGGGAATCCCGGGGATATCCGTGCTCATAGGGGTTGGTAGGTCATAGGCAGAAAGGTCATAAATCCCTGCAATTCTTTAAATTATTTAATCTCTTCTCTGCCATGCTAACTTTCAAGTAGGGAGGGAATTAGGTAATTTGTCTAAGGAAGTATTTGAGAGCAGTATGGGAGATAGGGGGAGAGAAGGTACAAAGTCCTCCATATACATGGCAGTCCTATTAAGCAATACGTAATATACTGTGGAGGTTGGCTGTGCTTCACCACACATCCCTAATTAAGCCATGCAGAACAGCTAGGGTGGCCCTAGAGTGCATTGGGTGAGCTGGTAAAAAAAGATGGCTGGGGTAAGAATGCTAATATATTTTTATAAAATGTCATGCTAACTGTACTCTATTTCACATTGAATTTGACAGTTGACAAAGCCAATGACAGTATGCAGAGCAATTATCATGTATTAAGTGGTCTTTGCTGGGATGTGAAATAAGTGTAAGTGTTCGATAATTGGAGCACTCTTTGGCTGCAACATTTTTGGGATTGGGATGCAGACCTTTTCCAATCCACAGGCCACCATTGATATTTCCAAATTTGTTGGCATAATGCAAGCAACACTTTCACAGCATCTTCTTGTAGGATTTTGAGCAGTTCAGCTGGGTTTCATCAACTCCTGCAGCCTTCTTATCAGCAAATTTTCTAGGGCCCGTCTAACTTCACTCTCAGGGTTGTCTGGCTCCATTCATTGGACAACTTATTGAGGTTGTCAGTTCTGTGTATTCCTGCCACTTCTTCTGTTTCTGTAAAGTTCATACCATTTTGTCTTTTATCACACCCACTTTAGCATGAAAGGTTCCCTAATTTTCTTGAAGAGTCCTCTTCACTTTCATTTTCAGTTATCTTTTTTTACCACTTTACATCACTTATTATTTGTCTCTTCTTGCTATCGTCTGGAATTCTGCATTCAGTTGGACAAAGCTTTCCCAATATTTTGTGGATATTATTTGTTGCTGCTTTCTGGACAATGCCACGATATTGTGCCCAAAGTTTTTCAGACATTCTATCCACTATGTCTAGTCCCTTAAATATATTCTTTGCCTCAATTGCATATTATATTATTTACTTTGTATTTGTTTGGCGTGATGATTTTCCCTCTTTTCCTCAGTTTATTTCTGAACTTTGCAATAAGAATCTCATGATCTGAGCAGCAGTCAGCTTAAGTCCTTGTTTTTGCTGACTGCATAGATATTCTTCATCTTTGGCTACAAAGTACATAGTCAATCTGATTTCTATATTGTCCATCTGGTGATGTTCATGTGTAGCGTCGGCGCTGAGGCTATTGGAAGAGGGTGTTTACTATAACCAGAAAATTATCTTGACAGAATTCTACTAATCTCTGACCTGCTTCATTCTGTAAGCCAAGGTCAAATTTGCCTGTTATTCCAGGCAACTTTTGGTTTCCAACTTCAGTATTCAAGTCTCCTATGATGACAGTGACATCTTTCCTTGGTGTTATACCTAGGGGTTGTTGAATATCCTTATAGAATCAGAAAGGTTCACCGTTTTCAGTATCCATGGATGGAGCATAGACTTGCATCACAGAGATGTTAAATGGCTTGCCTTCATTTCAAATTGAAATCATTTTCTAATGTATTGGGTTGTAACCAATTGATTATATGGCCTACTCCATTTCCTCTGATGGATTCTTGACCACAGTAGAAGATGTGGAGGTTGTCTTACATTAAAAGTCCCTTTCCAGTCCATTTTAGTTATCTAATTCCCAGAAGCTGACTTTCCTTTCCGCTCCAGACACACGCACAGCCAAAAACATTAAAAAACCACAAAATACACACAAACAAAAGCAAACCTTACCCACAGTAAGGGGAAACACCCAGGACAACTGGAAGACAGGTTATACCTCGATTTCAGTATAATTTAAAAAGTTTAGACACTCTAAAATCCCCTAAGCAAGAGAAAAAATGGCCACTGAAAAAAACGAGGCTACAAGACCCCTAAAGCTGCAAAACACCGCCAAGCACATACGACTTTTACTAAAACCTGTACGACCTACAACATACACTATTAGCAAGGACGCTAAATCATCCAAACCCGCTTACCACATACACATTCGCCGCCATTTTACAACACTAACTTACTGAATGTGGAAGTACCCTGCTACACTAACGGTTTCCGCAGACTATTTACACTACACATTGCAAACATTGCTGACACACCTCAGCTCAACAACACTGCAAATCTACATTGGATGCTGCAGGAAAATCAAAACAGATTGTTAGCTCTTGAGCCCATTGCTTGGTGCATATATTAATTACAAATAGGTAAGGTATTTTAATTTATCATTTCATTTATTTAGTAATTATCATTAAAACATACTGATATACAACACTTTAAAAAACACCACAACAGACGATCGCAATAAACGGTGAAGGCGCTCATTGCCAGCCACACGATCAGCGCCAAAGGCGCTCACCACGAGGCTCGCAATCAGCGCAAAAAGTACTCACACAACCAAAACACTTACTTTGTGTGCCAAACATCATTCCTTAACTTACAAAATTGCTATTGCCGTCATTTTTTGACGGGCAAGTCGCTAGGAAGTAATATTTGCTGATCGTGCTTGCAATCAAGCAATTTTTTAAATTAATTAGATCATCTGTTTTAGTCCATGTGGGTTTCATGTTATGTGTTAACCCCTTGAGTCCCAAGATCGATATGACTCAGAAATAACATTTTTAAAAAACCTTTTTAATTGCATATTTGTGGGTTTGAGACTGTTGTGCAATTAATTCTAATGTATTTCCATGCCGCCCCCTTGCTATTAAAGTACAGTATTGTGTGTTTAATTGCTGTTGCAGCTCTAATAAGTGTTTGAAAAAAAGTATCACGTTTCTGTCAAAAATATTGTGAGTACTACATAGGATTTTTTCAGTTACGGGTTAGACTTTATTTGCGAGCTAGAGCTACGTGTCTAATAGAATATTGATTTTGTGTAACTTTAATTACTTAGAGGGCCTCATTCAGTTGAGAAATTGTAGCTTACAGGAGCCTGTATTGTTGCCCGTAAACAAATTTGCTATTCAATTGGCGTCTTTTTGCGAGCCGCCAACGATCTATGGGTTACGAGCTGAAAAACCCTGCGGTTGTTACAACCGTAGCATACACCCCATCTAAGCCTTTGATATTTCAAGACCATAGGAGTTACAATCACTAAAATCGCAAACTGCTATTCAATTGCTACAATTCCCCAAGCCCGCAAATATTTTCACCAGTGGCGGCTGGTGACTTTTCAAGTTGGAGGGGCGACAGGGCGAAACATAGCCACTCCCCCTTTTTCAAACCACACCCATTTTTATAACTCCTCCCCCTGACGTCATAATGACCTTTATAAGCCCCGCCCAATGACCTTATGCTTGTAAAGCCCATTGAAATACATGATCTGCAATGCAGAAATGTCAAGAAGTAAAGTAACAATGTGTTAAATTCATTGGTATACAATATAGATTGAAAAAACTCATGTGACAAGACTACAGCAATATCATAATTGCACATATACGTATTAACAGAAAAATTAAAGGAGTGACACCTACCATTAGTCGGCTCTTCTTCTCAGGGTATTCACGTTCATTAAGTTGACCAATGAGTAGAAACAAATCTGCAGCCACATAGGGTTTGCACCTGGGGTTGGAAGAAAACAAGCAAATCAATCATACCATTCAAGAACAAAACCATACTTAAAAAACATTAAACGACCAAGTGGAACCATATAGGCCCCAAACATACCTTAGAAGACCAAGTGTGACTATATAGGCCCCAAACATACCTTAGAAGACCAAGTGTGACTATAGGCCCCAAACATACCTTAGAAGACCAAGTGTGACTATATAGGCCCCAAACATACCTTAGAAGACCAAGTGTGACTATATAAGCCCCAAACATACCTTAGAAGACCAAGTGTGACCATAGGCCCCAAACATACCTTAGAAGACCAAGTGGAACTATATAGGCCCCAAACATACCTTAGAAGACCAAGTGTGGCCATATAGGCCTCAAACATACCTTAGAAGACCAAGTGTGACCATAGGCCCCAAACATACCTTAGAAGACCAAGTGGGACCATATAGGCCTCAAACATACCTTAGAAGACCAAGTGTGACCATAGGCCCCAAACATACCTTAGAAGACCAAGTGGGACCATATAGGCCTCAAACATACCTTAGAAGACCAATCAGCACTGCATAGGCCCAAACCAGTGGATCTTGGGATTCAAGAAAACAACAACATTTCACTTCTGTTTAGACCACACAATAATCAATGTCAAACAAACACGTTGAATTAGCATATGGATAACCATATGAGCAGTAACGCCACGCCAAGGCTTCAACAATTGTTACTGACCATTCACACACCTTTCATAGCTCCTTCAATATGCACACCCACACACCATTCATACTTTACTTACCACTAGTTATTTTTGGTAGTGAGGTGGTGCCATTTCTGAGAACTTTACGTACCCTTGAAGGTGCCTCCAATTCCTTCAAACCAATGCATTTAACCGCTACAGGGCCATGGTGCTTTTTAATTACTTTTTTGATCCTCTTCAATGTGGAGAAGCATCTTTCTGGTTCTTTAGTAGTCTTCGTTGTTGTAAGCAGGATTCCTTATAGCTTCACTCACTCTGTTAGATTATGTAGATTAAATTGATGCTAAAGTTGCTGCAGAGCAACAGCACTTGTACAGACATGGAATTCTTGCTTCCTGTACACAAGTGACAGCTACCCTTGGAAGTGCCTCCAATTCCTTCAAACCACGCCAAGGCTTCAACAATTGTTACTGACCATGCACACACCTTTCATAGCTCCTTCCATATGCACACCCACACACCGTTCATACTTTACTTACCACTAGTTATGTTTGGTAGTGTGAGGTGGTGCTGCTTAACGCAGTTTATCTTTGCACACCTTGGGGGTATGCATTCTTCTTTGCTTCAATCACTTGTATTTTAATTTTGCACGGCGATCTTTCAAAGAACAAAACTTCTCAATGGTTTTTTCATTGAAGTGTGGGATCTCGGAAATCAGTTGCTTTTCCATTGAGAGCATCGCCAATGCATTCAACCGCTCCAGGGACATGGTGCTTCTTAAAAAGGTTTTTATCCTCTTCAATGTTGAGAAGCATCTTTCTGATTCTGCAGTAGTCATTGGTGTTGTAATCAGGATTCTTAATAATTTTACTGTCTCTGTGAAATCATTCTGCAGATTAAATTGATGGAAAAGTTTGTGCAGAGCAACAGCACTTGTACAAGTATGAAACTCTGTCTTCCCATACAGAAGTGACAGCTCAGTGCGTAATTGTTCCTTCTTCAGTATTGGATATGCTTGCACGGTGTCTTCCAGAGCTTGGGTTGGAAAGCAAGTGCCATGGGTTTTATACAAGTCACTTTGAACAAGTTTGGCACTGACTAGGTGATTTGAAAATGAAAATCGTTCTTTTGCATGAACCACCACTATGTCACATACCTCTCTTGAAAGTTGTCTCAAGGTTGAGATCTCCGCACTCCGTCTGTTGACTGTTAGATCGCTTGGCAAACTTGCTTCTATCTCTTCCACAGAATTACGGATTTTCTGGATGCTGGCGACAAAGTCTTCTGTGACTTTTTTGATATAAACAGTATCCGTGTCTCGCTTCTGAAGCTGACTATAGAGGATGTCTACATGTGGCATTATTAAATGAAATAATTTAAGGAAGTAAAGGAACTCCCTGTCTTCCAGCATTCCAATGAAACCTGCGGCTTCCCGTATAGATGTTGGATCAAAGTTTAGACATGCTTCAATTGTCTGGAAACACTCAAGTAGCGCATCTCTGTTCTCGTAGATCACGTTCACGGTCCTAACGTTGAAGTTCCATCGTGTCGGTGCACCTCTTGGAAGTCTTCTACCAACTACCTCATCCAGAACTCCAGTCCTTTTTGGAGAGCGTGAAAAAAAAGATGGTATGCCGCCTATGTTTGAAAAAAAAACTCTAACTCTTCCAATCCTTGAAACTGCTTTCTCCATTATTAGGTTCAGTTGGTGAGCATAGCAATGGACGTAGTGTGCGTTCGGGTAAACGTCTTTTATTTTTCTTTGAACTCCTCCTTGATCTCCACGCATCACACTGGCACCATCATAGCTTTGAGCTATGAGTTTCTTCTTGTCTTCTGGCTCTGGGAGAACAGTATTCAGTGTTTCCAGCACAACAGCAGCAATGGAGTCTGCATCCGTTGATTTCATTTCCGTGAAGCCATCAAATCTTTCCACCACTTGATGCTTCTTGTCAATGTAGCGATAGACTACAACGCACTGTGTCCTAGCGGAAATATCGGTTGTTTCATCCGCTTGGATTGCCACAAACTGGGCTTCCTTAAGCTCTTGGTGAATCACTTCCTTTATAACTTCATGCATGCAGTCCAGTAGCTCATTCTGCACGGTTTTGGAAGTGCCCTTAAACACAGTTGCAGTCTTCAAATGCTGTTCCATTGCACTATCGATACTGCCAACCAAATCCACCAGGCCTCTAAACACTCCTGGATTTAGCGATGTTTCACTCTCGTCGTGTCCTCTTAATGCCAGTTCAAAGGCGCCACAAAAGCGAACACAATCAATTATCTTCGAAAGGATGTACCGGTTCTTAGCCACTTCTTCGTTGTGTTTTTGAATGCTGACTTGGTATCCTTGGTCCAGTTGAACAGCAATGTTCGCCTGTCCAAGCATCTCAAACTTGATCCTGTTATCCAAGTGAGCTTTAGAACTTTTGTGTTTTGCCAATTTGTCAGCTAGATGTTTGACGTCAGTCACTCCAGTTTTGGTCCAAGCAGCGTCACCACCAAATAGGATGCATGGGAAACAATATAAGGACTTCCTAGAAACGCTTCCAGAAAGCCAGTTGTTCTTCTTGTACCATTCAGTATTGAAATTACGGACATATTGCTTCCCTCTATCTCTTGCGATTTGCTGCAGATTTATCTCTGGTTGGTCAGCTCCTAACCGTTTTACTTCCACCTTCTTCTCATAGGTTAGGGTGGCGAAAGGCTTCACAAGTAGAGAGTCAATAGTATTCATTTCTGATATTGATACCAATAAAAGAAAGAGATCACGGTATATTAATTTATATTATGTCACAAAATTACTTAAAAATAACAGTGTGTTGATTTCATTGGTATACATTACAGATTGCAAACCCTCATGTGACAAGACTACATCACCATCAAATTTGCACCTATACACATGGACAGAAAATTAAAGGCAATGATACTCACCAACAGTTGACGCTCCTTCTCGGGGTATTCACGTCCAGTAAGTCAACCAACGAGTCCAAACAAATCTGCTTTCACAGATAGTTTGCACCTGGGGGGTGATAGAAAACAACAAAAAAAACATTAGAAATCTCAAGACCCAAACCGTAACTTTTAAAACCTTAAAAGTCCAAGTGTGACCATATACTCACCAACAGTTGACGCTCCTTCTCGGGGTATTCACGTCCAGTAAGTCAACCAACGAGTCCAAAGAAATCTGATTCCACAGATAGTTTGCACCTGGGAAGTTATAGAAAACAAAAAAAAAAACATTAGAACGTTTAAGACCCAAACCGTAACGTTTAAAACCTTAAAAGAGCAAGTGTGGACCATATAGGCCCCAACCGCACCTTAAAAACCTTAAATAACAAATTGGGACCATATAGGCCCCAACCGTACCTTAAAAACCCTAAATAACAAATTGGGACCATATAGGCCCCAACCGCACCTTAAAAACCTTAAATAACAAATTGGGACCATATAGGCCCCAACCGCACCTTAAAAACCCTAAATAACAAATTGGGACCATATAGGCCCCAACCGTACCTTAAAAACCCTAAATAACAAATTGGGACCATATAGGCCCCAACCGCACCTTAAAAACCTTAAATAACAAATTGGGACCATATAGGCCCCAACCGCACCTTAAAAACCCTAAATAACAAATTGGGACCATATAGGCCCCAACCGTACCTTAAAAACCCTAAATAACAAATTGGGACCATATAGGCCCCAACCGTACCTTAAAAACCCTAAATAACAAATTGGGACCATATAGGCCCCAACCGCACCTTAAAAACCTTAAATAACAAATTGGGACCATATAGGCCCCAACCGCACCTTAAAAACCCTAAATAACAAATTGGGACCATATAGGCCCCAACCGTACCTTAAAAACCCTAAATAACAAATTGGGACCATATAGGCCCCAACCGCACCTTAAAAACCTTAAATAACAAATTGGGACCATATAGGCCCCAACCGCACCTTAAAAACCCTAAATAACAAATTGGGACCATATAGGCCCCAACCGTACCTTAAAAACCCTAAATAACAAATTGGGACCATATAGGCCCCAACCGTACCTTAAAAACCCTAAATAACAAATTGGGACCATATAGGCCCCAACCGCACCTTAAAAACCCTAAATAACAAATTGGGACCATATAGGCCCCAACCGTACCTTAGAAACCTTAAATAACATATAGGCCCAAAAAAAAAAATATATATATATATATATATAAATATATATATATATATATATATATATATATATATATATATATATATATATAAAAATTGATATCAATATATCACAATAAATAAATATATATATATATATATATATATATCAAATTGTTATATATATATATATATATATATATATATATATATATATATATATTTATTTATTGTGATATTTTGATATTAATTTATATATATATATATATATATATATATATATATATATATATATATAAAATTACACATAAATATACATAAACATATACATACAACAATATATATTAATTGATATTTATTATTTGATTAATTGATGTTCTTTATTACATGGTATATTATATTGTTCATGCATTTCTATTACACTTTATTTGTTATACATATTACAGTGCTATTTTTTGGCTATACATGTTACAGGATATTATCCTGTAACATGTATATCACATAAAATAGCCCTGTAATATGTATAATACATACAGGGTCAAACAAGTTCACACTAACCTTTTTTACCCTTACAGGCTTCCATACCTGCTTGCTGATTTGCTAATTTTTTAAAGACTCTCATTGGTTGAAATCGATGTCAATCAAAAATTTCAGCCAATCAGAGTCCTTCAAAAATTAGTATATATAGCAGACCGTGGGAAAAAAACAATTAATCGCGGGAGGGGCTCCTTGTAGGAGGAGCTCTTTTTAGTGTGTTGTTTTTTTTTTTTTAGAGCGTCGGTTTTTTTTTTTGGAGGCCTCTTTCAATGGGCCAGAATGGATGGATGGACAATGGCTTCAATCAAGATTGGATTATTTTTGATCATTGGCTTCAATCAACATGGATTATTTTATTTTTGATCATTGGCTTCAATCAACATGGATTATTTAATTTTTGATCATTGGCTTCAATCAACATGGATTATTTATTTTTCATCATGACTATATCCAGAGAGGACAGAAGGCCAACGCTGGAGGGGTCAATTTTACAGGTAAGTATGTGCTGTTGTTTATTTTATTTTTTATTAATGTTTGTTTAAAGCTGTTTATTTTTGTATACAATGTGTTGTGTTACTAACTGTACTAACAATGTGTGTATGTGCTGTTTATTTTATTTTTTATTAATGTTTGTTTTAAGCTGTTTATTTTTGTATACAATGTGTTGTGTTACTAACTGTACTAACAATGTGTTTGCTTACTGTGTGTAAATTAATTGTAATAATGTTGTTACTGTATTTTTTTTTTCCCTTACCCTAATTTTTATTTTATCTTTAGAAGTGACATGCACATATACATGCCTGTTACTTCTAAAAATGGAATAAAAATAGTGGTGGGGGGGGTTAGGTAGTTGGTTAATGGTTCATCCAGGGTGGGGTCGGTCACGGTCAGGCGCCCATCGGTCGCCCATAGGCCACGACCAGGGGTGGCACAGGCCTCATGGGGGTGAACATCCACCCCCATGTGGCCTGGTCAACCCCGCTCACTGCCCGAATACCCGGGGTAGCATAGGCCGCATCGGGGTGGTGCCGGGGGCCCGGTGGTGATCGGGCCTCGGGCAGGGTGGCATACATGGAGGTCATCAGGGGTGGCACAGGCCTCATCAAGGGGGTGATCCGATCACCCCCATGTGGGCCTGTGCCACCCCGCTCACCACCCGACTACCCCGATCCCGTGATCGGTGTAATCCGGTGGTGGCATGATGGCATAGCTAGGCTAGCATAGGGCAGGCCTGATCGGGGGTGGCACAGGCCACATGGGGGTGATGGCTGGGGTCGTCGGTGGTAGTTGGTGGGTGGCTGGGTAGGTGGCACTGGCAGGCCAGGCAGGCATAGTGGGGGACTGGGGGTAACTGGTCACCCCTAACTTTTATTAGGGGCTACTAGGGGTTTTGGTTTGGCCAGGGGCAGGGGCAGGTGCCAGGCAGAGGCAGGTGTAGACTTACTGTGTTAGGCAGGCAGAGCAGATGAGTAGATTCAGCCAGGGAGGTCTCTCAGTCTCAGCGTGACCAGGGTCAGGAAACAGAAAGGGGGAAGGGACAGGGAACTGGTGGTTTTATTGACTGTATCAGTCAATCAAAATCAAACTCGAGGCTCTATTTGCTGGCGGGCGCTCAGGGCTAACGGTCTGGGTGGGTTTAGATTGTTCTCTTAGTAACTGTACAACCTTCCATCATTGATTGGTCAATGATGGAAGACTGTCATTTATTAATTGATACATTTATGACCGCCCATGCATATCGTCACTGTGATGGTGGGCGGCATGCATTAACGGTCAGTGGGCCAGGCCAGGACTCATTGAAGAGAAGAGAAGAGTCTAAAGGTTAGTGTACACAGTGTAACTATTGTAATTTGATCACACAGGGTGCAGGCAGGGGGCGATAGATACACAGCATTAGTTAATGTAGCGCAAGGGTTATTTTAAAGTGACAGTGTCCCTTTTCTAACTTTAATTCATTTTAATACTATTTAGACTTGAAATGATGATGTACACCTTATATTTATTTGTTTTTGGGTTATACTAATACATTGTTGTGTTTTTTTTATTGCAGGGTGAAGAAAATATTTGGGGGGGCGTTTGCCCTGACGCCCCAATGGACGGGCCGCCCCTGATTTTCACACCCGTAAATGTCAAATGTAGAAGCAAATCCTACGAGTACCAGATAGGAGTCCCAAGAGGGTTTAAGCCCTGTTCGTAGCACTGTAAATGCAATTAAAAAAACAATATTGCATTTTAAAAGAAAGAGGGAAAGTGAGGAAAGACATTAGAATTAATTGCACAACAGTCTCAAACTCATAAATCCCGAAATCAAAAATATTTTTTTTATTTGTCATTTCTGTGTTATATCAATCTCGGGAATCAATGAGCTAATACATATCAGGCCACCCACAAGGACTAGAACATTTCCTTCATTCATTTTTATTATTTTGTACATTGCAGAATTGCGGGTTTGATCGCATATCGACCCCCTAAACACTAATTGATTGACGTATAACCTCCATGTTTTACTGACCTAATGATGACGGTCTCATTTTCTATTGGCTATTTCTAAATCTGTAGTTACGGCCTTGCTTAATTGATCATGTTCACGCTCTGAAATGCTACATACAATTGCATGGTTTACTGTTTCGGCTTTCGGCCCGCAGACATACTGACTGTAGGACGCAATCTGAGGGCTTGCGATTGAATGAGGCCTAGAGTTCGTAATATTCTAGTTGTACTGTGGAGTTCTAAGGTCGGTTTTGCAGGTTTGGCTGGCCCGTAGTGATTGTGAGCAGGGAACTCATAATCGGACTGCGTGTAGCTAATAGAATCTGTGACAATATTAAGAGCAGTTTTAAGTTTAATATTCAGTGCTGATAGACCTTCTGTAAGTTTATGTCCCTGCAATATGTTTAGAGAAACTCTGTTTTGTTTTTTATCTCAAACAAAACTTATCAAAAGCTGTTGTATGGGAATTAGAGGTTTGTATGGAATGATGATAGGGAGGTTACGGAACAAATAAACTAACAGTATTTTAATTTAGATGTGATAAGTGCTATAAGTGGGCTACACTGATTTATGTATATAGTTGAGATTTGCTGATTATTTAATTCCCAGATATTGTATTTCTTTCGTGGTCCACCTTGACCGAGAATTATCTTTTAGTAAGGTTTGAGTATGAGGAGAGATATTAATCAGCATAGTAAATGATTTTGATGTATTGATTTTGTATATCCAGATGTGAATGCCGTTATGAAACCACCTTTAAGTAGTATTGATCAGAATCAGTAAGCTTTTCAATTTATTGTGATAAAAAAAAAATATATTTTGTAAGAAAACTTAGTTTCCCATGATATCTTTTACAAACTGTGACAGAATATGTAGCTGATTAGTATAATTATTGTGCCATCTTGTTAGGTTTCATTACAGATGGGAATTCCTTTCTCATGGGCAGCCCTCGGATCCGGCAGCTGAGGAGAGTCTCAGCTAGTGATAAGGACTTAAGCCCTTACAAAGAGGATAAAGCCAACTATGGACCTGGCTGGGACCCTGTGGTGAACAACGAGACTGAAAATGACCGCTGGAAGTACTACACAGAGGATGAGTTGTTTGGATGTAAAATCTTTACACGTTTGGATACTTACTCAGGAGGGGGATACGTGATTGAGCTAGGAACAAACAAGAGCTCTGCAGCCAGGTGAGGACTCAGCACTGGAACAACAACAATAAACCAAGCAATGAGGCATGGGGGATAAAAGCACATGTTTATGACCATATCAATAGAACTACATATTAAGGTTAGTTTGAGACTGAGCACCTCTATTGTTGGTAATAATTATTTCAAAAACTCTATAAACCAATTATTTTTTTCATATTGATATCAATGAAAAACTCACAACCTCTCTAAGCCATTTTTTGACATAATTAATGACTAATAATGAGCGAAACATTAATATATGCTAAGTATAGGCAACAAAAAATGCAGATAACTCCATCAATTTAGCAACAACTTCAAAAAGAAAAATTATTTTTCAGCATGCTTTATCAAACCTTTATCTGAGACTGCAGAATATATCTGGTGACTTCAGTGGCCAGTTAAGGAGATATAGGAGACAGAGAACTGAGGAGATGGAACATCGGAAAGGAGGTTGAGCTTATAAATAAGAGATAGAACGATATGTCAGGAGTATGACCAGGCCATTGACTAAAACTACATGGAAATAATACCTCTTTGTACCCCTACTCAGGATGCTGAAGTGGATACAAGATAGCAGATGGCTGGACAGCTATACAAAAGCCTTTTTTGTGGAGTTCAATGTGTATAATGCCAATATAAACCTATTCTGTGTTGCAACGTTAATCCTGGAGACCAATGTGATTGGTAAGAATCTTTATAAACATCAATCTATCACAAATAAATTACACCCAGTTTCATAAATCAGCTGTCATATATTTACCCTCCACCCATCTTCTTCCAATCCCAGATTGTTTTGTAATTTCCTCTCATTCAGAAACCTCAATTCCACTGAACCATAAAGTCCATACACCCTCTTTAAAGACCCCACTCTTGATGTTTCCAAACCAATACATTGTGAATCAGGTCATTACATTAATTAATTGGGTGTCCGTCGTTCTCTAACTTTTTTTTATTTTCATTCAGGATCTTTTGTGCCCTCGATCAGCCTTCAGATTATGCGCCTGTATTCGGTTACCGGTAACATCTTCACTATGCAATTAGTTAGTGAGCTGATCTTTATCATCATTGTGTTATACATTGTTGTACTGCAGGTGAGCATAAAATTGCTATTACATTACGTAAAAATATTTTTTAAAGAATGAATATAAGATTTACATATTTAGGTATATAATCACTTATAGAGCATAATATGTTATAGAACTGGTGCTATGTGTATCTTCTTCTACCGCACAGGGTTTTCGTCTGAAAGCACAGAAATGTAATTATTTTAGCAAGAAAAAGAACCTATTGGACTTGAGTATTATTCTGATCACCTGCTTTGACGTTGCATTGTTTGCAAAGCGAGTGATTCTGCGCAAGAGGGATGTGGAACGCTATCATCAGGACCACACAAAGTGAGAATACACACACACAACACACACTTTCCTCTGCTTGTTGTTATTTGCTATAAACACTTTTCTTTTTCACTGTGTACATATTTCTGAAAATTTTTTCCCCCTTCCTGATTTCATCTGTTATTGCATATGTGTCACACTGGCTCTTTTTCAGCCAGATGACTGAACACGGCCAGGCTTGATTTCAGCCAGCCCTGCTCCATATAAACTTCCCTTATGTTGATCTTTACCATCAGAGTCAAGTTTCCAGCACAAAGGTTCATCAAACACATTATGCCATAATCAAATGAAATTCTGAAGAGAACCAGAAAAAAGTTGTTGATATCTATCAGTCTTTAACTGTGGTTTAGTGTAGTCTCATAGGCTTAGAGTTTGAGCCAGAATCCCAAAATGGAGAATACCTTGAACAGTAGTTAATCTTCCCATCAGTGGCCAGCCTGCCAAAAGTTATCCAAGGGCACAGCGTAATTCATCCAGGAAGTTACAAAGGGTCATTAAAAAAACATCAAACATACTGCAGGCTTCTCTTGCTTCAGATAAGGTCAGTTTTCATGACTCCACAATTATAGAATCGCCAAAAATAGGTGCTAGAGGTTGTGCCGCCCAGGGTTGCCCCTGAGTTTGACGCCCCCCACCCCCGCTAAGGTTTTATATGTCCAGTTAAAGAGTCCTTAGTTGTGACATTTACATCCATGTTCTGTATTCTTCAGGGGCTAGCAAAATCTTATATACAGACGTCTTGTAGCAATAAAAGGCAAATCCTTAAACTTTTACACATATATTTGAACTTCTATAATGTACCATTTCATACAGTATAGTTTAACTTAGTTTATAGGTGAAAGTTTATCAGCATGGGAACACTTAAAGATTCCAATGTTTGCATTCAGTGTTAGTATTCACATAATTAAAAAAAAAGTGTCACTGTTGTATGGTGAAGGAATTTTAATACAGTTTAATAACGTTTAATATTTTAGTTAAATAACTGCTGATTTTTGCCCCAAACTTTGGGGAACTTGGAATATCATAATTTATACCGTTTATTTACCCACAGATATATCAGTTTATATGAAATAGTAAAGGTGGACAGTGCCCATGGGTACAATGTTGCCTTTTCAGTTTCTTTGATGACCATCAAACTCTGGGTGCTCCTGAATTTAAATCCTAATTTGCATTTGATCACTATGACTCTGAAGAAAGCCTGGACGCAAATGGGCGGCTTCCTCCTCACTATACTCATCATGCTAGTGGCCTATTCCATCACAGTGAGTAACAAACCCCTCATCTTGCATCGAACAGAACATTTTAAGACTAATGTGCCATTATCTTTATTTTCACCATATATTTACAAATCAGGGCTTTACTCTAAAAAAATAACTTTTAAAAAGTAAACATATGTATTTTTCCTCCCTCTGTGTCTCCCCCCTCTCCCCTCCACGGTGTCTTGCTCCCACTCTCCCCTGTGTCTTCCTCCCCCAGAATTATTACAGTGGATATAAAAAGTCTACACACCCCTGTTAAAATGTCAGGTTTCTGTGCTGTAAAAAAATGAGACAAAGATAAACCATTTTTTAGAACTTTAAACTGTACAACTCAATTGAAAAACAAACTGAAATCTTTTAGGTGGAGGGAAGAAAGAAAAAAAAAAAAGAAAAATAATGTGGTTGCATAAGTCTGCACACCCTCTTGTAACTGGGGATGTAGCTGTGTTTAGAATTAAGCAATCACATTCCATCATTTAAAGCGCCTCTGATTAACCCCAAATAAAGTTCAGCTGCTCTAGTTGGTCTTTCCTGAAATTTTCTTAGTTGCATTCCACAGCAAAAGCCATGGTCCACAGAGACCTTCCAAAGCATCAGAGGGATCTCATTGTTAAAAGGTATCAGTCAGGAGAAGGGTACAAAATAATTTCCAAGGCATTAGATATACCATGGAACACAGTGGAGAAAATATGGCACAACAGTGACATTACCAAGAACTGGAGCTCCCTCCAAAATTGATGAAAAGACAAGAAGAAAACTGGTCTGGGAGGCTAACAAGAGGCCTAATGCAACATTAAAGGAGCTGCAGGAATATCTGGCAAGTACTGGCTGTGTGGTACATGTGACAACAATCTCCCGTATTCTTCATATGTCTGGGATATGGGGTAGAGTGGCAAAAGGAAAGCCTTTTCTTATGAAGAAAAACATCCAAGCCAGGCTACATTTTGCAAAAACACATCTGAAGTCTCCCAAAAGCATGTGGGAAAAGGTGTTATTGTCTGATGAAACCAAGGTTGAACGTTTTGGCCATAATTCCAAAAGATATGTTTGGCGCAAAAACAACACCGCACATCACCAAAAGAACACCATACCCACAGTGAAGCATGGTGGTGGCAGCATCATGCTTTTGGGCTGTTTTTCTTAAGCTGGAACTGGGGCCTTAGTTAAGATAGAGGGGATTATGAACAGTTCCAAATACCAGTCAATATTGGCACAAAACCTTCAGGCTTCTGCTAGAAAGCTGAACATGAAGAGGAACTTCATCTTTTAGCATGACAACGACCCAAAGCATACATCCAAATCAACAAAGGAATGGCTTCACCAGAGGAAGATTAAAGTTTTGGAATGGCCCAGCCAGAACCCAGACCTGAATCCGATTGAAAATCTGTGGGGTGATCTGAAGAGGGCTGTGCACAGGAGATACCCTCGCAATCTGACAGATTTGGAGTGTTTTTGCAAAGAAGAGTGGGCAAATCTTGCCAAGTCAAAATGTGCCATGCTGATAGACTCATACCCAAAAAGACTGAGTGCTGTAATAAAATCAAAAGGTGCTTCAACAAAGTATTAGTTTAAGGGTGTGCATACTTATGCAACCATATTATTTTATTTTTATATTTTTTCTTCCCACTACCTAAAAGATTTCAGTTTGTTTTTCAATTGAGTTGTACAGTTTATAGGTCACATTAAACGTGGGAAAAGTTCTGAAATGATTTATCTTTGTCTCATTTTTTTACAGCACAGAAACCTGACATTTTAACAGGGGTGTGTAGACTTTTTATATCCACTGTATATTTGATTATTGTTTATTTGTAATGCACCAAAATATTCTGTCGCAATATACATGGGTTACGATCAAAGCAAAAAACAATAGCAGTATTAACACATTGCAAAGGATGGAGGGCACTGTCTTTGACCTTAGAATCCAGTGTCCAAAGTGCTTTCCCCAAAGCACCTTGCAAAATTGGCAACTCGCAAACTTACAATCAAAGTTATCAACTCTACAGCGTTCAATCTTCTTTATAGTCCAGCTCTCACATCTGGGAATAATATAGTTGTAACTATGCAGACCTTTGTTGATAATGTAATATCTTTACTTTCTACTAGCTTGTCCAAGATTGCCATAACTTTCCTCCATAGAAGCAAACATATTTCAATTATTTAATGGCTGCAGCCACCATCTGAAGAGATCTTAGATCCCAGGAAAATAAGATCTATCACTGCCTCCACTTTTTCCCATATATTTACTAGTAACTGAGTAGTTAGCCATGATTGTCATCTTTTTAACGTTGAGCAGCAGGTCAGCTTCTGCACTCTCTTATTTCACTCTCATCAATATGTACTTTAGTTCCTCCTTACTTTAAGCCATCATAGTAGTATCATTCACACATCTCAGGTTGTTGATATTTCTTCTAGCAATATTGATTCTCGCTATGGATTCATCCAGCCTTGCTTTACACATTATGTAATCAGCATATAAATAAATAAGATAAATATACAGATCTTCATGGTATTCCTGCCACCACTTCTTTATTTGATCTGCTTCTGTTAAGTCCGTAGCATTTTTGTCTTTTATCACACCCACTTTGGCATGAAAATTTCTCTTGAGATTCCCAAATTTCTTGAAGAAATCTCTTGACTTTCCCATTATCTTCTTCTATGTCTTTACATCACATTGTAGAATGTCTCCTTGTCTCTTCTTGCTATCCTCTGTAATTCTGCTTTCAGTTGGAGAAATCTTGCAAAAAGCAGAAGAAAGATTTATGAGTACCAAAGACAACTCACAACTGTTTTTCAAACATTTGCTTGACCCCCAGAAGTAATTAAGTTGACAGTATAGCCCAAAAAGCACTACAAAATGATAACATTTCAACATTATTTGACACTTAACAATCCAATATCAACATTTGTGTAATTAATAAATATCATAACATAGTATTAAGCCCATTTTATAATACAAACTCCAGGGAAACACGCAACCCAGTACTCACAGGGTTGCAAGACCATGTTGCCTAGGAACAAACACTCTAATGCATTGTCTATAAATATGTCATATTTTTATCACATATAAACATATCTTTATTTATTGAAGCTATAAATAGAATTGTTGCATCTTTTTAATATCAAAATATATTAATAAATAATAAAATTACTTTATATATTGTTGTGACTTTTGTGGATAAACAGCTCATATATATTTTGTCTACATTATATGATTGTCTGTTGGTTTTGGTGTTACCACTATAATTGCAGACATACTTATTGTGAAGCGTTAATCATTCTCCCTTTTCACAAAATACGTTTTTCATTTTCTAAATGTTCTATCAAGCAGGACATGAGCCAGGGCTGAATCATTTAAAAGGCGCTGAGAAGCGAACATAGTAATCTCTCTAGACAGATAATCTTCCAGCTTACGCACTTGTACTCAAATCAATACAATGGGCTATTCAAAAACCCAACATTTTGGGCCGAAATATCTAGCGCAAATGTCATTACTATTTTAAAACATGGAGCATGACTGCTCCCAAGCAGACGGAAATATGATTATACAAAATTTTCTTGACATATCTATAATTATGCATATACATACAAATATGGTGGGAGGCTATTGCAATTGGTGGAAATATACCCTGTGACAGGGAATGGGTGAAAAAATCTATTAGGCCAAAGAACGGCTCAAGAATTTTTCCTGTGGGTGGCTCTGACTTTTTCCTATCCGTCCATCTCTGGGTTTCTCTGTATATCACTCTCTGACATAAACTTTCGCTAGAGAGTCTTTCCTCTTTGATTTCTAAATGTACTACAAATTACTTACTAAAATAGAGTACCAAAAAGAGGATTACTTCTAAACAAACTAAGGAGCAGCCCTATCCAGCAAGGGTTTCCCTGCTAACAATTTTGGGTAACATATAAACTGCAAGTTTGTATTATTAAATGTATAACAGAATTGAAATAGTCACGATACAATCCTTCTGTTGCATCTCCCACTCATTATAAGATTTATGACGTTCACATTTCTTAGGGCCCTGTCTCATCTGTAAAGTTTGTTCTGGCTACTACCTGCACAGAAATTTGCTCCGTCTACAGAGCAGGATTTACGGCTGTGCGCTGAGTGCTCTAATCTGGGGGAGTGGAAGATTTACATTAGAAGATAGGGGGAAAAAACTCCCACAGCCAATTTTACAACAGTGCCCTAACTTAGAACACCTGCTTTACATAGGACTCTTCATTTTCTTTTTTTGGGAGGGATATTCTCTGCTGTTGTTTCATGGATAATGTCACAAACATTGGTCCAAAGTTCTTCAGGCATTCTATCTATCATGTCCAATCCTGTAAATCTATTCTTTACCACCACAGCATATTCACAGGTTATAATTTTCCATCTTTGCCTCAGTTTGATTCTAAACTTTGCAACAAGAAGCTCATAATCTCAGCTGCAACGAGGTCCAGGTCTTGTTTTTGCTGACTGTCTAGAGCGCCATCTTTGGTCTCTGAGGCTTTTAGAAGAGGGTGTTTGAAATAACCAGAGAAGTTTCTTGTCATAATACTACTAATCTCTGACCTACTTCATTTGTACTCCAATGCCAAACTGGTCAGTAATTCAAGGTACCTTTTCGTTCCCTACTTTAGCATTTCAAACTCCTATGATGAGAGTAACATCTATTCTTGATGTTATATCTATGAGGTATCACATATATAGTTGTCGTAATTGTGAGTGTTGGTCACGCAATGTTAAAAATTAAGGAGTTGCGCAATGAGTACAGGCCCGAAAGTTACGGGATTGACAGAGGCAGCAAAAAAGCGCCAACGGCAAGCCTGTAACTCGCAAGCCATTCGGGGACCTCCAAAAGACCATGATTGATTACAAAATTAGATTACAACCTCACACACACTATAGGGGGAGAGGCAGGGAGCCTGTAAGTGAAGTTGCAAGCTCATTTGATATTCAATTGGCATTTTTTGGTAGTCTCAAAACGGCTATGCAAGAAAAAATATGTTGACCGTAAAGCCGTATTTTTTTTTCAAGCCTTATATCCTAAACACATTTTTGGCTTGAGAAAATTGACAGGAGCAAAAAGGAGGGAGAGGGGAGAGATAGACACAGGGGAGGGAGAGGGGGAGAGGGTAGAAAGAGACACAGGGGTGAGAGGGGGGAAAGAGACACAGGGGAGTAAGATAAGGGGAAAAAACACACAGGGCAGGGAAAGGAGGCAAAGAGACATCGGGAGGGAGAGAGGGGGAAACAGACATGGGGAGGGAGAGGGGGAAAGAGACACAGGGGTGAGAGAGTGGGGGGAGGATCGCAACGAGCACTTTTGGCACTCATTGCGAGGCACGAAAGTTGCGTGTTGGACAACACCTGCAATGAGTGGCAAAGACGCTCATTGCAGGGCTTGTGATGAACGCTGAAGGTGCTCATCGCGAGGCCCGTAAAGTAGAGGGAGGAGAGCGCTGAAAGCGCTCATTGCGAGGCACGTAAAGTAGACGGGAAGAGAGGCCCATGATGAGCGCCAATGGAGCTCATCGCGAGGCCCGCAAGTTAGAGGGGAGAGAGCCTCGCATTATGTGGCAAACAGTATTGCCAGGCTTCAAACTTTATTGCCATTATGACGAGCAAGTTGCTAGTTTAATATATTCGTAAAATTGGACAACTTCAGCCTCTTCAGCATCCATGGTTGGAGCATAGACTTGGATCACTGTGATGTTAAATGGCTTGTCTTGAATTCAAATTGAGTCATTCTATCATTTACTGGATTGTAACCGAACACTGCTTTGCC
The DNA here is from genome assembly GCA_027410445.1 of Discoglossus pictus. Taxonomy (NCBI): domain Eukaryota; kingdom Metazoa; phylum Chordata; class Amphibia; order Anura; family Alytidae; genus Discoglossus; species Discoglossus pictus. The sequence continues at coordinate 21,274,026 of CM050176.1, read as the reverse complement.
CACCCTTTAATTCAATATGAAGGCTACTCCAGTTTTCTGCTGGATTCTTGACCACAGTAGAAGATCTGGTGGTTGTATGATGTGAAATGTCCAATTTCAGTCCATTTTAGTTTACTATTTCTAATTCCCAGGATATCAATATTTAATCTTGTCATCTCATGATTGACCACGTCCAGTTTGCACTGGTTCATAGTTCCAACATTCCAGGTTCCTACGCTGGATTGTTCTTTATGTCAGCAGCCTTTCCTTTTTCCTTCCTGACACATCCGCAGCTGGGTGTTCTATGGTCTTTTGAACAACCACTTTAAATTTGATGTTACTCTTCCCCAGTAATGTGGTAGGCTTCTTCTGACCTGAGGGGGTCATCTTCAGGTGCTATGTCGTTATGTCTTTTGTTGTGCATATCCATAAGGTTACCTTGGCAATGATACATGATTAGGTTGCCAATTCCTTCTCCAGTGGATTGCAATTTGTCTGACCTCTCTGCTATGACTTGCCCATCTTGGGTGACCTTTAATGGTATTGCTCACAGCTTCATTGAAGTACACAGGCCCCTTCACCATGACAAGGTAGCGATCCAGAAGGGGGTATCTTTTATACACATTGTGGTTAATAATATTCAAAATATATAAATTATGTTAAAATATATAAACACCACACACATTGTTTACTTTATGCAGTGAAGTATCTTATATATTAACAACCTTGTGCAGCCATAAATATATTAGATACATGTTGCTATTAGATAAGTTTGAGAGGTTGTAATTGTATAGGATGTTTGAAAACGTACTCTATATGCAAGATTCTAAACTCTACGACAGGTCTCTCCTTTTGTTTAATAGGATATTGTTTTTATAGTAAATAAATAAATATGGGAGAAGGAGAAGGGGGAAAGATGACAGAGATGGGAGGAGTGTATGAGTAAGAGGGGGTAGGGAAAGACAGGAGGAGGAGAGATTAGAAAGTGTAAGAGAGAGAAGGTGAGAGAGATGGAGAGGTGAGAGAGGGAAGGAGAGAGAAGGGAGTAAAGGTGAGAGACAGAGTGCAGCGTGTTGATTGCTGGAAGTGACTTTACAAGAACTAGAGGGATCCTAGTTGTGGAATACTTTTTTTGCCATTTAGTGGTTAATGCATAACTTTATAATCACACATATTTAATTTGAGTACTTGAGTACTTTGAGAGCTGAAAGAATGAATAAAGGTTTATATTTGTGTTTTTATATGTGGCACTGATCAATAGCCCTGGCAGGGCCTCCATATACACTGAAAACACGCAAGTTTAAGCTCATTATGAATTTTACACATTTTATACATGTATAAATATTACACTGTAATATGTACTCCTTTTTTTAGATATTTGTAGATCTATACAAACATCAAGAAAGTTAAAAGGCATTACTATTAGAAGTTTGAGAAATATAAAAAAATAGTAACATCTTATCGATATATTACTCTGTAATCTGTAAAATGGTTATTGAAAGAGAAATGCCATATATAAAGACTGACTTGTATCTTCCTTCACATAAAGTATACTTACATAGAGCACATCTTTTGTCTTTCAGTGCAACCTTGTATTTGGATGGAGTGTTTCTAGCTATAGAACCGTTTTTGACTCTGCTGTAACAATCATCAGTCTGTTAATTGGCTTGTTTAATTATGAAGAGGTAAGTAGACTTGTCACACGTCCTCTTTCAGAGCAGGGCTGTTTCTAGACAACCTAATATATGGGCTGAAAATGGTAAAATTTGCTCCCAATCCTGGAAGAGCTGACATTGACAGGTCTCTGATTGGGTGAGATTCGAGGAAAAGCCAAGTTGGGCAATTTGGATTTGAAAATGTACCTATTGTTCACTTCCACATAAAATGTTTACTCATTCACCAAAGAAAGGTTGTTCTGGTTAACGGATTGAAGTGTGAGAACTGTAGTTCAATATTTCAGGGATCTTCTGTGGCCTTCAATAGCTCAACTTTCGAAGAGAAAGCCAGTACACTGCCACAGGACCTAACCTCTGGGAGTTCCTGAGCATGCTGGTCCTGCTGGTCCAATATCGTGACAAACTGGTAGCAGCAGTTGGATCCTTAGTCTGACCCTAATGTTCCTGAAAAGTCATGGAGGAATACGATCTCACAATGAACAAACTTCAGGAGCTGGCCTTGACCAGACGGATAGCGATGACTAGATCCCAGATTCGGCCTGTGATGATCCAGGATCTCTGAAGATTGGATGAGGTCAGACATGAGTGGGACCTAACTCATGGTGTCCTGCTATTGGGAACTCACAATCCCCAAGCAGCTCTCCTCCTTCTGCTTGGATGATGGGGTGTCCCGGATATAAGTGGGGACACATATTGAAGGCCATCGGGAGGAGAGACGTTGTCCTTTACTTCTTATGGTAGTACCAGTGGTAGTGGATCCATTTTCTGTACAGAATGACTGATCCCCATTGGGAAGATCAACGATGGAAGGCTGTCAAACAGCTAGTTGTCCTGAAGAAGTTTATGGGGTAGGTTACTGGCAATTGTCCATGATATTCCCCTTGAAGGACACATGTGATCTCATTGAACCCTCTAGCATCTGATTCAGGCCTTCCACTGATCATGAGTATCTAAAGATGTTTACCAACTACTGTAACACTTGTGATACTGTTAGAACCTAGGATGGCGAGGGAGGACCCTGTCAATTCTAAAAACACTTTTTCAGTGTTTGTACATAGACACTGCTGGTCCACTGGCTAAACCCAGTAATTCTGTCAAGAGATGCTTTTGAAGATCTCCCCCTTGACCCTCATCAACCAACCACCCTTCAGGGCCTAAACACGTGTAAAAAAGATAACTAATCACTGGAGTATATTGCAACTCCCAGTTTGTTGCTAAACAGAGAATGGACATTAATGTGTTGTCCTGCAGTGCCACTGTGTGTTTTGTTTGTGAAGTGCAAGCATTTGATTTTCTCCGTGTTAAATCTCATAGGAAGTAGGCGCTGTTCTTATTGGCCCTGTGACCTTGGGCAGCAGACAATCAGAGAGCCGCCATAAGAAAGCCTCCCAATTGGCTGAATAATCAAGCAAGAAGGACCAGGAGAGAGCCAGCTATGACTATCTCAACGCCACAGCCTGGAGCAGGCAGGAGCAAAACTGCTAGAGGACAGCCCAAATGGGAAGAAGCCAGGCATGATGGCCTCACAAACCACGCCGGTGTATAGTTGGAAACTACTTCCACTCCTCCTCTTTATCTACAAAGATGTACCACAGGAATCTTTTGGTTTCATCCCATTTGAACTCCAGTATGGTAGCTTGGTGAGTGGCCCCTTGGACCTATTCAGAGTTTTGGGAAGGGGATTATTGGGTTAAGGAGGTATCCATTATTGGGTTAAGGAGGTGCCGGATGTACTGAGTCTCAGAGATCGACTGTAATCCCTGACTGGATTAGCTAGGGAGCATCTGTTGGCTGCCCAAATCAGAGGGTCTGGTACAATGCAGAGCCCATACAAGGGAGTTTCTTACAAGTCAACAAGTTTTGGTACTTGTACTCAAACCCGAAATCAAGCTAGAGGCTTTACTGTCATAAGGAAATTGAGTAACACTACATATATAGTGTGACTGGATGAGGATCATGTTGCACAAAAGCTTTCCATGTAAATATGTTGAAATCGTACCAATCCTGGGATCCTCTGGTAATGGCCATATGGCAGTCAGCCACTGAGGATTAAAAGAAAGAGGTACTCACTAAACTCTTTGCTCCAACTCTTAGGAGAAACAGGAGAGGCTCCACCATTTTCCTTAGATAATCTTAACCTCCAACGGGCTATTTATACCCTGCTCACGTCACACATCTCTGATTACCCATGATCAGTTCTCCCCTAAGCAACCTTCCTACCGAGTACATGAGCTGGTTAAAGATATGGTCCAGAAAGAGATTCAGGAAATGATGAGTCAGCCATGAGTGTGTTCTTCCCTGTAGTGCTATTTCAAAAAACATCCTGTTTTGTGTAGACTACAAGAAGCTCACGGACAAAACAGTAATGGATGCTTACCCCATTGCCTGGATAGATTATTTTTTTGACTAGAATACACTTGTCAAAGGGCTATTTGCAGATCCTGCTAGCATAGACTGTTAAGTAGAAATCACCTGTTATCACCTCATTTGGACTTTACCAATTCACGGTAATGCCATTTGGGAAAAAATGCCCCCTCCTCCTGCCAGAGGCTGGTAAATCAATGGCTTCAGGGATGTTATACGTTTGCCCATGCTTACCTTGATGATATTGCTATATTTAGTGAGACATGGTATGAACATTTGCAGCACTTGGCTATGGTCCTGGACCCCATGCATCTGGCAGGCGTATTAAACCGGACGAGTGCCAGTTTGGAAATTGAGAAGTGCAGTACTTGGGGCATCGGTCAAGGTAGAGTCTATAGAGACGTGGCCCAACCCCAGACCAGGCAGCAGGTTATGACATTCCTAGGTACAGCAGTAAACTTGTAATTGATTACGGTTCCATAGCCAAGCCTCTTACTGACCTGACGAAGAATATCTACATACATCCCGCAAGATTAAGGGACCAGACTTGTTGTTGTCACCACAACTGAATTCCCCAGGCAGGGAGCCCTCTACCAGAGTGGACAATTGGATGCCTAAGCTCCTGGAAGAACTGACATCCGCAGATCTCTGATTGGAGGAGACTAAAGAGGGGGGACATTCAAGTTGGGCATGCAGGGTTTGTTCATCCAGTCCCCGAATAAATGTTGTTCTGATTATTAAATACAAGTGTGTGATCTGTATTTTTTATTTCAGGGAGATTGTGAGCTACAATTATTCTACTTTCAAAGGGAAAGTCTGTACTCTGCCACATGGTTACTGAAAATAAAATGTACTCAACCAACACAAAGTACCTAACCGGTTAGTTTTAGAGTGTGCTGGTCGTACTGGACCAGTATTGTGAAACCCACAAATTATACAATCAGTATTGTTATAAAACGCATCTGATCCACCTAGTGATAAAGCATATTATAATATTGATCCTGGTCCCAGTATCTGGATCCTTGAAGTGTCCTAGTATTCAGCAACCTTCTGCTATTCAGAGTTACAGCCTAACAGGTGGGAGTCCTCATAGTGATAGTACAACTGGTGGACTCCGTCATGAGCACAATTTAAAAAAAAAAAAAAAAGAAGTAATGCTCTGCTTGACACCAAAGGCCACCACCATGATACTTTGGTGAGAACTATAGTAATGACAGGAATGTACACATTTCCAAAAGAAGGACTTGCATTTAATAATACAAGAAGCTTGCTTCTGGGCTTCTAAAGTGGAAGGAGGTGCTGTCTATCTCATCGAGATCCTTTCCTCTAACAAATCCTCCTCCCGCCAAGCTCATGATCTAGGTCTGTAACAAACAAAATGGATCATTTTTTCATAAACATAGTCTTATTTTATATAAAAAATATATTTTATGTTCATGTGATACATAGCTGCTATGCTCCTACTTTGTTACATACTTCACAAACACGTGCAGTTTTTCAGGAAATATACCATTTCTTTATGTGTTGCTTTCCCACTCATTGTGTATGTTCTATTTTTTCCTATATAGGTTCTCTCTCTGGATCCCATCATGGGTTCTCTGTTTATAACCACCTGTATCATCTTTCTGATATTTGTGGTTTTTAATATCTTCCTCTCCTGCATGTTGAGTGTATTCGCACAGGAACGTCAATGCCCCACCGTAAGAATAAACTCTCACCTAAATACACATTGGATTATTTAATTTCTGAACATTGCTACAAATAACTTTTTTCTCATTTCTACCATTAGCCATATAAAGAAAGAGAAATTGTGGAGTTGGTGTTGCTGAAAGTGTCTAGTTTGCTGGGAATCCGCAAGACATCGAAAGTGCCTGAAAATGTGGCAAGTGATAAAATGGCTTAGAACTGATTCTCACTCTGCATGCTTATAATATACACTACCAAAATCTAAATACGTTACGGTTCCATGAAATGTTTTATTAATATATAATAAAGATCTTTCTTTTTTTGATAATGTGAATGACAGTTTTAAAATGTTTTCTTGGATGAAGAGAAAACAAAAGATAGTTACAGCATGTGCATTATATGAAACAATAAAAACTCATAACAAGTATTCTATATTAATGTAAGGCCTGCTATGCAGAACTTTTATAATGTGAAAATATAAATGTGAAATGTTCAACCCATTGCTCAGAGACATGTCCGTTCCAGCACTCTTGTGGTCAATTGTGAACTTATTGAGTCCCGCAAAATAGATGGCAATCTTTTCGATATTAACAAAATTAAAAATGAGGTAAAAGTATGGCTAGATAATCTTGTGGCCAGTACAGATTTTTTTTTTTGTACATAGGACTTGCCTGGTGCATTGATGGTCATGAAATTTGCTCCCATATAAAATCAGATATTCTCTATTGAGAGAAGTCAATACAATGTACTTGGCCATTTACTAAACATATCCAATCTTAGCAGTTTTGGTAAAGTATTAACTAAAAGGGGTTTAGAACTGCAAGAATAGCAGTGATTAATAAATATATATCCACACCTGCACAAGAAGGCCACTTCTTTATTTAAAGAATAGCAAACATACAACAAGCCCAATGTAATTCTGTAAATGTTATATACAAAGGTTAGAAAAACTTAGCGAGCAGCTCATATAGGGCAGCAGAGAGACATCCTCTGTGTTCTGCTCTGCTTGTCACTCTCCCACAAAGTGAGTGACTGGACACACTGGATTATCAGATACTGTCAAGGACCTGTCAGGAGTGAATAATATAGTGAAATCCGATGCTATCTGTAGTTAAATTATCAGCACAGTTTTATAGAAAAGCTAGGGACCTTGTCTAGAGAAGTTATCCACATATTATGCATCATAAATCTGCTTCATACACTGCAGTGATAAGCCAGGCTCAGCCTTTCTTGGAATACATTATCAGATATCTAGTAAAGCAATAGTAAGTGTGATGTGGTTCATCATTCTCCTACCTCACACACAGTGTCAATGTCCAGTAAAGAGCTGCACTTTGTGGAAGTGTTAAAATTTTACATTACAGATTTTTCTCATTAGAAAGTAAAACACCAGAGATGGTCAAACTTTACACCGGAGACATTCTTTAAGTTTTCTTTTTTAGTTCTTCAAATCTACGTGACAGGTCATCAAAGTCGATATCTTCTGAAGTGGATGTGTTTGCTCCAGCAGATGTAGCAGGTAGTGTATCTGGCACAGACGGTAACTCAGGAAGGACAAAGTTATCAGGCGTTTTTGTCCGTGGCTTGGCTACAGGGGGCAAGTTTTTTCCTGGCCCTAAAAAAAAAAAGAAGTATAGCTTAGATCAGGCACTTTTCTAAGTTAGATATGAATTAATTATCCCCAGTCAAAATATCTTACCAGGTACTGGGTTAACAGTTGGCTGTGGCCCAGAATTATCAATCTGTTGGAGAGAGAATGCGTCAGATTGGATAAAAGGTCTCATATATAAACTCATAAAAAGTCACATGTACATGTGCAAGTTTAGAATCATCCTTTGAAAGGAAATTCTTAATTGTGTAACTTACAGAGTCATATGTAGGTGGCATGGCTGGTACTGGTGGAGGCACACCACCCATTGCAGGAGGAGTCAAGTTGCCAAAAGGCTGATAGATTCCCATAGCCCCTCCATTGAAGGTCTCCTGTGTTAACATGAGCAGAGGATCAATATTGAACCAAATCAAAAGAGAAAGATGCACAGCTGATAATGGACAATACTAAAATAGTGTGCCTTATGTAATAGAGCCCATTGGGGATGCAATTGTGAGTTTTATCAGACTTATGCCATTGCCTCAGAGAAAAGATCAGTAGGACATCAGACTGAAGAAAGATCAAAACCAAAATTTTCCAGGGAAGTCTCCTCAGCACTGGAAAAATCAGCAACCTCCAAAAGTACATTTCAGGCCCAGGTATGAAAAATCTTAGGCATAGAGTCTGTTTAATATGAATCAGAAAATCCTCCTGGTAAAGGCACAAATGAGCAAAAAAGGAGAGTGAGTGCTCTCTCAGAGGGCATCACAATATTAAGTTGTGTCTTATCTCAGGTGTGCTTCGCTATCCCATTTTATTATAACAGCTTCATGTCAAATATTCCCAGAAGCAGATATACGTACCGGCCCACCAGGTGCAGGGTATGAAAAGGGAATAGTGGGAGTTGGCATTTGCATAGCACCCATTGTTGGTAATGGTACTCCAAATCCTCCACTTCCGCCCCCTCCTCCTCCACCACCACCTCTCTTTATATCATCATTAAATCCTACATCTATTAGATCAGCCTCAATTCCAGTGGGAACCTCAGCCTTAGGAAGAAAAGAAAAGAAAAATTGCAGAGACAAATTCAAATAACACCTCTCCACACAATCTGAAGCAAAACATATAACATTACCACTCAAGTAAAACTTACCATAACAACAGAGTCTGGCTCATAGGGGACATTGTAATTCTTGGCAATTTCAATCAAATATCTCTCAACCAGGATTTTGGGAGGAGCCTCTACACTCAGTTTGTGCATCAGCTGTTGGGAAAAAGCATGTTGTTATATGAATTCTGAACGTTCATATGCCTCATTCTAAGAAGCATTCACTACAGCACATCACAACCCACTCTCCATTTACATATGCCACAATATACAATAAATGTTGGCCTTTGCCTCTTACACGGTCATTGACGGTTCCTATTTGATTAGTTCGGCAGAGCTTGCCATACTCCTTGCTGTACTTTGCACAAAGCTGATCAGCCACCTGCAAAAAGGAGAAGAAAAAAAAAAGGTCACAAAATAATCTTTTTTAAAGACTGCATATTTACACAAACCAAGACTATTTCACTTACTATTTTAAGTTCAGAAACTTCAGTTTGCAGACGTGGTGCTGCCCAAATGAGTGTGGAGACAGCTTCACCTAGACCTGGGTCGAGTTCCCTGCAAAAAAAAAAAAGTAGAACACATGCTACTGGCATCATATCGCTTCACACATTATGCATATGTTGATGATGCCTGCAAATTAACAGTCCCAATCCCTGCTTCTTTCATTCTCTATCAGTACCTCCACCCTGTATCAAGATTCATGCCAAATATGTTATTCAGCAACTCACTTCATAGACTGGATTAATCCAAATCGTGCCAAGAGCAAGTCACAGTACAACTCCAGGATCTCCATTGCCTCCACAAGGTAGTCTTCTCGGATAATGTGCTCCACTCGAATCCGTGCCCTCTCATCTTTCCCTGTGGACAAATAATCAGCAATCTCTTTCCTGGCCTTCTGTGCCAACTCCGCTGAAGAAAGAACGAGAAACATTTTTAAGCGAAGTTAATTTCTCCTACACTTCATACTAAACTAGAGCAGTGGTTCTAAACCTTTAAGAAGGGAAGCAAGCAGCAGATTTATCTAAAACAATCTGCTACTTCATGAATTACCTGGTTATGGGATGACAGTATGAGTCTAAGAACATAATGCATGAGAAATGTTAAGGATAGCTTTTAATTAGAAAAACAATGTTTATGCCTGAGCTGGAGGCATCATACGCTCTCATATATGCAACCTTCATCATGATACTTTGATGAAGGTTGCGTGTATGAGAGAGACATTTATACATCTACAGGAGCATAACTTGCAGTTATAATGCAGTTGAATACCAAGAGAGAATGATTTAGCACTCCCTTTTCAAACTACTATCTCCAATGTTTAGTAGATAAGAACATGCCTTAGGGCTCTATACTATCAGGAAGTGCTCAGATCACCCTGGATGGAAACTTTCTATACACAAACTGATTTACTTCTCTTATTGGAAACAAGCAGGTAAGATCTCTTAACCGGCTGTTGACACACAATAAGTGTGACCCTAACACACACACACCACATAATATCTTGAACGTCAGCCTCCTAATCCCTTGTATACTCACTTTTCTTCTTCTCTAGTAGCTTTAGTCGATTTATTACAAGTCTCAGATTGACTCGCAGGCGTTCGGCCTTGAAACCTGAGCCTAGCATGGTGATTCCTCCTGTCAAAACAAAAAGCAGATATAAAATTTAGACCCAGCATCTGAATATCAGTTGAACACAAATAAGACTAGTGAGATGGTCTACATCCTCTATGGCAAGCAGTTTTTCGCCAGCAGAAAAATCTCTCAGTTTCTCACATACAATACAACTCATTCTTCATCTTGCAAATTCTTTTAGCTAGTCCTACTAAATAATAATAAATACATAAATAAATTATATATATATATATATATATATATATATATATATATATATATATATATATATATATATATATATATATATATATATATATATATATACATATATACACACACACACACATACATATACACACACACACCCATACATACATACATACACATAGTGCTGACACCTGTGTGTTAGGTGAAGTAGGCAGCTGGCTACTTTTTCAGACTATAAAATGAAAGTCTCACCTTAAAAGTAGGTTGGTTTTATATGAAAGATGTTCAATTAAAAGTTTAAAAGTTTTAGTATTTGCCTTTATTGTTACAAACCCTGTGTACATTAGGTGACATGTGCTGCTGAAAAACAGAGAAAAAGGTTTGTATAACCGCAGTTATAGTTTGAGTGGCCCTCAAACTGGTCCTTGATGATTTGACCTAATCAGCTGATCATTCCAAGGGTCCGTGACAGAAATGGACTTTCTAGAGGAGGCTCCTGCCCCCCACAGTCATGGAGGAGCATATAAAGAGGCTCCAATGTTTTAAAAGCACATTTATTAATACTACTCATTTTTAAATCACATACCATCTATTCTGCTATCAATGTTCTCGAAGTTGGATTTAACTTCAGGTAGAATAGTAACAATTTCAATAAATATAAACTGTCTGGAGCTCCACTTAATTTAATTTTTACATCATTAATTTTGAATGTCAATTGAATTTATAATAGCAAATATTAATTATAGAATTCTTAGTTGTTTTTAAAATGTTGTGCAAAATTTAGGATTCACCAAGACTAGACATGAATTAGCTCTAAGTAACGTAAAACACACACATAGACTGAAATGCATTTTGAGTGAATAGATTTCACAGCATATAGACGTTTCTCTGCATATGGGAACGGTAACGGCTGCCTGCTGTCATCTAGGCATTATTAGCCTAGGAATTGCAAGTTTGTGAGTTTTCAGTCTTGTTAGTTACTTCGGGAAGAAGCACAATGTACGTTTGTTTTTAAGCTCAAAAGGCAGGGCCCTCCATTGCAGAATGTGTTGGTGCGTTACAAATAAAGGATAAAAATAATAATAGGAAGAAATATATACCTGAACTTTATTCATTTATGATGGGTAAGCATCTTTTTATTTTTGAACTACACTAAAGTTACCAATCTTAATCATAATCCCAAATCATAATTAAGTTCTTGCTGATCGAAGAAAATTACAAAATGTGGTGTTTGTCATATATCTGCGCAGAGAACAGGAAGAGAAGAAAATCAGGTGTGACTTGAATGTGTAACAAATTGTCCTATTCAGGGGAATTCCCACATTTCCTACTAAAAATAGGATTATTTAAGTCTGATACCAGAACTGTGACAGCTATTTGGTTTTGCTTGGACAATCTGCCTAGTGTTTGGCCAAGGACCTTGAAATAAGAAATCTTAAGAGCCAGAAAAGGAGTATGTTTTTGCAGATTTAAGCTATCTTTTTTTATGGGTCTGCTGTAGCTGCTACAGTGAAATACTTATTACACCCATTAGCAGCAGGAGTTTCTGGCAAGTAGCCTTGTAGCAGGCTCAGTGGCATGAGCCACCAGCCATCCCTGTATTGACAAGGCCTATCAGGTATCTGTGCTCATAAACTACAACTTCATGTCATAATACATGAAACAATATTAAAAACTGCCGACTCAAGCTTTAAAAAGGGACAATATTCTCATTTGCAAGATACACATTGGGACTGCAATGGAAACATTCCTATGCTTTGATATTTTGAATGGCATTATGATCATCTAACTTATTTTAGACATGTAGATGGACAAAAACAAGTATGTTTAAGGTATATACATGCAAGAGAAAAATGAAATGGATTACTTATGTGTGCACATGCCTCAAAATAATGTGAGAGAATGGGAGCCATGGCTTCTAAGCAATCCTAGCTCCTTGAAGTTATTGTTTTTACTGGATTTTATGTTATTTGACATTGATTTTGCTATATTTTAAGAAGTTGGATCTTCAACTGTGCACATAAACATTAAAGTATATTATAAAGATCCCATTTGGGAGAAAAGAAAAAAAGGTTGGCTATTTTTAATAAATAAGCTTAACATTTTATTTGGATTTCGATTAGTCTTAAAGGTTCTATGGAATGTTCTAGTTTTTGATTACTTTTAAAACCCTTTAACTGGTGAATTACATTTAAAAAAAAATGTTTCTTTGCAATGGCAAATTCGATTTCAAAAGGTTTTATTTTCCTGAAAGATGATAAAAAACAATGAATGATTCATAAATAAAAGTTCTTGATAAACGTATTTTAACAGTTGAGTTAAAAACAGAGTTTTAAAGCTCATCATAAATAAGGTACATGAAAGGTTTCAGAATTTCACTAGGAATATAATATATACATAGGTTTATTTAGGTTTGTGTAGTTTATTATATTAATAAGTGTTTAAAAGCTCTTTATTTTGGCTAAAATCTTACAGATTTCTCCCCTCTGCAGCTCATGTAGACAGTGTACTTCTACGGTAAGTACAGGGATTGCGCTGCATAATAACCAATCAGTGGTAACTTTCTGCAACATACTGCTTAAGAGAGCTCACGTACAGGCTCATTTGAAACACTGTATTCATGAGCTGCAGATGGCAGTCAGGTACATATTGTATGACTGTAAGCAGAAAAGGTAGAGCTTTTAAGCACTTATCACATAATAGTTCTCAAACTGTGATTTGTCGTCACACTTGCAAGCCTCGCAAAGTGAGGCGAGCCGTTGAGGCATAGATCCTTTCCAAGCTCGGAGGACTTGGGCAATGAGCGTCAAAGGCGCTCATTGTCCTGTGAGCCTCGCGAAGCGAGGCGAGCAGTTGAGGCAAGGAAACAAGCGGGCTGCAAGCACTTGAGGAACATGGGACTTAGAAAAAAAAATCTGAACTCTGAAAAAATCAGAATGTAACGGCAGATCCGCGGAAAATGAAAAAAACAAGAAAAATAATTTAAACCACACTCGCAAACAGAACGGGGGGGGGGGGGGGGGGGGGGAGACAGGATGTCTGGGATTGAGGTTGCAAGTGAATTTAAGCTTAATTTCCCGTGTTTCGTCTCTCGAAAAACGGCTAAGCGAGGAAAAAAATGGAGGTCGAAAAATTGCAAAAAAAAATCGGAAACTGGATGAAAATAAGGCTCTGCAATACCAGGCGCACAGACCTTGGAAAACGCACAACGACACACACAGTAACACTTACATGAACAATGCCAGGCACGCAAGACTTAGAAAATACACGACGACAAAGACAGTAACTCTTGCACAAACAAAATATGACCTGACAAAAATATGAATGCAACGGCCGAACTGCGGAAATCAAAAAACACTAAAAGCAACAACAAAAAAATCAAACAAATTAAAACACACTCACACACAGCACAGGGGGAGGAGCCAGGACGCCTGGGAGTGAGGTTGCAAGCGAATTTAATCGCAATTTGCTGTGTTTCGTCACTCGAAAAAAGCCCTAAGCGAGAGGAAAAAACAGTGGACGGAAAATGCAAAAAATTCTGAAGGGAATGAAAACGAGGCCAAGCACATTTTGACTTCCGAAAAATGCTGAACTCTGAATACACGGGACCAAGAAAATAAACGATGGCAAAGACACTAACACAAACCACGCTAGGCACGCAGGACTTCGGGGGGAAAAAAAAACAGAAACATTCAGCAGATACACAGAGGAGAAAGACACAGGGAAGGGAGAGGGGGAGATGCTGAAAAGAGACACATGGCATTCCCAAGCACGAAACTTGCAGGTTAACAATGAGCGGCCCGCACAGTAGGCAAGGTTCGCAATGAGCGCCCAAGGTGATCAATGTGAGCCATGTGATGAGTGTGGCTCGCGATGAGCACCAAAAGGTGCTCAGAGGAGCAAAAGATAGATAGATATATAAAATACTAGTGCGTTTTAAGAGACCAGCAGGTTATACGTTCCTTAACATCTGTTCTCTTAGTCATACGGTTCTCTAAGGAGTGTTACCACTAACTCCTGTGACATATCAGCACGAAAAGTGAAACCAAATCCTGATCATCAAGAAATGTTTTTTTTTTTTTATATATAGAACAAGGAGCAGGAAATAAGACTGTAAAATGTATCACACAACTAGTTGTTTCCTTTATCTTCTACTAATTCTCCAGTGTCTCTCTTCTCCCTCCTGCACACATAGTACCAACACTCCCTCCACTCAAAGTACCCCTCCCCTCAGTGCCCCTCTCCTCCAGTTCCCACACAGTGCCCCCTATATCTCTCCACAGTGCCCCTCTCCTCCAGTTCCCACACAGTGCCCCCTATATCTCTCCACAGTGCCCCTCTCCTCCAGTTCCCACACAGTGCCCCCTATATCTCTCCACAGTGCCCCTCTCCTCCAGTTCCCACACAGTGCCCCCTATATCTCTCCACAGTGCCCCTCTCCTCCAGTTCCCACACAGTGCCCCCTATATCTCTCCACAGTGCCCCTCTCCTCCAGTTCACACACAGTGGCCCCTATATCTCTCCACAGTGCCCCTCTCCTCCAGTTCACACACAGTGGCCCCTATATCTCTCCACAGTGCCCCTCTCTCCTCCAGTTCACACACAGTGGCCCTCTCTCCTCCAGTTCACACACAGTGGCCCTCTCTCCTCCAGTTCACACACAGTGGCCCTCTCTCCTCCAGTTCACACACAGTGGCCCTCTCTCCTCCAGTTCACACACAGTGGCCCTCTCTCCTCCAGTTCACACACAGTGGCCCTCTCTCCTCCAGTTCACACACAGTGGCCCTCTCTCCTCCAGTTCACACACAGTGGCCCTCTCTCCTCCAGTTCACACACAGTGGCCCTCTCTCCTCCAGTTCACACACAGTGGCCCTCTCTCCTCCAGTTCACACACAGTGGCCCTCTCTCCTCCAGTTCACACACAGTGGCCCTCTCTCCTCCAGTTCACACACAGTGGCCCTCTCTCCTCCAGTTCACACACAGTGGCCCTCTCTCCTCCAGTTCACACACAGTGGCCCTCTCTCCTCCAGTTCACACACAGTGGCCCTCTCTCCTCCAGTTCACACACAGTGGCCCTCTCTCCTCCAGTTCACACACAGTGGCCCTCTCTCCTCCAGTTCACACACAGTGGCCCTCTCTCCTCCAGTTCACACACAGTGGCCCTCTCTCCTCCAGTTCACACACAGTGGCCCTCTCTCCTCCAGTTCACACACAGTGGCCCTCTCTCCTCCAGTTCACACACAGTGGCCCTCTCTCCTCCAGTTCACACACAGTGGCCCTCTCTCCTCCAGTTCACACACAGTGGCCCTCTCTCCTCCAGTTCACACACAGTGGCCCTCTCTCCTCCAGTTCCCACACAGTGGCCCTCTCTCCTCCAGTTCCCACACAGTGGCCCTCTCTCCTCCAGTTCCCACACAGTGGCCCTCTCCCCTCAGTTCCCACACAGTGGCCCTCTCCCCTCAGTTCCCACACAGTGGCCCTCTCCCCTCAGTTCCCACACAGTGCCCCTCTCCCCTCAGTTCCCACACAGTGCCCCTCTCCCCCAGTTCCCGCACAGTCCCCTATATCTCTCCACAGTGGCCCTCTCCCCTCAGTTCCCACACAGGGGCCCTCTCCCCTCAGTTCACACACAGTGCCCCTCTCCCCTCAGTTCCCATAGTGTCCCCCTCTAGTCAGTGACCTGTCATTCTCCTCAGTGTCCTCCTCTCCCCTCACAGTATCTCACCTGTCCTGCAGCTGTTCTCCGCTGTCAGTTTCCACACTTGCCCCTTGTAGCAAAGCGATACACCGATGGCTCCTCTATGACAGGCCCCAGTATCTGCACAGCTTCCGGAGCCGCCCGCTGTCAACGTCCGGTTGTGTATTAAAGCAAGTTCGGGTAACCAGCTCCCTCCTCTGTCCGCTACCCGTATCCTCGAACTATTTCGCCGGCTCGCGGAAGGATCCCTTTGTTATGTTGTAACTGTCAGGTGGTTGTGAGTCACTAGACCTGTGACAGCCGTCACTTCCGGGTACCACAGATAGGGAGAGAATCAAGGTGTTAGTGTCACGTGATCAGGCACACACCTAGTGAGAGATAGTGTGGGCTACCTGCCAGTGAGCACTGTGGTTAGGAGACTATGAAAGTGACAGTGTTCATAAAGTCACTGCTGAGCTGTATACATAAGTATACACACTATATATATATAAATATGCCCATAGAACATATACATCTCAAGATTCAGATATTTTAGTCTAATCCAGTGTATATAAATATCTGAAACTTTATGAGGAACTGACAGAAATATGTGGAACTATATGCATGAAAGATGTGTTACAATGGCAGGCATATGCTGAAAATAGCCATGTATAAAGCGGTATTGGATTAAAGAGTGAAAATGCACGGTGGACTCATTTGCATGTCCCTGCCCAGTTTCCCAGAGTGCAGTGTATTTCCTAGACAGCCACTGTATTTCTTGATATTCTGAACTGGAAATATTTTTTTCACTAAATTGTTTGGTAGTCCAAAAGGGAACCCGGACCTTTTGCATTATGAATCCGCACAGAGACTCAATCGCTGCGCCACAGCACCTAGTGGTAAAAAAGAGGTAGTGCAGGGGCAAACAATGATTCCCCCCTCCAACGTGGCGCATCTTGACGGCGCTAAAACGACAGCAAAGCCATCTCTATGTTCAGCACGGGCACTTAACCCTCGGGCACGCCTCTCATAGCTCAAGGCCTCTTCTGTCGGCTCGCCTTATGCGCCACGTCGGAGGGGGGGGGATTACTTTTTGCCTGCACTACCTCTTTTTCACCACTAGGCACAGCATTCAACCGCAGTGTTCAGACTCTGTGCGGATTCATAATGCGAAAGGACCATGAACCCAAATGTACTATTTTTATTGCCCAAGGACATTAAACTAGCCTGCAGGACATAAGAAATAGCCCTAAGAAGTAACACTAAATGAAAGTCAGTAACACTTAATTCAAGCCACTAACACTTAACCCAAGGCAGTAACACTCAAGCACAAGGCCTATAAACTACACAGGGGGAGAGGCTTGCAATGAGCGCCGAAGCCACGCAATGAGCGCCGAAGGTGCTCAGAGGGCCCATAGCCTCGCATTCTGTGGCAAACAGCATTGATAGCCTTACAATTTTACTCCCTTCATTTTTGACGCACACTTTCCTAGTATATATATATATGTGTGTGTATATGTATATTGTCATGATTTAATGGTTTAAGTAATTTATGAATATGGCCAAGGGAGCATGACATTGTTGCATTGGGATTATGTGTTATTGTGTGGTTATATGTTGCCTGTACATGGTTATTATGTATCCTAGTTATAATATGAGGAAAAATGTTATATAGAACATATGTGGAATTGCTAAAAATGCTCTGCATAGAAGTTAGCTGCAGATCATTGCACACTCACACATATAGACCTTGGGTCAAGACAGATGTATGTACTTCAAGTGGTCCTAAGCAAACACTTGAGTTTAACATAAAGGTTTTTTTCACTAGCCAGCTATAGATATCTGGTGAAGTTGATCTCAAGAGCTTTGATAGCCCAAGGTTGCAAGCCAGATGGGCTGACATCACACATACACAAATGTACGCAAGGGTGTGGTATTGAAGAGTATAAATATGTTGTTTTGATCATTCAATAAAGTTTTTTTGAGAGATAGTTTTCACATATACATGGTGTGAGACTATTTCTGTGTTCTGTATCCTGACTTGTGGAGTGGTCTTCCCATGGGCCACTTGTAACCTGTATGCATTATTCTCTGCCTGTACCTTTTGGACATTGCCCTCTTCAGAAGCCATCTTTTGTGCCACAGAGAACAGGAACTACATGATTCTGCTGAGGTAGGTTTGAACTAGGTTCATATCAAGTCCCCTTGAAGAAGCAGACATAAGCGTGACATATATGTATAAATATAAATATATACTAAATGTGTGTTCACATTTGGACATCCAGAAATAGGTTAGCAAACTACATATATTAGATGTGTATATTATAGGTGTACATATATTTATATACACTACATGGATGAAAATTGTCAGGTTCGTAAATATTTCTCAAAAAGTAAATTGTGTCCCTATAAGCGGCTTCCCACCAGGCTTCTTATATAAAATCTTCCTGGCTCCTAAGTGTTAATATTTTGCCCACCACTGTGTATCTATCTATGTAGCCATCATATGGAGCCAGCAGTTGAGGCAACCAACTGCTAGATGGTGCTGCCGATGTTCACTGCCGATACCATAGAGTTAGGTAAACTGTTAGAGTTAGGGTGAGGGTTAGTTTAAGGGTTAGGGTAACCTTCTAAGGTTACAACTTGTCTGAAATATCGCCATTGCTGCAAAATGTTCACATCTAGCAGCCACTAGCTGACACTGCAGCTGGCGATGGTGGCAAATTCTAAATGGGATAGAGGATCTAGTCTATTTTGACGCCGCATCCCTTCAGAACAGCAGGGTTGAGCGCTGCCCAAAATGTACTGCGGTTAAAAGACTATTTCCACCTCCGACATGGCACATCTCAAACGGCACTGAGTCAACAGTGAGGCCATCGCTATGTTCGGCACTGGCACTCGGCCCCCCAGGACCCCGAGCGTGCCTCTCATAGCTCAAGACCTCTTCTGTTGGCACGCCTTATGAGCCAGATCGGAGGTGGAAATAGTTCTCTGCCTGCATTTTTGGCACAGCACTCAACCCCAATGTTCTGACGGGATGCAGCGTCGAAATAGAATAGATCCTCTATCCCATTTAAAATATGCCACCATCGCCAGCTGCAGTGTCAGCAAGTGGCCGCTAGATGCAGACATTTTGCAACAAAAAAAGAAAAGGCCTGGATAGATTCCTTTATACTGGGCATTACATACAGGCACTATATGGGCGAGGGTGAGTCTATCGGTCCAAATAAACAAGTCTGGTATTATATCCCAAGGTTTCACATAAATCCCTCATACAAGGCCCACGTGAACCTGTTGCCCCAAATAAAAATGGCTGTTATTGCAAGTCTGGCTTCCCATACAGGCTACATCCCAAAGTAAAAATGGCTACTATTAAAACTCAGGCTTCACATTCAGTGCAGTAATAATAAAGAATTCACAGAGTAATCGTGGCAGCATTGCAAGTCGGATTTCATATTCAGGCATCATACAGACATTGTCCAGAGTAAAAGAAAATATCCGCCATTACAAACACTGCTTCATTTACAGGTATTCCGTACACATTGCCCGAAGTAAATATGGCCGCCATTGCAAGACGAGCTTCATATACAGACATTACCCAAAGTAAACATGGCTGCCATTACAAAACGGCTTCATAGGTAAAGCAATCTACAGACATTGCCCAAAGTAAACATGGCTGCCATCACAAAACGGCTTCATAGGTAAGGCAATCTACAGACATTACCCAAAGTAAACATGGCAGTATTCGGAAGACGCTCAGGGTTCTTCCTCTCCACATACCTCAGTTGCTATAGAAATCCCTGGTGCTTATATGATGACGTTTAGGCGCAGCCCCTAGCTTGGGAACGCGCGTGCTATGGTCTCTAGTGTTCCCGCAGCGCGCTCCTGTGCATTCGCCATCTTGGTGTCTGTCTGTCCGGAGCCGGGACACACCCGGATGCCGGGGCCGGTCCGGGATCACCGGGGTCATGTATGTGAGTGCACTGAGTGTTCATATGTCTATTCATACACTGCATATGCATGTGTGGGTAATATATTTTTTCGTTGCATTTAAATCTAATTATAATTGGGATGTTTTTTTTTTTTTTGCAACTATATATTTTTGATTTGTAGCTGCTCTATTATTTTATGCATTTTGGTTCTAACTGGTGCATGTAGTTTTATTTAATGCATATAATATTCCACTAAATATTCTAATTAACGTGCATTTAATTACACAGCTTAGTATTTTATCCATCTCTGCACCATTGTATGAATACATGTGCATTGTGTGCTCCTGTAAATAATGCAAGGGATTTGTGCATGCTATATATATATATATATATATATATATATATATATATATATATATATATATATATATATATATATATATATATATATATATATGGATCTATGCTGGTGCTTAAGCATTTGGGATTATATATATATATATATATATATATATATATATATATATATATATATATATATATATATTCATGTGCTTGCAGTGTCAGGTGCAGAAGCTCCATCTTATTGTCTAGATCAGGGGGTCAACAACCTAGGGCTGGAAGCAGCACCTTAAGTGATATTGGGTGGCACTTGGGTGAGGAGCCAAGTAGGAGTAGGGCGTCTTGTAATTTATTATATTAATACGGTTTGGATATAATGTAGGTGATTTGATAGGAATGAATTGTGATGAGTTTAGGGTCAGGAAATGGGGAATGTGTTGGAGTTGATGGTATGTTAGATGAGGTGGGGTATTGGATAAGGTTAGAAGAACTTAGATTAGAGAGGCAGTATTGATCCAGGGAGAAGTCCGGTGTCTGGGATCAGGATGGAATTGATTTATATATATATATATATATATATATATATATATATATATATATATATATATATATATATATATATATATATATATATATATATATATATATATATATATATATATATATATATAACTAATTAAGCAATAGTTAATCCGCATAAAAGATCAGAGGAGATCTTAAAAGGTTGAACTTGATGGACTGAAAGTCATTTTTTCAACCTTAAATACAATGTAACTATAATTTGTGGGATTTAATCAGATTTGGCCTTTAATATTAATTAGATGGGTTGAAGTAGTGCCTCAGAAACCTGTGCAGCGGAAGGTATCCAAATGTATGATATAATTTGGGAAACCCAATAAGGAAAAGCAAGTGCAGGGATCAAAGCAAAGGGTCCCGTAGAGATCTTTTTACATAGGATGTGTATTTGTTCAGTTGTGTCCAACTCTCTTGTGACACAATGGACCACAGCACATCAGGCATATTTTATGTCTGGGTGTGCTAATCCATACTGTTTACATCTCAAAGATACTGGAGTGGGTGCTAGTTTCTTCTCCAGTGGATTGCGAGTTGTCTGATCTCTCTGCTAGGACCTGCCCATCTTGGGTGACCCTACATGGTATAACTCACAGCTTATTGAAGTATACAAGCCACTTCACCATTGCATATGCCAATTGTTTAATCAGGATAAAAATCCTCAAAACGTCAAAATATATGACCAACACTCTATCTCCTAAATTAGATTAAATCAAAGCAGAAGGGTAATTTTGCAAGTTTTCAATCTTGTGTCGGTGCTTTGGAAACTAACACCATATACGTTTGATTTTAATCTCAAAGACAGGGCCCTCCATTCTTTTGCAATGCGTTTATTTTGTTATTGCCATGTACTTAACCCCTGTATATCGCTACGGAATATGTTGGCACGTTACAAATAAGATAATAATGGTCTAGATTCTCATTTCTCATGTCTTCTTGTATGGACAGCTGAGGAGTGGGTGCAACGCTGTGTAGGGTCAGCGTGGGAGTGTGCCAGGTCCAAGGAGGGCAGAAGATGTCCCGGAGGAAACAGACTACTCCAAATAAAGTACATTGTAAGTATACACTAATATATATATATATATATATATATATATATATATATATATATATATATATATATATATATATATATCTATCTCCGTCACTAAAGTGAGAAAGACATGTAGGTTTGAGAGTGTAATGCTTGGTTATGTCACAAGGAGATGCTGTTCTCTTGTTTCTTGGTTGGTTTTAATCTATTGTCCATTCATTGTAAATGTATATTTTTTGATATAATACATATACAATGGGGTTGAGAAGCTTAGGAGCCTGTGCTCTAAAACAATTCACAGGCTCCTAATGATTCTCCAACAGTATAATGTGTCCCTAGGAATATGTAGAAAATCTAACTGGCTCTTAACCACTGTAGTTTGGTAAAACTTCACATGCTTGTGAGGTTTGTAACAAAATCACATTGATTGGCATGTAAGACAGGAACATGAAAAGAAATTACTGCGCCATGGGTGAAGCCATCTTGCACTGCTAGTCTGTGCGCGTCTTTAATTGAAGGGCCTCCCGATGAGGCCTTACTTCCATTGAGTTCTATTGACAACTGTGATGTTTGAGTTGACCGTTTTTTAAGATAAGTGCATGCAGATCCTATCTGAATCCACTAATTATTTTTAAAAGCAAATAAAAAAAAGAGCTTCGTTACTAAACCAACATTTAACACAACCATTAAAAAGTGAAGGCTGTAAACATTTAGTTTAACCTGTTGAACGGTGCTTTGTCCATTAAGTGAAGTTCTTCAAATGAAGCAAACTAAGTATTACACTTAAGTGATCCTTTCAGTGTTATATAGATTTGTCCACGTCTGCATATACATATAATTAAAATAAACCCCGTTATCCCATATTTTCAGTGTTTATTTCTAAATAACTGTATTGTATGCAGTGCTTTCGTTTCCATTCTTATCTTCGATCTCCCCTCCCCATCAAGCTTAAACAGCCAAGTCTCCGTCCTGCCTTGATTAAAGAGCGGATATGCAAAGTCCACGGTCTCCAGTCTAAGAGATAGTGTTACAGTGAGATAATCTCATCATCCATTATTCCCACCTTAATGATAAGATATGCTCACAGATTTGGGACGGTCACTTGGGATAACCACGACTATATACGTTTGTATAAAATAGGGAATATATTTAGAAATGTGTTTTTAAAAATAAGATTGTCCATTATCATTTCTATTTATTTATTTAAAATAACATACTGAAAGGTGGCGTGCCCATATTACTTTAAATATGGCCATTTTTATCTTTCCATTGACTTATGCTTGTTCCCAGATTTCAAGTTTATGTCTTCTATACATTAGAATGCAGATTTGAAGAATGTAAATTGAAAGGACGTCAGTTTGTGAGTTTTCAGTCTTGCGCGGCGCTTTGGGGAAAGCTCTATGGACACCGGATGCTAAGCTCAAAGACAGGGCCCGCCATCTTTGTAATGTGTTAATACTGTTTTGTCTTGATAACAACGTATGTATAGCGCTACGGAATATGTTGGCGTGTTACAAATAAAAAATAATAATAGTAATATATATAATCTATGAGAAACGGTTATTGTCCATCTCAGAGTATTTTGATTGAAATGCTGTTTTTTTCAGCTCCGACACTCTGTGCATCTTCAATATAGGATTCACCTGCTCTGTTAGATGGACACTTAAAGTGACAGGAAATGTCCCAGTTATTACAGAAAAGTAAAGTACACATGACATAATCATAATTGGTTGTAATTTTAAAAAGAAAAAATAAATGGAAGTGCTTTCATTTGATGTAGAAGTTAGTTTCATGTATAAATTAACTGAATTTTTTTTTTTTTTTTTCTAAACTTACTAGCAACTTGCCTGCTTCGGCGCTCATTGCAAAGACAGATATATAAGTACAGTGTTTAAATATACAATTTTTTTAGTGCATTGTAAATTTAGAAAATGTTTTCAGGTCTCATGGCATAATAAAGTGATTTAAATATGTAACTGCTTTGAGAGTCCTATTCCTGGCAGCCAATGAGCAGTAATCCAGATAAAGAAGTGCAGTGTTAAATGTAAAAAAAAAACGAGTGCCGTGGATAGTATAATTAGGAATGAACAAATGTATTGGGAAGTGCGAAGCATTAATGTATTCATAAAGTAACAGAAGTGTAAAATATGCTATTTGGTATATTATATATATTATTATTATTTTTTTAAATTAATATACCTTACCTATTTTTAATTAATATATCCAGCAATCAATATCCTGAAGAGCCAACAATCTCTTTTGGTTTTCCTGAAGCATACAATGTACAGTTGCACTGTTGCTTCCCTGAAGAGAAAGTGTCAGCAGTGTGCAGTGTAAATAGGCTGCGTGAGCAAGGCCAAACCATTTGTTTAGTCTGGTAGAGCGCTATTTTAGATTCGTGATGTTGTTAGTGTTGTAAAATGGCGATGATTGTCTGTGTTGTGCAGCCCGCAAGCACTTTCCGTACTTTCTAGTAGTGTATTTAGTACCTCGTACGTTCCTGGTTAAAAGTCGTACGTGTTGTGTGCGGTTTGGGTCGTGTAGCCTCGTTTTCATTTTTTTCGGCCATCTTTTTTTTTTTTCATCTTGCTTAGCTGATTTTCGAGTGTTGAAACTCAGCAAATTCGGCTTAGATTTGTGTGCAACCTCACTCCCAGACGTCCTGCCTTCCCCAACCCACCCCCCCCGGGCTGTGTGCTTGTTTTTTCTTTTTTCCAAGTCTTGCTTTCCTCAACTGCTTGCAGCCTAAGGCAATCCCGCAGTTTCCTAACTGGTTGGAGGCTAAGTCCCGCATACTTCAATGCCTGAACTGCTCGCTTTCTGAGGCTCGCAGGCGATGAGTGCCTTTGACGCTCATCGGCTAAGTGCTCCGAGCTCGGAAGACTTCTGTTCTTCAACATCTTGCTATACTAGACTCACAAGCGTGATGTCAAATCGCAGTTTGACAACTATTATATGTGATACCGTATAACGTAAATGTAATGTAAATCAATACACTAGAATTTCCAAATATGGTATAATTTAAAACTATTTAATAACATTAAACATTGATTTCTGATCTACCCCCAAACTAAGATTCAAATCTTTTGTTAGTGCGATCATTGCCTTAATTCATTGATGATCCCTGCCAGCGTTCGGTACGTACCTGGGCATGCCTTGGCTTTTGTTGTTGTTGACTGCAATAGAAGCAATGTCCCTAGAGCTATCAAGTAATTAAGGAAATTATGTCATTATCAAAACATTAGAATCTTGGTCCATGAGTGGGTCAAAAAGGTTGACTGACAGCTAAATATTGCAGACTTTAAAAGGGACACCATGATATTGTATCTTTTTTTTTAATATATATATATATATATATATATATATATATATATATATATATATATATATATATATATATATGTTTAAATCCTTCCTATGTGTGTACTTTAGAAAGCTTGATATAACTATGAGCATCATAACATCTTGCATTTAGCTGATTGTTTGTATCATGAGCGATTTCACTCGCTTGGGGACATAGAATGAGGAGGAGGGTTATCCTACTGTGGGTTGCTCTTCTATTTCTTTTTTTATTGAAAAGTTTCTATTCACAATAACTGTGTTTAAAGGGATATGAATGGTTTCTGTGTTTCTCTCCAATCAGTCGCACCAATCTGCAACATGCTGCTTGAGGTATTCATAAGCTACAGAGGGCAGACCCAAACACCTAGAAATGTTCTGATTATAAGCAGAAATAACTTTTAAGCATTTCTTATTAAAATGAAGTACATACAAGTAAAAAGATAAATATGTATATTATAATCCTAGTTAAATACAGAAACATTCCATATCTGTTTAATTAAGACGGAATAGAGAACTTCTTTACGTCAACTGTTCCTCACAGCTGTCCAATTTTTTTAGGACCAAATACAAATATCTCCATCCAGTGAAGCAAAATTTAATACAGTAGTTAAAAAATCACTTCTTTTTTGTGTAGAATATTCTTGGGTCTGTAGATGTATGATTGTGAGGGCATGTCTGAGATCCGTGGTTGGGCATGGTCATACCCTTCTTATCATGTATTCTTTCATGGCAGGGGAGCAAGTGTTTGCTGGATTGGAAGAGCAAGCTCGCCAAGCAATGATGAAGACCGATATTGTGAAGCAAGAAGTAACGGAGTTGGGACAACTCGACAGGACCAGCAGTGAGTGATAACAGGAGGGAGCAATGGGAATTAAAGCTGAAACCGTTAAGCTTTCAAATGTTTTACTTCAGATGTTAAAACGACACTGTAGTTGGCATATTGGAGGCTTTCGTGTTTTTTGTTTTTTTTCTCCAATAACTGATTGACCTTTAGTTACCGCACCCCCACTGTATGTAGATATTTGATCCCCTGCTGATTTTGAACGTTTGCTCACAGACAAAGAAATGATCAGTCTATAATTTTAATGGTAGGTGTATTTTAACAGTGAGAGACAGAATAACAAAAAAAGGAAGAAAAACACATGTCTAAAAAGTTATAAATTGATTTGCAGGTCGATGGGGGAAATAAGTATTTGACCCCTTGGTGGCAAAACCCCTCTTGGCAATCACAGAGGTCAGATGTTTCTTGTATTTGGCCACCAGGTTTGTACACATCTCAGGAGGGATTTTGTCCCACTCCTATTTGTAGATCCTCTCCAAGTTATAAAGGTTTTGAGGCTGATGTTTGCCAACTCGAACCTTTAGCACCCTCCACAGATTTTCTATGGGATTAAGGTCTGGAAACTGGCTAGGCCACTCCAGGACCTTAATGTGCTTCTTTCTAAGCCACTCCTTTGTTGCCTTGGCTGTGTGTTTTGGGTCATTGTCATGCTGGAATACCCATCAACGACCCATTTTCAATGTCCTGGCTGAGGGAAGGAGGTTCTCACCCAAGATTTGATGTTACGTGGCCCTGTCCATCGTCCCTTTGATGCAGTGCAGTTGTCCTGTCCCCTTAACTGAAAAACACCCCCAAAGCATAATGTTTCCACCTCCATGTTTGATGATGGGTATGATGTACTTGGGGTCATAGGCAGCATTCCTCCTCCTCCAAACATGGCGAGTTGAGTTGATGCCAAAGCCCTCTATTTTGGTCTCATCTGACCACACTTTCACCCAGGTCTCCTCTAAATCATTCAGATGTTCATTGGCAAACTTCAGACGGGCCTGTACTTGTGCTTTCTTGAGCAGGGGGACCTTGCGGGCGCTGCAGGATTTCAGTCCTTCACTGCATATTGTGTTACCAATTGTTTTCTTGGTGACTATGGTCCCAGCTGCCTTGAGATCATTAACAAGATCCTCCCGTGTAGTTCTGGGCTGATTCCTCACCGTTCTCATGATCATTGAAACTCCACAAGGTGAGATCTTGCATGGAGCATCAGACAGAGGGAGACTGGCAACTATTTTCCATTTGCGAAAAATCGCACCAGCTGTTGTCACCTTCTCACCAAGCTGCTTGGCGATGGTCTTGTGCCCTATTCCAGCTTTGTGTAGGTCTACAATCTTGTCCCTGACATCCTTGGACAGATCTTGGTCATGGTGGAGAGTTTGGAATCTGATTTATTCATTGCTTCTGTGGACAGGTGTCTTTTATACAGGTAACGAGCTGAGATTAGGAGCACTCCCTTTAAGAGAGTGCTCCTATTCTCAGCTGGTTACCTGTATAAAAGACACCCGGGAGCCAGAAATCTTGCTGATTGTTTCGTGTTTTTTTTTTTTTGTTCTGTCTCTCAATGTTAAAATACACCGACCATAAAAATTATACACTGATCATTTCTTTGTCTGTGAACAAACGTTCCAAATCTGCACTGTATACACGTCTCTCCGCGCCCTATCGGATGTCCAAGTGATTGGAGAGTGGCTTCCCTAATATGGGTTTTTATCTATTACCATTTCTGCAATGGGCACTTGAGTCAAAGCTAGACTGGTCTAATTAATCTTGGGACATCCTCCTGGATGCCTGATTGGGGCAGATATGCAGCCCTGTTAGACCATGAAAAAATAAAGTATAAATGTAAGCCTTAAAAGCAATGCACAGTTTTTTTTTCTTAATATACTCCATTTTATTGCTGATGCTTAAATAAATAAATAAATAAACCATTGTATTCATCATTTTTTAATCTCTGTGATACTTTGTAAAATCTTTGTAATACTTCCTGTGGTCCAGGTGACAGCGATGCCGATACCATGAACGATGATCTATCCTCTCCAGCATCAGAAGAAGATCCCAATGAAGGGGATAGTGAGCCAGGGGTCAGCAGAGCAAGGCGAGAAAAACATTTTACTGGAGAAATGGTAAGATATGGTTTGTGTAGGGTCACTGCAACTGAGAGCAAGAAGTGTGGAGGGTCCCTGTGATGGGGCCAGATAATGTAAAGTGCAATTGAGAAAATGCGCCAAATAACAGCGGTACATTGTTTTGATCAGGTTGCTGAAGCTCTGAACAATCAGCTGGACTCGGGTCTGTGCATTTGTCCATTATGTCAGCTGGACTGTGAAAGCCAGGAGCAGCTGATCACTCACGTTTATCAGGTAGGTTAGACTGACTTGGATCTAAAAATTGTGGGTTAATTTTATGATATTCCCAGTTCATTTGTGCAGCTCTTGCAGTAGTTGAGCAACTTTTTTTCTCTTTTTTTTTTTTTCCCCAGCATACAGCAGCCGTAGTGAGCGCTAAAAGCTATTTATGCCCTGTATGTGGGCGAGCACTCAGTTCTCCCGGGTCATTGGGCCGCCACCTTCTCATACATTCAGAGGATCAGCTATCAAACTGTGCTGTGTGTGGGGCACAATTCACCAGCCATGCCACTTTCAACAGGTCAGTACACACAAATGAACACCCTTGTACTTGTTTTATTCTTTGATCTTGAAGTTAGTTTTGTGACCATGGGCCTGATTCAATTGCCCAATTCGTAAATTTATACACACTTGAAATCATTCTTAGTATTGCTACATATTCGGCAAATATTACTTATTGGTACTAATGAAGTCTTAAATCAATGAACAAAGTCAAGAGTCTGGGAAAAATACTTTGGGGGCCACTGACACACACGCACAACTAAATAATGCAACACAAATAAAATGTGTTGTTGGTTGAAAATTAAAAAGGATATTTTTTGTCCAATTGTAAATGACCACTGTGGATATTATTTTTCTATATGTGATGTTAAATGACTAAAGTTCAAATTATTTTAGAAAAAATATATACACCACTTTTTACATTTGTATATTGTACTTTTTGCATTTTTTATCAGGCTTCCAATTTCTTTTCTCAACTGATCCTGTAGCATACATTAAGACGGTGTGTCCTCTACATTTCTATTAGAACACTTGTAGTTGTAGATGCCACACTCCCATTATGCAGATGGGACTTTCTGTGCATTCAAAATATCCTCCACCTCAAACTTTATCATTATAAAAACATTTTAAAAAATTGTTAGACCCCCACCGCATCATAAATCCATGAAAAAATTAGATGCTTGACCACTTCAAACCGTATATTTAAAATGCAGCCGTGAGGACTGTTTAGTTAAAATGTAAAACATAAACTAAAAAGCTTATAACCAGAATTTTTTTTTTTTTTTTTTTTTTTTTTTTAGTGATAAGTTGCCAGAAGTCTTGTCTCCTGAAACTTGGAACCAGAACAATCATGAAGGCTCCCCCAGCAGTGAGGAGGACAAATGCCAGGATTTTAGTGCAGTCTACCCTGCGGGGATATTGCTAGTTTGCAACAACTGTTCGGCCTATAGGAAGATGATGACATCCCAGACTCCAACAGTACGGAAGTGGGCAGCGCGAAGGCAAAATGAACCAGTGGAAGCCAGAGAACAGCGACTGGAGCGTGAGCGCACTGCTAAGAAGAGCAGGCGCGATAGCGAGACTCCAGAAGAACGCGAGTTGAGAAGGATGAGGGACAGAGAGGCTAAGCGGCAGCAACGGATGCAGGAAACCGACGAGCAACGGGCAAGGCGCTTGCAAAGAGACCGTGAAGCCATGAGGCTAAAACGGGCCAATGAGACTCCAGAGAAACGTCAAGCGAGGCTCATCCGGGAGCGAGAGGCCAAGCGGTTAAAGCGACGGCTTGAAAAGATGGACATGATGCTACGGGCACAGTTTGGGCAGGATCCCACAGCCATGGCAGCTTTAGCAGCAGAAATGAATTTGTTTCAACTTCCAGTAGGAAATTCTGAACTAGAACAGCAACTTCTAGGAAAGATGGCACTGGAAGATCAAAATAATGGTGCCCTGCATTGACCTCAAACTACCGTGGATTGTATGTAGGGCTGTGACCGGCTCTTTAAGGGAAATGCTCAACACTAAACTTGTTGTTGCCCTCATCCCAAGAGAATGTGTACAGGGAACAAGCTTGCACCTCTTGTCAGAAATTGACACCCCGTGAATTTCCTGTCTGTGCCTCTTCGGCATACATGGATATTCTTCTATTTTTCAAGTCCATCGTTCTTTGTGTGACTACGCCAGGAAGAGTCTGCTATTCTCCCACCGCAGTTTTGCGCCGAATCGACTTCTCAGGTTCAAGTCGAATAGTGCAGTCTGAATCTTTTCTCCAGGCTCACCTAGATCATGCATTAAATCGAGTATTGTTATTTTAGTGCTTCATTGTACACCATATTTGGACATTATGGGCTGTGCAAAGCTCAGACTCGGCTGCAATCGTACAGCCAGAGATACTGGCATCTCTGGGTTCCCAAAAGAGTTGCAGCTTTGAGCCTGTGCTGTTTAAAACAGGGTATGAAATGGAAAATGTTCACATTGTTCAGATGGCTCCTTTGTGCTGCGCATCAACAGA
This sequence comes from Discoglossus pictus, assembly GCA_027410445.1. Taxonomy (NCBI): domain Eukaryota; kingdom Metazoa; phylum Chordata; class Amphibia; order Anura; family Alytidae; genus Discoglossus; species Discoglossus pictus. Next base: position 21,243,435 of record CM050176.1, on the reverse strand, counting down.
GCTCTGCAGTGAATGTGAGTTGTATGTGTGTAGTACTTTTTATTTATATATGTATGTGTGTGTGTGAGTGCACAAGGTATCGAACTACATCAGTGTACGGAAATGTAATGTGGAGCCAATAAATTATTTTATTATGGGATATTCTTTGCTGTGTCACCTTCAAAACCAAGGTACTCATGCCAGGTGTTTTGTATGTAATCTAAGCATGGCAGCCAACCAATGCGCAACTCCCCATGACCATTATAATAATACATTTATTTTATTATTTTTTTTTGTAAAGGTTTTTATTTTATTTAGTTCATCTATCGATTAAATGTTGGTGTATGTATCTGGTTTTCAAATGATGCCCGTAGAGCACAATAAGCTGATGTTTAACTTCTGTAAGGGCTTGCCCCTGTCAGCCAATGAGAAGTAAGATAGATGATACGAAGTTGTGCAAGGTAATTAAGTCAGATAATGATGTACTTTTCCTCCAAATGGATTTGCATAAATTAGATAAATGGGCAACTAAATTGCAGATGAGATTTGAAATGAATATATGTAAAGTTATGCTTTTAGGAAGGAAAAATAGCCATGCACTTTTATATTCTTAATGGAGCAAATCTAGGGGTATCCGATATTCAAAGGGATTTGGGAGTGCTTGTGGACAACCAAAGGCAAGCAAAATATTAGCATGTATCTGGAAGTAAATATATTTCTGCCACTATACAAATCTCTAGTACGACCTCATTTGGAATATGGAGTACAACTTTGGGAACCACTTCATAAAAAGGACATTTTAGAGCTGGAAAAGGTACAGAGAAGGGCAACAAAACTAATAAGGGGAATGGAGGGGCTAAGTTATGAAGAAAGACTAACCAAATTAAACTGATTTTCTCTAGAAAAAAGGCGTCTAAGAGGAGATATGATTACCTTATATAAATACATCCAGGGTCAGTATAAAGATTTGTCAAGTGAGCTTTTTGTGCCAAGAGGTTTTCAATTGACAAGAGGACATCCTTTTGAGGTTAGAAGTAAAAATATTTCTACCTTAAAGAAAGAAAAGGGTTTTTAATCTGTGGAATTCTCTACCAAAGGAGGTGGTGACAGCAGATTCAATCGATAACTTTAGATATATTTTTAAAATTAAAAAGGGCGTTCAGGGTTATCCTGGTTAGAGGGAGTATTCAACCAGGGAGGAATCAGATCGCCAGTATCTGGGGTCAGGAAGGAATGTTGTTGTTGTTGTTGTTTTTTTTTCTCTCTCTCTCTCTCTCTCTCTCTCTCTCTCTCTCTCTCTTGAGACTATTGGCTAAGTTTCACTTTTTTTTTTTTTTTTTGGTTTGCCTTCCTCCTGGATCACTTAACAAATAACAATTAATCTGCATATTGCAGATCAGAGGAGATCTTAAAAGGTTGAACTTGATGGACTAAAAATACTTTTTTCAACCTCAATTACTATGTAAAAGTCATACTTGTCTGTCCAATACTGCTGTGCATTTCCTTTTTAGTTTCAAGGAAGTAATTTTTTTTTCTTAATATTTTTTTCATACCAAAACAACCTGTGTAATATTTACAGCGTGCTCTTTGAAATGTGTCAGGCTGGTTTGTGAAGCCCTGGACTGAAACAGTCTGGTGCTCCCTCCTATCTATTTTTTTTTTCTTCTTCTTCTTTAAACCAGATCAGAGAGCACTCCAGGCATCTCTTTTTTTTTTTTTTTTTTTTTTAAACATACATTTTAATGTGTCTGCTGTTTCCTGGATGAATGCATACATAGGTGGAATTTATAGGTGTCTGTTAGGGGTATTTTCACTTCTGGAGTACTTTGGTTGCATTTCTTGAAGCAAGGAGTCTGTTCTGGGCCAGTGACAATTATCTTAGTAACGGCTCTCTGTTCCCTTTTTTTTTTACCACCCTCCCTTGCCAAAAACACACACCACTATGATCCAGCTCTCAGAAAGTGATGTAACAAACACAAAATTAATTTAAAAAAAAAAATATATATATATATATATATATATATTTTTTTTTTATTCTTTCTTTTTAAACAGTCTACAAACCTGATTTATAGTATCGAGTTTATTTTCTCCCTACAAAACACTTTCTCTGCTGCCTAGCCTTCTTTCCCTATAATTTGCCTCAACTTCTTCTTTATTGCAACAGTTTTACAATGTTAAGATGTTAAATGCCTTACAGATGACTTTTATAGGACTAGTGTGGTTGTATTTTGAATAACAAAACTTGATAATGGGAAAACTCTTTTTTTGAAAAAAATAAAATAAAAGTAAATTGTTGCTAGTTACACTTTTTATATGTAAGTATTCATTCCAGTGAAGGTCCATTTTCTTTACTCAACCTGCTTTGAGCAGTTTCTATCTCTATATAAACATCCTATGTATTAAAAGGCTATGTTAGATAAATGACCCCTGTGGTCCGTGTCCCTTCATGGTAAATAGATTTCTGGGGACTACGTTTAGAGATAAGAAACTTGCATTCATCCGCTGGTTGACTTGTTTTTACAGCTGTGGGTTGTCCGTTAAATTCAATTATTATTATTTAACTAGCAACTTGCCAGTCAAAAAATGACGGCAATAAAATTGTAAGGCAGGTAATGCGGTTTGCCTCGGAGTAAGTGTTTCGGTGGTGTGAGATCCTTGTGGGCTCATTGTGAGGCTGGTGCTCAACACCTTAGGCGCTCATTGCGAGCCTTTGGGTTGATGTATTTGTTGTTATCATAGGCGCTTTTGCACTTATTGTAAGGTCCGCAGTGATCTCGTTTTGTCACTTATTCCAAGGCTCTCCCCCGGTGTAGTTTGTGTCCTATGAGCACCGTTTGCTCTCCTTGTGGGTGGTGCGGTGAAGGTGTTTGTGGCTGTTTGCAATAGTGTGTTGTTTTTTTTATGTTTAATTAAATCATAAATTAATATACTTTACCTGTTTGTAATTAATATATGCAGCAAGGAATATGCTGAAGAGCTAACAATCTGTTTTGATGTTCCTGCAGCATACAATGTAGATTTGCAGTGTTGTGGAGCTGAGGTGTAAGTGTCAGCAATGTGTGTAGTGTAAATAGGCTGCGTGCACGAGGGGAAGCAGTTAGTGTAGCTGTGTACTTCCGCATTCTGTAAGTTAGTGTTGTAAAATGGCAGCGAATGTGTATGAGGTAGGCGGGTTTGTATGATTTAGCGTTCTTGCTAATGGTGTATGTTGTAGGTCGTACAGGTTTTTGGAAAAGCCATATTTGATTTGTGGTGTTTTGCGTCTTTAGGGGTCATGTTTTTTTTCGCCATTTTTTTTTCTCGTCTAGGATTTTCGAGTGTCTAAACTTTGTAAATGTGAGTGAAATCGATGTTTAAGCTGTGTTGCAGAGGTCCTGAAGATTACATAGGGCCTCATTCTATTAGTGGCTGTAAATCGGCCGTAAGGCTGCGATTCCTTGCGGGGGTTCAGTTAACTCGCGATTCTATTATACGGCCCCGCAAGGATCTCATCTTACGGCCGGCCGCATATCTTGGAACCGGCCGTAATCTCAGAAATATAAAAACTCAAAAATAAATTCAAGCCTGCACTGTACAGCTCTGTAAATGCTAGGGATCATATTGGGGGACATGAGGATTAAAAGGAACCCACTCTCAAGCTTGCACATCAGCCCAAACCCAAGTTCAAATTAACTGTTTATTTTCCGGCTGCGGCGTGGGCGGGTCTGAGGTGCTCCAAGCACTCTGGACTTTTTACATGGATATTTTACGGATATTAAAAATAAAATATTTTACGGATTTGAGTATAGGATAATGATGTGCTATTTTTTCTAACACCTAAAATCCCTTTGTAGTCTTCTTAAAGTGCAGGATGGCTTTATTTGGGCTATTTTATGTGCTTAATTGGTGCTAGCGAGACCTCTTTCCTGCAAGTAAGCAGCAGCTCGCTTTTAGCCTTGCAGAGAGGGTTCCCGGAGCAATTGAATTGCAAATAGGAATTTCTTACGGCCGAAACTCTTGCGGCCGTTTTAGATCAAAGGATTTCCTCTGGCGCGAGCGGCCGCAAGAGATAGCAAGGCACTGGCTGCAAGCCTGCCGGAGCCTCAGGCTGTAAGGGAAGAGAATAGCCGAATAGCTTGCGGCCGGTCCTTGCGGCCCCGCAACGGCTGCGGCCGCTAATAGAATGAGGCCCATAGTAATTAAGGTTAAAAAAGACTTTAGCCCATCAAGTTCAACATGTTTAGATCTCCTCTGATCTGCAATATGCGGATTAATTGAGCCAGAGGAAAGCAAATAGAAAAAAACAAAACCGTGAAACTTCTCCCATTTTTGTCAACAGGAAAAAATATATATATTCAACACCTTTTTAAGTTTTATCTATCAAAGCCACTGTCACCACCTTCTAACCTAAAAGGATGTCCTCTTGTCTGTTGAAAACCTCTTGGCACAAAAAGCTCACCTGACAAAGCCTTGTACTCACCCTGGGTAAATTTTATATAAGGTAATCATATCCCCTCTTAGACGCCCTTTTCCTAGAGAAAATAAGTTTTTAATTTGGTTAGTTTTTCTTTAAAACCTAGCCCCTCCATTCCCCTTTTTAGTTTTGTTGCATTTATCTGTACTTTTTCTAGCTGTAAAATGTCCTTTTTATGAAGTGGTGCCCAAAATTACCCAATTAGGGTGTACTAGGGATTTGTATAGTGGCAGAATTATATTTCCTTCCCTTGCTTCTATACCCTTCTTATTACATGCCAATATTGTATTTGCCGCTGCAGCTTGGTATTGAGCACTGTTTCCTAGATGGTTGTCCACAAGCACTCCCAAATCCCTTTTTAATATCAAATACCCTGAGATTTTACACCATTAAGATAATAAATTGCATAGCTAACTTTACATTTTATTCATATTAAATCTCATCTGCCATTTAGTCAATTTCTCTCATTTATGCCAATCCCTATTTTTTATGATTTAATAACTGTGCACAACCTAGTGTAAACAGCAAAAATGGAGACATTACTATACAGTCCTGCTTCACAGTCATTAATAAATATGTTAAAAAGGAGAGGACCTAATACTGAACCCTGAGGAACCCCACTTACCACATTAGTCCATTAGTATATTCCATTTACCACAACCCTTTGCTTCCTGTCTTTTAGTCGGCTCTCAATCCATAAATACCTCAATTCCTGTATCCCTTAGTTTCTATACAGTGCCACATGGAAGACTTATGCAAAGCCTTTGCAAAATCCAAAACTACTACATCCACTGAGTTGCCTTGATTCAAGTTCCTACTAACCTCATCAAACCTATTCATTTGTTTGACATGACCTATCCTTCATAAATCCGTATTGACGCCTACTTTTTATAATCCTGTTCAAATAGACATATTCTTGTATATTATCCCTTACTAACCCTTCTAAAGGCTCTCTCATTACAGAAGTGAGGTTTACAGGTCTATAATTCCTCAGATTTGCTCTTGCTCCTTTTTTTTTTTTTTTTTTTTAAAATCTAGGTATCACATCTTTTCTTCTCTAGTCATGTGGCAGAGACCCTCTGTTGAGTGAATCTTGAAAAATTATAGATACATGCTCCAAATTCTTAATGTAGTGCAGATAATTTTCCACAGGGTCTTTCCAGGAGCCATAAATGTAAAAGCCAGGAACCATATGCACGTACGTAGGATGACAACTACTTTTGGTTCCAGTAAATGCAAATAAACCTGCACATTAAAAAAAGATGATGAGTAACCAAATGATTTTACATCTTCAGTACTTCTCATGTGTATCCCCTTCCAAAGAGAGTGAGTAATACTCTGAGTCACCTCCTGGTGCAGACGCTGATAACTTATCCCAGTTCAAAGCTTGTTGTTGTAAAATCCACAATATTGTAATATAAATATTGTAAATAAAAACTACTGGTAGGGACACTCATTAAAATATATCTATGACTAGATACTTTTTGTAATGATCTTCCCTACATGTATTTTTTTTTTTTTTTTAACTAATATGAAATCAATATTGATTTTACGATGTAGCACTAAAAAGTTCAGGGGTGGAAGAGTCCTGTTTTGTAATTAGGAGCGAGAGCCATCCATGAAAGTTGTTATAAAGGAGCATCTATTGCGGTGAAGATAATACCCAATCCCATGGAGGCAGCACTACGGGGGGGTCTTTGTTGAGTCATATATGTTGGAGGTCACAATATATTAGATAGACATCAGAACTGTGTGAGCATGCCATGTTAATGTGCCACCCGAAACTACACTGTGTGTATGAACAGGAGAGATTAATATGGGTAATCACTATGAAATGAAAACTATATATTTTTAGTTTGTTTGCCCATCCTAGCCTTTGGTCATGGTTTGTATGTGAGGGGTTTGTCTCCGGTTTCCAGGACAATGACATTAGTGCAATATTGTACTTTATCCAGCTACAGTGCACCCTCTGAGTATGTACTGCCTGAGAGTATGTCTGTCCCACCACACTTAATTAGGATAAGGTCCCCCACATTAAATCTGTCTACTGTGCTGTAGTGTATAATGGTTAAACCACCACTTACCCACCCACATTTCAACAGTTACAAACAATTTTACTATAGGATATTTTGTTGTTCAGTCTTTCAGTCATGTCCAGCTCTCGTTGACCATATGGACGCAGCACGCGGGGCACATCTGTCTGTTTCTAGTTGTGCTGATCCATATGGTTTTCTTGGCAAATATACTGTAGTCTGTTGCCAGTTCCTTCTCCGTTGGTTCACAATGTATCTGATCTGTCTGCTATGACCTGCCCATCTTGAGTGAGCCTACAGAGTATAGCTCACATCTTCTTGAAGTATGCTAGCCTCTTCACCATGACATGGCAGCGATCCAGCAGTGGACTATACAATATAGCCATATCTTAGCTAAAGAACTACATTAGTAGCTCATGTGTCGCAAATAAAATCAATAATTAAAGAAAGTATTTTCAGTGTAGCTTGAAGATTTATATTTCAAATTATGCCAGGGACTAGCAGAGATACTTTTCTCCATCTCCTTTACCTGTCCAAGAGGTGAGGGAGGGCCTGTCTAGGGAGCTGTCTTACATATTTTCTGATCATTTTGTCTCGTCAATAGAAGTCTTCATCTTAAAACCTGGTAAGTGGTGGAGAGAAGGAGATCCTCTTCCAACATTTTTTATTGTTGTACAAATAAAAATACTATTTCTAATAAGATATTAAACAGATAAAACCTTGTAATGTGAGCCATACACTAATTTCAGTGCTGTAACTTAATTTACATGGATTTGTAAAGACATCGTGCTATAAATACATGGCATAGACCATTAGGGCACCGTTGCACCAAGATTTCATTTTGAATTTTATAAGTTTGTCTGAGATTATTGTCATTGGCGAGTCTGCTGCCACTGAAGATTAAACTTCTTCTGCTTTCCAACTGATAACAATATACACTGGGATATGTTATATTTTTCTTCGACTGGCAGTTATATATGGGCCTCAAGCAGTGTTGATTTACAGTGGAGTCCATGGTCTTCAACCAGTGATTCCCAGCAATATCCTCAAAGGCCGCCACACGGGCCAGGATTTATTTTAAACATCATGACTAGTGCGGTTTCAGGGCCTGTTGAGTATTAATTGCCTCGCCGGTGTTCACACACTGTTTAACCTTGACATGAGGGTTGGGAATCTTACCGTATCCTTCAAATATAGGAAGTGATGGATAGCTAGACTAAGATATGGTAACGACGGCATCTGGTCCCCAAGTATTAGTTTCTGCTCTGCGCTCATTACCATTAAGGGTACTTCATGTTCACAATGTGAGCAATCCTCTCATCACCAAAGTGTCCCAGTATGTGCATTTTAATGTAACTCTTTGCGCAGGATGAACACTCTCCACATGCCCTGGTCCACAGATGTAATGCAGCTTTCTGCTTTGACTTACAAGACCTACTATGTTACTAGAAAATGCGATGGGTAATTAGTACAATAGCTCTCTTACTAAAGAAGATGAAATTATAAATCTCTGATCTGCAAATATTCAGCAAATGCCAGAAGACTTTACTCTTTGAAGATGGGAACACAAAGTGCTTATTAGAAAAAAGCCAAATGTAACTATTTATTACACATAGTGTGTTAAGTTTTATGAAGGACATTTCCTCTAACAGGAATGTGTTATATTCTCCATAATATAAGAGAAAAAATGCAGATGCAAAAGAACAAAAAAATATTTAGGATGTTGGATATCTATATTACCAACAATTGTCTCGGGCGACAATGGGTCCTATTCTATTACAAGTCCGCAAATGCCTCAAACTCATAAATTTGGCAAGTTTTTTTTTTTTTTTTAAATAAATGTTTAGATGTATTCTATTGCCTCCAGACGGCAAATTCTGTTCGGAAGGCTAAACACATAAACCCTGCCTTTTTAAGTCTGATTTTAGGGGGAGTTATCATATAATCGGACAATATTTAAGCAAGCCCATAATTTACTTTAGACACAGCCAATAGTAAATGAGACAGGCATCCTGACATCAGTAAAACATGGAAGTTACACGTAACCTGCAATCTGAGGCTACCAGTTAGTTAAAGCCAAAAAGTAATATTTATCGATAGGACTCGCAATCAAGCACTATATAAAATGCATTAGATCATCTGTTTTAGTCCATGTGGGTTTCATGACATGTATCAACCCCTTGAGCCCTGGGATTAAAATTACTCATAAAAAACTATTACAAATATTTTTTTTATTGCATATTTTGGGGTTTGACACTGTTGTGCTACTAATTCTAATGTATTTCCATACTATAAAAGTACAGTAGTGTCTGTCTAATTGCTGGTACAGCTCTAATAAATGTTTGAAAAAGCCATTGCAAATCCTATATAGAACTCGTAATATTTTTGACAGAAACATGATACTTTTCCGTTGCAAGTCAGACTTTACTCACGAGCTACGGACCTAATAAAATATCGATTTTGTTTAACTTTAATTATTTAGAGCTCGTAATATTCGAGCTGTGCTAAAACCAATGGAGTTCTAAGGCCGGTTTTGCTTCTTTGGCTCGCCGTAGTGATTGTAGGCGAGGAATACACGATCGGACTGCGAGTAGCTAATAGAATATATTTAAGTATTAAGAGCAGTTTTAAGGGTATAGAAATTTACGAATTAGGCATTAGAATAGGGCCCTGTGTGACAAACTGGCCAACAATAGCCTATATGGCACTAGGTTCTTTATGTGTCTGGACCAGAGATGTAACCCCCAAGCTCCTTCACGCCCTTCTTCTGCTCTCCATCCCAGTTCCTGCAAACATATTTTAAATAATTTTAAAGCTCTTTAAATGCCTTATAATATTATATACACTTGTAATTTTATGCTACAAGACCAGAAAAGATAGCATATTAAATATATGTCTTATTTAAATAATGTTTCTGATTATATATATATATATATATATATATATATATATACACACACATACAGTGGATATAACAATTCTACACACCCCTGTTAAAATGTCAGGTTTCTGTGCTGTAAAAGAATGAGACAAAGATAAATCATTTCAGAACTTTTTCCACCTTTAATGTGACCTATAAACTGTACAACTCAATTGAAAAACAATCTGAAATCTTTTAGGTGAAGAAAAAAAAATAATGTGGTTGCATAAGTCTGCACACCCTCTTATAACTGGGGATGTAGCAGTGTTCAGAATTAAGCAATCACATTCCAAATTGTGTTAAATAGGAGTCAGCATACACCTGCCATCATTTAAAGTGCCTCTGATTAACCCCAAATAAAGTTCAGCTGCTCTAGTTGGTCTTTCCTGAAATTTTCTTAGTTGCATCCCACAGCAAAAGCCATGGTCCACAGAGAGCTTCCAAAGCATCAGAGGGATCTCATTGGTAAAAGGTATCAGTCAGGAGAAGGGTACAAAAGAATTTCCAAGGCATGACGAAAGGCTTTTCTTGCGAAGAAAACATCCAAGCCAGTCTACATTTTGCAAAAACACATCTGAAGTCTCCCAAAAGCTTGTGGGAAAAGGTGTTATGGTCTGATGAAACCAAGGTTGAACTTTTTGGCCATAATTCAAAAGGATATGTTTGTCGCAAAAACAACACTGCACATCACCAAAAGTACACCATACCCACAGTGAAGCATGGTGGTGGCAGCATCATGCTTTGGGGCTGTTTTTCTTCAGCTGGAACTGGGGCCTTAGTTAAGAGGGAATTATGAATAGTTCCAAATACCAGTCAATATTGGCACAAAACCTTCAGGCTTCTGCTAGAAAGCTGAACATGAAGAGGAACTTCATCCTTCAGCATGACAACCACCCAAAGCATACATCCAAAACAAAAAAAAGGAATGGCTTCACCAGGAAATCTGTGGGGTGATCTGAAGAGGGCTGTGCACAGGAGATGCCCTCGCAATCTGACAGATTTGGAGTTTTTTTGCAAAGAAGAGTGGGCAAATCTTGCCAAGTCAAAATGTGCCATGCTGATAGACTCATACCCAAAAAGACTAAGAGCTGTAATAAAATCAAAAGGTGCTTCAACAAAGTATTAGTTTAAGGGTGTGCATACCTATGCAACCATATTATTTTATTTTTATATTTTTTCTTCCCTCTACCTAAAAGATTTCTGTTTGTTTTTCAATTGAGTTGTACAGTTTATAGGTAACATTAAAGGTGGAAAAAGTTCTGAAATGATTTATCTTTGTCATTTTTTTACTGCACAGAAACCTGATTTTAACAGGGGTGTGTAGACTTTTTATATCCACTGTATGTATGTATGTATGTATGTATGTATGTATGTATGTATGTATGCATGTGTATATATATAAATATATATATATTTATATATATATATATTTAGTAAATAAATAGAACATTTGTGTTCAGATTTGAACATCTAAAACAAGTACGAGAAATACAGTTATTACACTGCATTCTGGGAACCTGGAAAAGGCTTCGCTCTTCAATCCATTACCTTTTTTAAAAATTTTAAGCACATGCCTTGTGTATCACACATACAACTAGCTTAGTTTCAATACCACAATGATTAGCTCTCTCAGGCAGGCCCTGCTTTACAGTCTGTGCAGTAACCATATTTGTTACTGGCACACCTTACACGTGTGCCAGATAAATGTCAAGTTTAAACTAAGTAGTTGCACTAGTAAGTTCGATTGAATTTCTGAAATCTGTAAAAAAAAAAAAGGTTGTTACTTTTAGCGGTTTGTGATCCTTTATATTTTTAAATAAACACATGATTTTGTAACAATCTGCATTACCCGACCTCTCTGTCTGGTCATAAGAAGTCACACAAACACAAAAAAAGCTATGTGTTTATATAGGCATATTGGTACATATAATTTTTATATAACCATGTTAAACATGATTTAGCATTAAAATACAATCTGGCTAAACTAAATAAACAGACCTTAAAGGAAAAGAGAAACAAAGATTTTGAGCTGGAGTACAAATATACAGTACAAATTGATTTATTTAAAACCGTTACAAAAAGCACAACAAAATATAGATTAATGCTTTGTTAAAGATCAGGTAGCATAATAGGATAGAAGCACCTGCGTAGGTCTAAGGCTTCTTAAGATGCATAATTGGTTATAGGTTATTATATGAAATATGCTCTGTGTTACACACTTATTATGAAGAAACTGGACAGACCATCTCAAAAGCTGACAATCTTTTAATACTGGTTTGCAGCAGTAAAGTGCTTTCTCTCACTTACTGTATTATACTTACTGATAGTGTAAGACTTTTCTCTATAGTTAGGAGCTATGATCAGCTCCCCACTCTTTGGCCATAGCATTGAATGTGTAAGGAGGCAGACTTGATTCACTAAGGTGACACATCAAAGGTCCTAGTTATTGCTGCAGAAACTAAGAACATAAACATATAAATAAGCATGATTACAATTGGTTGCCATTACAATTTTTAGTGTACGTGATAATTGACCTTCAAAGTTGGATATTTTACGCATACACTACATGAAAAAGACTTCCTACTCGTTTAGATGACTACTGAACATATATAAATATTACATTTGTGATACAATTTGAATGTCAAAAAATAAGTTAAGAAACATCTTTCTTGCTCAGGTTTCCTAGAAATACAGTCATGGCACGGCACTCTGGGAAACTGGGTGGGGACGTGTAAATGAGACCACTATGCACTCACACTTAAAGAAAATAAAAAAAACTTTATTTATGGCACCTTTTAGGCATATGCTTGTGTGTTACACAACTCTAAGCATAGCATAGGATGGAGCCTTGAACAATTCAGTTTTCTCTGTGGTGTTAGTTGGGTACATACATGACAAACAAGTGTCTTTTCGAACTGCAGTGGTCCTTTAAGGAGTTTCTCACATAATCAGTTATCTTGTGCAGTGTGCCCAAAGTATTTCCATATAAGTATATTGAGGTCTTATCAATAGTCTGATCAACTTGTATATTAAAAAAGAATATATATATATAGAAGTCATTAGTAGAATGGGAGGACTTTTTCATTACATTTATGCTTAAAATACTCAACTCCAAGCTCAATTATCTAACACTTCCACTATTCTTTATAGAAGTACCAATTGTACGTATATTTTATTTGTACTTTTCATTACTGCAATAACTGGGACTTTTGTTGTGTCACTTTAAATTGGCTTCATCTAGACCAGGGGTCGTCAACCTACTGCCACTTTTGATGGTAACATTTCCTTAGCGCCCATCGGTGCCGCAGTAACTCAATTTACCATATCTCATTTCTGGTTACATGAATAATATGACCCTAGCCCTGTACTTACTAGATAGTGATCCAGTCCTGACTGCTGTCCCTAGGCTCTCTCACCAGCTCTCCAACCGGTCAAGAGTGGTGCTGTGGGTCTCCGGCGTCTGACGTCACTGGTCAGGGACGCCACCTAGCGATTACCACCTACCCACCATGAAAGCTTGAAACTAGTGGGCAGTAGGGACTAGATTGACAACAACTGATCTAGACTGAATCCCCTCTTTTAGCCAGTAATTTAATATTTTTCTTGATTGTGCACAAACCAGAGCAAAGTAATATGAATTCATGAATAACGATTAAATCAGTGACACATCCAACTGAATCAATTAAAGGACCACAGAAAACCTGCTTTCCGATTAATTATATAGAGCTATTGGTAAAAATAATCCCTTGCACGGCATGACTCCCCACACAGCATCTTAAAGGGCCACTCCGGTCAATTTTTTTTATATTGCTTTTTGAATAACTAAACTTGTTAATGGGCAAAATATTTTAAGAAAAAGAAAAATGAACAAAGATTTTATGGGTTTAGCATATATATTCAATACTCCTTTACTGCTGAGTTCTATTTTCTTTTCTGAGCTGATTATATCTGCTAATTTTGCAGGTGGGTGTGTCCTTTTAAACTAATAATCTCTCATTTTGCAGATAGAAGCTTCCTCTACATTCAAAGGCTCTTCCCAAATCCTAAAAAATAAAACAGTAGATTCCACAACAGCATAAGTACATTAAAAAGGGGCAAAATTAGAGGCTGTATAATTATTTTACATTTTTTTGCCTTTCTTCAAGAGTAGATTTTCAAAAACATATTTAAAAACAAAGGACTATAGTTTTTCTTTGAAGGACCACAAAGATGAAAATGTAGAGAGACCGTCTTGATAATTAGCAGAATATATTTAAAAAAAAAAATAGTCAAAACACCACCTTTCATTTTTATATTCAATTCTGCTTTATTGGGGGTAGATTTATTCCATAACCTGCCATGTCACCTGGGAGGGAAACTGAATGTATATTAAATCTCAGTTCCGTTCTACTTAAATCCCTGGAAAAATGAGGTGGAACTAACAATAGGATCAATTGGAAGTCCATATTACAATGCATCACCCCACAGGTGACATACAAGGAAAGAAAATAAAGCAATGGACACCCACCATAAAGGTACAATTCAGCGGTTGACTTTTTTATATTCTATTTAGGGGCCAGATTATCAAGAAACCCTTTTAGGAGCCAGTAACATGTATAATACCTAAAAAGTTAAGAGCCAACAGTAACATTTTAAGAGCCATGGCTCCCTGGATTTGTCAAGTCCTAGGATAACTGAATATGATAATTAACTGTGTTTATAAATGTTTAATTTCTACAAAAATGTTCCCCATTAACAAGTTAGCTCATAATAATATACTCATTTAAAGGACCTTTTTTTTACAAAGAATAGAGGGGGAGATGGATGCTGAGCAAGGTGGGATCTTAGAAGCAATACAACACAAAATAAGTCAAAACGTAATTAAAAAATATATTTTTTCCCAAAAAAATAGCTCTAAAAACTAGTCAAAGTGAAAGAATTGTTTTAGTGCGCCTTTAAGAGGGAAAGAGTCAAAAGCACGAGTGTAGTGACTGTCGTGGGCACGAGCAAGTGCTGGGTCAGAGTGGTTACAGGTGCCTTCTAAAGCAGGTTTGGCAGTGTGGAAAGTTGGCAATAAAAAAATAAAATAACACTACACACCAAGTCTATTTTAGATCTAAGATCAATATATATATTATATAACATAGCTTGTCTCTGCAGGTAAAGCTTTCAGTCAGAATCATACAAGGTGCAGCCAAGCAAAAGACTGAGCTACAAATGAACGATTAGTGCAGATTACAGCATCTGCCTGTATTATTGCACTGTTCATGTGTTGGGGTTTATCCAGAAACCTGCTACTCCAAGACAGGGAGCTGGCTCAGTATTGTCACCTTATCATCTGGTTCCGATTAATTCCCAGATGCACTGTGTATGGGTGTAGGACCCCGCGTTACTGTCAGTCACAGCTGTGATAGAAATTACAGGAGATTAGGAATGAAGACACTGGTCACCCTATACTTGTGCACTGTAATTATAACGTGTAAAATAAAAACTAATCCCAAATGGGTAAAACCAACAGAAATAACAATAATAAAGTAATCCCATTTCATTAGCTGGACAGCTCAGAGCCCTGTCTAGAAGCCAGGAAGACATCATCCCTACGTTCATTATCCATTCCAATTATCCAATCCATGTGGAAACAAAGTACAGACCATCGACACCTGTCTAATTTGCCTCCTACTACACTTGCCTAAACATATAAAAATATTACACTAGTTGAACTGACAAAGGTCAACTGATTCACATAAAAGAAAGCATTTACTTTAATAATTATCATTTCTGTGACTACGTTTTCCTACAAATCCTCCTGTACTTCTCATAATTTCTGGAGCACTGATGCCGCCAAAGCCTCACAAATTATCCCTGTACTCTTAACTTCTTAACTGTGCAAATTAATGGTTTGCTGTGGGGAATCTCCATTACTTCCCTGCATTGGACCGTCCTTCTATGGACAGCTTTACCTCTTGTGGAATGAAAGAATGACGAGCAGGTGAGGGCCGGGTATCTGCACCCTGCACACTATATCTTTGGCCTCCTGGACCTGACCAGTTTGACTGGGCAGTGGAAACAGAGTACAATGTCCTGGCATTGGAGCTACCCATGCCATCCTTTTGAAGCAAACTCTGCTTCTCAGGATCTCTTTCTGAAAATAAAACAGGTTCCCTTGTATGTAATGCTGCTTTCTCCATTGGATGAGGCATGACCTGACTTGTGGATGTGCCACTCTTATTTAAACTCTGCAAACTGATTGATATGCAAACATCTCCAACTTGAAGTCGATGACATGGAAGTGCAAAAAGCTGAGCTGTCTGTCTGGGACTACAGGATGACCATCCCTGTCCATAAACAAAGAAAGGATGTTCAGGAGGGACGTCAAGACAGACTTTACTCTGCTGCTCTCCTACTACAAAATGCAGAGTCACAAACCCTGGCCATTTGCCCTCTTGGATGTCCACAACGGTGCTTGAATCAATCTTTAGACCACCACTAACCTCAGCACTGCGCACAAAGTCCTGTGTTTGTAGGTCTTCCACTCTCTTTAATTCCCCTGTTGCCAGCTGAATAATAGCCCCTTTCATAAAGTGTGAAGGTAATGCAGTGGAATGTATGGGCGGTGCACCCGCGTGTGGAGAGTCTCTTTCTGAAAGGGTGTCACATTTCTGCCCCTCTGGAGATTTTATCCCTTGAGCTTTAGAAGCATGCTGTGTAGTTTCTGAAAACCTGATCTGTTCAGGGCAGACTGTAGCTTGCACAGCCTCTCCATTGGCAATAACGGTGGTTTTCTCTGTGTACTTGGGAATATGCTGTTCTATGTACACACCTCTGAGATGTCCTCTCTCTAGTGTTGAACTGGCTACGTTTCCATGAACAGAGACACCTCTTGGCTCCCTCTGCTGCTCATTAGAAAGCTGCTTTAATGGGCTCATAACTTTTCTCTGAAGGGCTGTTGCACAGAATTCCTGTGAGGCCAGGCCTCCGACCACTCTCTGAACTTCTAAGTCTGTGTCTGGAGTGCTCCTGTGGGTCAGCAGAGTTGCCTCTGACCTTTGTGTTGCATGCCCTGAATACACATCACAATCAAGCATATTGTCACCTGCCCCCATTACAACCTGTTCGTTGTTATTACGGATATACAAGTCCATGGGCTGACTAGCCCGGCGGCTAGAGACACCATCAGCCACTCTCTGGGATCCATTGGTTGAAGAATTAATTGTGTTTCTGTCAGTGGGGGAGGGAGAACCAGTGTGGGTGTTGGGTGGACATGACAGGAGCATTTCATGCACAGGAAATGCTGCTGGCAGCTGTGAAGAATGCTCATAAAATACAGGCACTCTCCCTTTTGTGACATCTACAGGCACAACACCCATTAGGACAGAGGGAGATTGAGCAGTTGTAACTTTGTTGTAGGAGTGAGGAGATGAAGTCTGGGGTGGGGGTGTGACACCCTCTGTAAGGATGGAATTATATGGCACATAATGGGGAACATGAGAAGCAGACAAGGTTGCTGGAGGAGATATCACAGCACGTTGAAGGAAGCCAGGAGGTACGGCATATGGAACTGCATAAGGAGATCCAAGAAACTGAACAGAGGTGTGTGAGATGGGAGTATAGTGAATAGATGGGTAAGAGATGCCCGGGTGCTGAATCAGGGGAGATGCTACACTGAAGGATGGAGGAATGGAGGCCATATTCACCACAGAGTGCATTTCAGATGGTGAGAACGTGGCAGATGGCACAGCCACTTTGTACAGATTACCATACTGATCTACAGTGACAGTCTCAGGCCCATCACCAGCAACTTCATATCTTACCCCATGCCCCTGTCCGGTTGATACTAGCACCCCACCAGACCAGCCAGAAGCTTCGCTGGCTGTGCGGTCATTGGCACAGGTGACCTCTACCCTGGGCTGTTCTTCTATGCTCACACTGTTCTGTATCAAATCCCGTTTCTTTGGTGGAAGACATTCTTGGCTCCTCTCGTATGCAGGCTTCATGCTGCTTCCTGCTCTTGGTGGAACCTCTATGGCTTTGTATTAGCTTCATGGGTATCTCACTGGAATGATCTGTGATTTCACCACTCACGTCTTGTGGGCATCTTATAAGTCTAATATCTGCAAGAAATATAAAGCATACTGTATGAATGTACAGAGTGGCAAAAGTCAAAACAGATAAGAATGAACAATGCAACCCTGGGACTTATATTATGAGATATGAATTTTGATAGAAAGAATGTGAAAATACACTTGCACAATTTTCTAACTAATACCTTATATATATATCCTAATCTTCAGGACATTTTGGTACTATTTATCTAATTAAATAATGTATCAACGTTTTAACCTAAAAAAAAAAAAAAAATCTTTAAAAAGGAGAATTCAGGCGAAGCTAGCACCATGGTAAGTTGGCAGACTCAAGAACCTCCTACTAACTTTCTAGCTCTATTGCATATAAACTGGAAGTAAATTAGTAAGTTTGAAGCCAACAGTTTGTCAGATTAAAATATTAAATATTTTTTTTCTGTTACAATTGAAGTTAAGGGTAAATATAAAACATAGTCTGTTTTATTTTCCATACAGCACTGTATATGGAATTCATAATTTTATAATTTTAAAGCTAGATAATAGAAGGAGAGATATATCCTGCCACCCTGCAATATGGACAAACTTACAATCTGCAATGCATTTGTGTGCAGTGCAAACAAGGTTAAATTAACATGGAACAAAGCCGCAAAGGGAAAACACCTAGACATACAGACTACTCCTTCTTACACACACTTATATATATATATATATATATATATATATATATATATATATATATATATATATATACATATATATATATATATATATATATATATATATATATATATATATATACACACACACACCCCACAGGACTGGTACAATAATCAATAATTTCTTCCTATCTATATAAAAAAAGAGACTGGTCACAGTAGCCCCACCCCGAATTCACAAACAGTCGCAGAGCAACCTTTAACTGCAGGTAAATACAGTATATTCAATACATAGACTCCCATATTTGAGGCAAACACACCGTCCTCAAGTTGCTAACATAAAGACACAGTCTTGAAAATCTCTCAAATACATACAGAGCACTCTTATCTTGCTCATACTGACTGACAGCACACTCACATATAAAGATATTGACACAGCACTCGCACAGTGACAGGTCCATACCCCTTTATTGGTCCTACGTATGCACGCGCGTGCGCGCACACACACACAAACACACGCAGCCCTCCCCAACCATACTCAAATTCAGACACAGCCTCTCCTCAACTACACTCACATCCAGACACAGCACCCCCAGCTACACTCATATCCAGACGCAGCACCCCCCAACTACCCTCATATCCAGACGCAGCAACCCCCAACTACACTCATATCCAGACGCAGCACCCCCCAACTACACTCATATCCAGACGCAGCACCCCCAACTACCCTCATATCCAGACGCGGCACCCCCCAACTACCCTCATATCCAGACGCGGCACCCCCCAACTACACACATATCCAGACGCGGCACCCCCCAACTACACTCATATCCAGACGCAGCACCCCCCAACTACACTCATATCCAGACGCAGCACCCCCCAACTACACTCATATCCAGACGCAGCACCCCCCAACTACACTCACAATTAAGACACAGTCCACCTCAACTACACTCACATCCAGACACGGCACCCCCCAGCTACACTCATATCCAGACGCAGCACCCCCCAACTACACTCATATCCAGACGCAGCACCCCCCAAGTACACTCATATCCAGACGCAGCACCCCCCAACTACACTCATATCCAGACGCAGCACCCCCCAACTACACTCATATCCAGACGCAGCACCCCCCAACTACACTCATATCCAGACGGAGCACCCCCCAACTACACTCATATCCAGACGCAGCACCCCCCAACTACACTCATATCCAGACGCAGCACCCCCCAACTACACTCATATCCAGACGCAGCACCCCCCAACTACACTCATATCCAGACGCAGCACCCGCCAACTACACTCACAATTAAAACGCAGTCCACCCCAACTACACTCACAATTCAGACGCAGACCACCCCAACTACACTCATATCCAGATGCAGCACCCCCAACTACACTCATATCCAGATGCAACTACACTCATATCCAGATGCAACACCCCCAACTACACTCACATTCATAGGCAGCCCACCAACTACACTCATATCCAGATGCAGCACCCCCAACTACACTCACATCCAGATGGAGCCCACCAACTACACTCACATTCAGACGCAGCCCACCAACTACACTCATATCCAGATGCAACACCCCCAACTACACTCACATCCAGATGCAGCCCACCAACTACACTCACATTCATACGCAGCCCACCAACTACACTCACATTCATACGCAGCCCACCAACTACACTCATATCCAGATGCAGCACCCCCAACTACACTTATATCCAGACGCAGTCCACCCAAACTACACTCAGATCCAGATGCGGCCCACCAACTACACTGACATCTAGACGCAGCCAACCAACTACACTCACATTCAGATGCAGCCCCCCAACCACACTAACACAGATGCAGTCTCCACACCCAGACACAGCCCAATACAAACTAATACAGCAATAACCCATTTAATGTTCCACATGCATTCCTGCATGCAGGAGCGCAATGTGGAAAAAGCTCTAAACAGGGCATTATATTGCTATATTGCTCAGACATCGAATCGGAGAGCACTGAGCAGGCACTTAACGGACTAAAGAGGGTTTGACAATCAAAAACAGCACTATTGCTGGGTTTAGCATTAAGCAGAGAATTACATGGAAAAAGAGATCTATAGAGAATTGGCACTCAGAGGGGTAGCGTTAAGCGCAGTACATATTTATAAAAATGGAACAACTTGTCTGCAGATATTAAAAAAGGGTTGCAAGGCAGTTCTACATTTTTTACAGGACAGCTCTGTTTATCGTAACATTATCTAAATATCCTTAAGGCTTAAATCTATACACATCGCAAACCCACCACACTCCCATGTACATACTATAGATCTTTGCCCATCACCCATAACCACATATAGCTAAACACCCACATGGACATAATGTGTATTACAGCCCTTGCATCAAGATCCACAATGACAGTCATGTGGTTTATAATAACCTCTTACATCCAGGCATAAATAAAGCCATCACAAGACCATATTATATACAGTAATGCTTAAACTCAGAACCACAAAGCACTACAGAATATAATGACTCACATTTTATACTCTAACCCTAATACCCAGACCCTGCACAGCAATACAGTATTTAATAGCACATTCACGTAGAACCATACCAAATTATTATTGTTTATTTGTAACGCGCCAACATATTCCGTAGCGCTATACAGGAGTTGTGATCAAGGCAAAACAATATTAACACATTACAAAGATGGAGGGCCCTGTCCTTGAGCATAGAATCCGATGTCCATAGAGCTTTCCCAAAGTGCTGTGCAAGAGTGAAAACTCACAGACTTACAATATGTCATGCAATATAGAATTGTTGTTTCCATTCAAACCAACACCCAGCCACTATACTCACAGGACCACCTGTATACTCTAACACACAGGCCCAAATCATCATTGTAATACAGTACATAATAGCCATTTCATCCAGACCCACATCAAGCCCTCATACCCATATTAGCCTGTTATATATAGTAGTCATTTCCATTAAAACCAACATCCCAGACTCATATGCCTATTATTATTATTATCTTTTATTTGTATTGCGCCAACATATTCCGTAGCGCTGTACAGGGGATAAGAACAAGGGAAATACACGTTTAACAAAATTAAAAAAGTTGAAGAGCCCTGTTTTGAGCTTAGAATCTTAGCAGAAAGTGCTTTATCCCAAAGCACCCTACAAGACTAGAAACTCGCTGCCTACACTGTATACTGTAATCCTATAATCCAGATGCTCTTCCAACCCACACAGCAATACAGTATGTAATAGCCATTCCACCCAGACCCACATCAAGCCTTGACACCATTATCCCCAATTACATATAATAGTCCTTTACATGTAAATCCACACCCAGACTCACTTGTCCACACTGTAACCATAATATCCAGACCCTCATCCAAGCCCACACCTACACAACATGTAATATCTGTTCCATCCAGACCTCACACCCAGATCCCCATGCTATATATAATAGTCCTTTCCATTAAAACCCACATACAGTGCCCAGACTTGCATGTCCACAATATAATAGTAATATCCAAACCTTCATTCGACCCCATATCTACATAGCAATGCAGTATGTAATAGCCATTCCATCCAGACCCACATCCAGCCCTCACACCCAGATCCCCATATAACAGCCCTTTCCCTGTAAGACCACATCCAGCCCCAGACTCACATGTCCTCACTGTAACCCTAACATCCAGACCCTTATCAAAGTCCACACCTACACAGCATGTAATAGCCATTCCATCCACATCCAGCCCTCACACCCAGATCACCATATTTTATATATATATATATATATATATATATATATATATATATATATATATATATATATATATAAAATGGCCCTTTACATGTACACTCACATGCTCACACTTTACACCCTAACTCTTTCACCCATCCCCTCCCTGTGCACTCACCGGCCCATGTTATCATGTTGTTGCACAGTCCTGTCTATGTCTCTTCCCTCACATCCTGCTGTCTTCTTCTCTCTCTCTCCTTCCCCGCAGCCGGCCTCCCCTATCTCTCCCGGCCTCTCACTCTCCGGCCCCGGCGCCTCCTCGCGGCCTTCTCTGAGTACAACACCCGTCGCACCAACCTCTCGTCACTGTGACGATTCCATAACAACCGGCGTCCATTGATGACACGATATTACGTCAGCCATAGCTACCGGGCACGTGACCAACGCAGCGCATTAGTCATCAATGAGAGACGGACGTTACTCACGTGGTTACCATGGTTACTAACATATTACACATAACTGACGTGAGATTACAAGAGCATTTTGTTTAATAAATGTTGCTTTATAGAGATTGAGCAAACATAACTGCTTAAACATACATTTAAATTATATAAAACTATTTTCCATGAACCAAAGAAAAATTGTAGCAAGTACTTTGTCTATTACGACAAACATCAATATCAGTTCCTGGCAAGAAGTGGAGGCAGTGACAGATTTTATTTTCCTGTGATCCGAGGTCTCTTCAGATGGTGACCGTAGTCATGAAATGAAAAGTCGTTTGCTTCTAGGGAGTAAAGCTATGGCAAGCTTGGGCAACCTATTAAAAAAGATATTACACTTTCAACAAAGGTCTGCATATTTAGATCTATGGTATTGCCAATAGTAAGATACGGATGTGAGAGCTGGACCATAAAGATGTCTGAGCGCCATAGAAATGACGCCTTTGAATTGAGGTGTTGGCGAAAACTGTGTAGCGTCAATTGGATTGCAAGTAAATCCAATAAATCAGTAAATCCAATAAATCAGTACTTCAGGAAATCAAGACAAACTGATCACTGGAAGGTTTGATCATGAGGCTGAGGCTCGAATATTTTGGCCATAACATGCGAAGACAAGATTACCTAGAGAAGACTCTGATGGGGGAAAGATTGAAGGCACAGGAAGAATGGAACCACAGAGGTGGAGATGGATAGATGAGGTCATTGAAGCAATGAACATGAGTTTGACAAAACTCAGAGGGTTGTGGCTGACAGATGTGCATAGAGTGCTGGGTCCATAGGGTCACAGAGAGTCGGACATGACTGAACAACAACTATATCTGTTAAATGTTAAGTTAAAAAATAAGAACATGCAGCACGAAATTGTAGGTACACTCAATTTTTTTTAAAGTATACTGTATTAAAAGCATAATTTTAATACATTGAAGAGATCTCTACCCAAAGTATAAAGAAGACTAATTAATAATCAAAAAGTGCAATCTTGCATAAACGTCACCAAATAAATCCTCAGCTCCACTCAGCAGTTTTTCTGCATACATATAAAGTCCCCGCTCACAAACAAAAGCCTTATTTATTTATTTGATAAGGCATTTTTTTTTTTCATTTGACCACTTTTCCTATACTGACAGGTTACATTTCACTAAAATTAAGCTGATAAAGCAACAATAAATGGCAGCAGATTATTTACAAGCCACAGTAATATCTATACATTTGTTTCTTTAGTTACTGATTAGCAATAAAATTCATAACTGAAGAAAAAAAATTAAACTTATAATTGCAATTAGCATTGCTGCTCCTAGCAGATGAGCTTCTCCCCACCCCTTTCTGCCCAGGAGGCTGTCCTAAATATTTTCCGACAGGTCTAGGTTTCCCTGCAATAACCACTGCAGGCAACAGATAAAGACTCATAGCAGAACGGTCAACTTGATATTTTCTCCCACCTACTGGACACCTGATAGGGGCTGAAAAGCAACATATCCGCTGACAATGCATTGATACAATTTGTTCTACATATAGCAACATTGGTAAAATCACTGTAAGAGTGTTGTAATAATGGGATGTTGTTGTTCAGTCATTCAATCATGACCCACTCTCTGTGACCATATGGACGGAAGCACACCAGGCACATCTGTGTGTGTTTCTGGTTGTGCTTCTGGTTTTCTAGGCAATGATAGTGGAGTGGGTTGCCAGCTCCTTCTCTGACCTCTCACTCTGACCTGCCCATCTTCAGTGATCCTACATTGTATAGCTCACAACCTCATTGAAGTACACAAGATCCTTCACCATGACATAGTAGTGAACCAGAAGGGGAATAAACAGATTGACAGACTGTGCCATGTCCATGCTGCACCTTATAAAGATACAGAGTATTACTAAGAGGATGTTTATGGGTAACTGCTTACATACCACCACATTGCACACTGCCTTAGGTGTCTGCCACAGTTCAGTACAAGATAAGGAACATTAGAGTATCAAATGTTCTATTGTATATTTCAAAATTGCAAAAAAATGTTCCTATGATGAATGAGTGAGCAGTAATTTAGAAATTCTAAACAATTTTATTATGTAAAAAGGCAACTTCTGCGGTGGCTATATACTTATTTTTTAATTACAAGATGAAGAATTTGGCACTACAGTATTCTATTAATGTATTGTGTTGGTCTATACAACCCAGGTACTATAAACCCCCAACTACCAATTTATTTTTGTCTTCTGTTGCCTGTATGGTGAGGTAGCTCCTATAAAAAAATTGCATTATGACAACAAATTAATATTTGGGTTGTCCTTTTTTCCAGATGAAGTAAAACTAAATTGTCAGTGCTTTGCAGGTTATGTATATGGTTCTTCTCTACCAAGGCCACCTATCTGGGATGGAATCCTGGGTATTGTAGTCCTCGGTGAGCTCAGCTGGAAAGTCCCCAGGGATGGTAACTAGAGAAGGTGTAAATGAAGCACTTGGCTATCAGGTTGCTTTGGTGATTGAACTCAATTACCAGGATAAGGTCTAAGAAAAAGTCACATGGTGGAATTGTATGACACAGGGTCTGCCCTTTTACCTTCTTTTGTTGCAATTCTCAAATTAAATAATTGCTTTGTGCAGTACATTACATTATAACTATAGTAGCGACTTGCCCGTCAAAAAATGACTGCAATATAAATGTAAGGCAGGTAATGCTGTTTGGTACACAAAGTAAGTATTTTTGTTGTTTGAGTACCTTCGGCGCGCATTGCGAGGCTCTTGGTTGGTGTATGTTTAGCTATGAGAGCTCCTTTGGCGCTCATTGCAAGGTTTGTGCTGAAGGTCTTTTGGCTCGCATTGTGAGCCTCTCCCGTGGTGTAGTTGTGCTCCTCTAAACACCGTTGGCGCTCCTTGTGAGGCGCGCGCTGAGTGGCTTTAGCTTTTATTGTGATTTATTTTTTTTTTTTTCTGTGTATGTATTTTGTAATGTTAATTAATTAATTTGTAAAGTTATAAATTAATATACTTTACCTATTTGTAATTAATATATGCAGGAAGCAATATGCTGACGAGCTAACAATCTGTTTTGATGTTCCTGCAGCATACAATGTAGATTTGCACTGTTGTTGAGCTGAGGTGTAAGTGTCAGCAATGTGTGCAGTGTGTAGTGTAAATAGGCTGCGTGCGCGAGGGGAAACCGTTTGTTTAGCTGTGTAGTTCCTCATTTTGTAATGGTAATGTTATTAGTTTGCAGTTAGTGTTGTAAAATGGCCGCGATTGTGTATGTGTTAAGCGGGTGTGGAGCATTTATCTTCCTTCCTAATAGTGTATTTAGTAGGTCGTACGCGTCTGTGTAAAAGGCGTATGTGCTTGGCGGTGTTTTGCGTGCTTAGGGGTCGTGTAGCCTCGTTTTTGTTTTTTCCGGCGGCCATTTTTACTCTCGCTTAGGGGATTTTCAAGTGGCGAAAATCTTTAAATTGTATTTAAAATGGCGTGTAACCTCATTCCCAGACGTTCTGGCTGTCCCCCCTTGCTGTGTGTGAATTTTTTTCTTGTATTTTGTGTGTTTTTCGTGTTTTGGCTGTGCGTGGTGCGGCTGCTAAGTTCGTATTTTGTGCGTCTCGTATTTTTTTTTTCAAAGTGGCGGTTTCCTTTTCTAAGTGTTACGGGCCGTCATTTTTTATAGGCGATTTTTTCAAAGTGCTACTGGTCTCGCACTCTGAATTGCGTATTTGCGTTTTGTGTCAATGTAGTCCCACGGGTTGTAGGTATGATGCGCAAGTCGTGCGGGGTCTTAGGGATGAGTACCAGGGCAAGGAGCGCCTGGCTGGGTTGCGGCCCTGGTTTCAGTTGTTTAATTGATTATATATATATATATATATATATATATATATATATATATATATATATATATATAGTATATAAATAGTACATTCACACATTTTGAGTAGATAGTTCACCACAACAATCATATATATATATATTAAACACAGGTAAGAGAGAGAGGGAAAGCAACATATCTGCTGACAATGCATTGATACAATTTGTTCTACCCTAACCCTCTTACCCTAATCCTTATCCTAACTCCCTAATCCTCTTGCCCTAACCCCCTTACCCTAACCCTCTTATCCTAACCCTCAGCCTAATCCTAACCCTCTTGCCCTAACCCCCTTACCCTAACCCTCAGCCTAATCCTAACCCTCTAAATTAACAGTAAAATCTAATCAACTGCTGGTGGTCAGATAACAGGAAAAATGCCCATCCTTGTTTGCTGCACATTGCTTCCAAACACTAGCTAATTCACTAACGTGGTGTCCTTCATTTTAGAGAAGCATGTGTATGGAGTGTGTCATCCCAGGGCAATGAAAGCTGATACACCTCAATTCAGTCATGACACAAAACTTGCAATAAAATGCTTTCAGTGAGTAGCTACTTTGTTAGAGAAATGACTTGTGTCCCATGGGTGTACTTTTGATAACAATGTGTTGGATTTGTATGTATTGACATTGACTATTGTCTATGTCTCTCCCTTTTACTGCCACCACTGCCTCAACCTTCTGCTTTGCATCAAAAAATGCTTTTTCACTTCTTGATCATACTCTTAGTCAGACTCAAAGTTTTCCAACATATTTTTTTCATGTTACAGTGCTTCTTTAAGCAATCATTATGGATGCACCCAAAATCCAACAGAGGTTACAATTTTTTTTTCTCATTTATTCTTTAACTCTTTCCCTCTTTATTATACTGAAAGTTGGTACTTTAGAGTCATTCAGAGGCAATGGCTTTGTTTGCTGCTACCTGTTCAATAGTCTCTTTTGTTTAGTTTGAACTAGCCTTTAGTAAGATTGAACATTTATATCAAAGAAGACCCCATCATGAATGAGAGTGAAAATCATATCTAGTGATCCTAAAATATCCTACAATATAGATTTATTGCTGTCCAGAAGAATCACTGTAGTACATTTACAACTATAGCTCACATGTTTGTTTGTTGGGCATACAGATATACAAGCAAGAATGCAGTTAAAAATAAGTAAAATGTACTATTTTTTCTTACTTTTGAATGTGTAAGTTTTTCCTCAATCAGATTTACTTATCTCCACCTCCCTGTACCTATGTGGAGGCGTGGCCATCTCTGCCTGGTTGCTGGACTAAAAAAAGTCTAAGCAGTCAGACTGAGTATGCTCAGTAAAAGGGAGCAGGGCTATGATAGCTATTGCACTGCAGCTAGCAGGTTACAATAGAGCTGTTACTTCTATGCAGAACTTCTGTGTGGGGTGGAGCTTACAAATTTAACATTGTAGTCAGCTTCCAAACTCTGTGATCGTCCATCCCCCAGAAATATATGGCCATGCCCGCTGACAAGGCAAAGATAGGAGGATACAAGCAGCTCTGCTTGAGAGGGAAACAGACAATTTAAAAACTAAGAAAAAAAATATAATTTTTTATGAATTTTTAATGGCATACTGTTTTCAATAGCTTTTGCCAACAAATACACATAAGAACTTTTCTTATATATGTACATCAGTGGTCCTTTACTATTTAGGCACCCCCAAAGTAAATGTAATTAGTCCTTCTGTTGGTCATTCAATCCTTGACATTTTGGTAATATCAATGGATAGAATTTTGTTTAGAAGACATAATGTAAAAAAAAGTTTTGCAGTAGCTGCTTGTGACTATACTTTTATTAGTTAGTTTGAGAATGAGGAGGGGTATTTCATATGGATTGAATTGAAATAATACTGTGTTTAAAATTATTTGTGGTCTTCAGTTACTTGAGTGGTCGTATAATTTAGTCAGGTTGTAAACATGAAAATTAGGCATTTGTACTCCCCCCTAATTATTTGGTACAATAGTTGCAAGTGTTATTGGCTGTGTATGCTTTGCTCTACAATATTTAATAATTTTGTGAATATTTACCGTTCTCTTTTGTACAGAAAAGTATATGGAGTATATGTACACTATGTTAAGCAGTCTGTGAAGAGACCATCTTCAGGGTAATACCAGGGTTTTGGTGCATGCTTATATGTTGTGTCCATCACCAACAAGGGAATACCTATATACTATCAACCGCTCATACTGTTTAGACACATAACATGTCACTGTCTCCTTGTTAGAAGCATGGGACACTAGTAGTTTGATGCCCCTCCACTGTAGCACCACCTAATGGCCCCAGATTGTCCCTAGCTATGCAACATGACAGCTTTCATGAGGAAGAACAGCAAGAAAGAGAGAGGTTCCAGAAGGTGAAAACCTATTTCTCTGCGGGCTTTTTAGAAGTAAGTGAAGTATAGATTTTATGTCATAACTAGTCGTTTGCCCGCCATAAATGATGGGATATTATTTATTTAGTTTTCCCCCCACCCATTTCCATTTCCTTCTATCTCTTACCCCCTCTCCCGCCCTTGTGTCTCTCTTTCCTCCCCCTCTACCTCCCCTGTGTCTCTTTCCCCCTCTCCCTCCCTTGTGTCTCTTTCCCCCTTCTCCCTCCCCTATGTCTTTCCCTCCCCTGTGTCTCCCCCACTATCCCTCCCCTGTTTCTTTCCCCCGACGTGTCTCTTCCCCCCTCTCCCTCCCCCTTCTTCCCTGTGTCTCCCCCTCTCCCCTCCCTCATCCTCCCCCTCTTCCCTCCCTCTTCCTCCCCTCTCCTCTGTCTCTTCCTCTCCCCTCTCCCCTCCCTCTCCCGCTTCCCCCCCCCCTCCCGTTTTCCGATCCAGCTCACGGCTATTGCAGTGAGCAGCGAATGCACCGTTGTGTCTCTTTCCTCCCCCTCTAACTCTCCTGTGTCTCTTCCCCCTCTCCCTCCCTGTGTCTCTTTCCCTCTTCTCCCTCCCCTATATCTCCCCCTCCCCTGTGTCTCTCCCCCACTATCCCTTCCCTGCATCTCTCCCCCTGTGTCTCTTCCCCCTCTCCCTTCTGTGTCTCCCCCTCCCCTGTGTCTTCCCCCTCTCTCTCCCCCCTCTTCCTTGCCCTCTTCCTCCCCCTCTCCCCTGTGCCTTCTTCACCCCTCTCCCCTCCCTCTTCCTCCCCCCTCCCGTTTTCCGATCCAGCTCGCGGCTATTGCCGTGAGCAGCGAATGCACCCATGTGTCTCTTTCCTCCCCCTCTACCTCCCCTGTGTCTCTTCCCCCACTCCCTCCCTGTGTCTCTTTCCCCCTTCTCCCTCCCCTATATCTCCTCCTCCCCTGTGTCTCTCCCCCACTATCCCTTCCCTGCATCTCTCCCCCCATGTCTCTTCCCCCTCTGCCTTCTGTGTCTCCCCCCTCCCCTGTGTCTTCCCCCTCTCTCTCCTCCCTCTTCCTCCCCCTCTCCCCTGTGTCTTCTTCGCCCCTATCCCCTCCCTCTCCCTCTTCCTCCACCCTCCCATTTTCCAATCAAGCTTGCGGCTATTGCCGTGAGCTGCGAATGCACAAGCGCTCACAGTGTCCCTACTGTGCATTCGCTGCTCTGTTCGGACTTAGGCCCTCATTCAATTGCGATTTGGCCAATTGAATAGGGCTCTAAATAAGCACATAGCATATTTATTTTAAAGAATTTTTTAGTTAGTGAAAACCTTGCTTTTGGATAGATGATTTTTAACTAAAAAATTATTTTAAAAAAATATGTTATGTCCTAATTTAGAGCCCTATTCAATTGGTCAAAATGCAATTGAATGAGGGCCTTAGGAAGTAAGTGTGCACGCTCCCATGGAGTGTTACGCACTTACAACAATTATATTAGTGATTACATTGAGGAGGATTGAATTAATAAATGTAATCAGTTAAAACATTCATACAAAACAAGCATTTTTTTGCCTAAAGTGTCCCTTTAAAGCATGAGGTCTGAATAGTATTCCTGCACCCACACTGCAAGGTCCCTAGGGTCACCCTTGCCATGTCCCCTCAAGGAAATTGGCTCATCCAATGCTGTGTGCAACTGTATAATGTATATGGGATCGTTGGGCAATCAAGTTAATCATTGCAGCAGTTAATAGCAACACTTTTAATAATAGCTTTTTAAATTAAAGTGTTTGCAAAGGTATAAAAGGGGCAGACATTACTACCGTAGTCACATTACTACTGTAGTTAATGAAGTTGAAACTGGACTGCAGGAACTTACTATCATAAATCTTCTGACTCTTCTTTTGTAAAATTTTTGGCTCAAGGTCTTCCAGGATAGACTGAAATACAGACAAAAAAATCCTAAACTGGGAGCTTTTATGAAGGGACTATTTGAATTGGACCAAATTATTTTGTTAAATTTGGTAGTTTACAAAAAAACACTGTAAAGCGACAATGGTCTCCACGTAAAGTATAGATAATATAAGATAGCTTAGCCTGTATTACTTGTAAATTAGTTTCTGTGTTTTAACACAGAAGGTAACCAGTTTAATAGCAGCCCTGAGCATAATCTAATTTTTAAAGAAAATTTAAATTTTTGATTATTCTGTGTATAGAAACTGTTTGGTCTATAGTGTAGGAACTTTATATTAACGTGAGTCAGGGTGGGATTGTTTGCTTTTTACCCATCCGTGTGTTGCATGATATAGAAGAACAGGGTGCCATGTGGGGGTCTGGACTGCTACAACTTTGGCTTTCCTTCCTATATGAATTACTTACACTTCATCCCAATTCACTGGTAAAAAGTATGACAGATCAAACACTTTAATTTTTTTTATCTTTGTGGCTTGCTTTAGTGTTTATTTTTTAAAATTTATACAATTTAGTTTGCATGCAAAAAAAAAAATACCGTACCTTCATATACGGTAATTCTTAAATTACAATGATACTGTTTCCCTGTGTCACCTGACTATTAAAATAATGTGACATAATCATTAAAGAATTATAATTGGATTAGATGATCAGTATGTTGTTTGATCTCTTGACTTTAGTCATCTACGCAACCTTATGATTGGACTAAAAAAACATGTAATAGTTCTGTGATAGCCAGACATTTATGGCCTTTTACTATTAAACCACTACTGTTATAGTCCAGGTCTCAACAAGTAAGGATAGGTATAAAATCTTTTTTGTTTTTTGTTAATCAGAAAACTTGATTTTTTTGAGAGAAAACTTACACTACATTTATTTTCTTGCACAAAAGATCATTTTTATTTCCTAAATAACTTGAAACATTGTTTATATTAATCTTCACTGTTTATAAATTATGAAAGATGGACCATTACAATGGAGGTTTGCCTGTATAGGTTAGTTCGTTCTCTGATTGAGCACCTCTGACTTTGTTGTTTTGTGTATGCAAATTACCCTTAGGGATTAGACTCCCTAAGGGTGATAGAGACTCCAGACGTGGACCCCTTGCTCAATGTGCCTTAGGAGTTCAGCTACACCTCACTAACAAGGCGCAACAAAGGCCAAAACGTATGTCTGGGGTTTGCTGTTTCTTCTGTTCAGGGTAGAATTGCCTGATATTTTGGGGCTGGATCATTCTATTGAGTGACACCAGACTGATATACTACAGAATGTTTCTCCCTGTGAAGGGCACAAGTGAGCTAAAAGAGGTTGCTCTCAGAGTGGGTTATCATGTCCATAGAACTAACCTATTAAGGTTAGTTCGTTCACTGATTGAGCACCTCTGACTTTGTTGTCTTGTTTACCAGTATAACCGCCGTCGCAAATAATTGCATCACATTTGTTTTTTCATCACAAAAAATGCATTGCCACCTACCTTAACTCAATAGTCATCATACAATGTAATAAAGTAATTTATCTATAAAGATAAAAAGAGGGAGAACAGAAAAAGAAAATCATCATGAAAATGTCAATGTTTATTATGTACTAGGAAATTACCCATCAAAAATGACAGGAACAAAGTTGTAAATCTGGCAATGCTGTTTGCCACACAATGTGAGGATTTTGTCCCTCTGAGCACCTTCGGCGCTCATCGTGAGCCCTGTGCTGAGCTCATTCGGCGCTCTCCCACGTGTACTTCAACTTTCCTGCTTTGTAATTCTCACCTTTGGCGCTCATGGCGAGCCCCACGATGAGCGCCTTCAGCACTCATCATGTGGCTAGCAATGAGCAACTTCAGTGCTCATTGCAAGCATCTCCGCCTGTGTACTTTATAGACCTCGCGCTTGAGCACCTTCAGTGCTCATCGCGAGCCCTGCGATGAGCGCCTTCGTCGATCATTGTGTGGCTCTCAATGAGTGCCTTTGGCGATCATGGCAGTGTTACTGCCTTGGGTTAAGTGTTACTGCCTTGGGTTAAATGTTACTGGCTTGTGTTAAGTGTTACGTCCTTCGGGGCTGTTTTTTACTGCCTTCGGTCTCGTTTTCATCCTGTTACGTTTTTTCGTCCGCCATTTGTTTTCTCGCTTAGGCAAGTTTTGATTGAAAAAAAAAACAACAAATTTGCCTCAAAATCACTTGCCACCTCACTCGCAGGCCCCCTGGCTCTCCCCCTGTGCTGTGTGTAAGTGAATTTGAGGCATAATTGTGTTTTTTTGGTGGTCTTTCCAGTTACGTGGTTCAGCTGTTTTACATGCTTTGGTTCTAAGTTCTACGGGGCTCACGATGAGCGCCTGATAATGTGCAAAGGTAGCTGCCTGTCCTAACAACTCCAAAATGAAGGTTAACATACATAAACATACATAAAAGTTTGGTGAAAAAAATGTATACAACATTGAATAATGCCATTGTTAAAATAGTCACATACATCCTAAACATTTTCCAAAAATGTATCTATTGGTCCCCTTGACCATCTCATTGTATAGCCATATTGCCACACCAATTCTTGTTGCGGAGAAGTCATCACCCCATACCACACACCCATAGCATGATCACATCATCATGAAACAGCCTCATCACTCACATTGTGCAGTTACACCGTGACATTCATGTTGTAATTACTTTATTGCATAGACCAGAGTTGGGCAACTATGAGGGTGGCCAATGGTCCTGGATTTCAATCTCTGTATTTCTTTCTGCTTCAGCACATCTGATCTACTCACTTTTTTCTGATTGTTTCATCTGGGCTCATGCATGGCCGGATTTATAACTAGGCAAGCAAGGCATCTTCCTATGGTTGCCTCTCGGAGAGGGGTTCCTTGTGTCATGAGCTAGTTCTTTGTTTGGGGCTGAGGGAGGGGGTGGGTGTGAACAAGGACTTCACCTTCTTAGATCTGGATAGTAAGTAAAAACCAGTGTCTCTTGCCCTTATCTGTAAGAGGAATCATGCTTTATTTTATGAGTTGAATAAGCAAGTCTGATTTGTTTATATGTTATGATTTTTTATTTATACTTGTATCTATTTGAATATCCCCATTCTCCCTTTTCCAGTCCACTCTTTCCTTTTCCATCAGAAGAAGGACATTTTTATAGAGTTATTTGCACATGTACATGTACTAAAGTCTATTATACTTCCTTAAAATAAATAAAATATTTTGTAGAATAAAGCTAATTTTACAAAATTACCAAAGCTCTTAAAAAGGAATTAATAAAATATATTAGAACAAAGAAACACTTGTACCAACATCATGCTACCTGTTATACTAACCACCACCATGATGTAATTACATTGAAATGTTAATTAACAAACAGATTATAAATTAGATTATGAATAGTTATATATGTATAATGCAATTAATAAGCAACTAGATCTATTTCCTAGGGAATGAGGAAACAGAGATGCACATGAGCGTGTGCACTGGGTGTGGCTGAGGAGTTTATGCCTAGGGGTGGCAGGTATATAAATCTGACCCTTGGCTCATCGCAAAGAGAGATTTAAATCCAGGACTGTTGACGGCCCTCTTAGGACCAAAATGCCCACCACTGGCATAGACCCATTGATTTACTAACATACTATTGAATAAATGTTGCGTAGTAATCTCCAGCAGAATTGTAAAGAAGAGGTTTTTGTAGGTATACAGTAAAATATTGGTAATTTTTGTGCACGTTGGTAACATAGTATAGTTGTGTTCCTGAGAAAAATGTAATTGCAAGGCATGTAAGACTTAGAAAAAGGCTCATGGCGAGGCCCAAGATGAGTGCCGAAGGCCATAGGGCTTTTGCGCTCATCACAAGGCACGCACCACTTGAAAAAATTATGGATTTAACGGCTGCCATTTTTTTCAAGCCCGTAACTCGGAACCCGTTCAGAGGCCTCCGAAAGACGCCAATTGATTACAACCTAACACATAGCACAGGGGGAGAGTCAGGGAGCCTGTTAGTGAGGTTGAAAGCTAATTTGTTCTTCAATTTGTGTTGTTTGGAGGTCTGAAAACGGCTAAACGAGTCCTGGAGTCAGAGGTTTGTGTCTCTGTAAGGTCTGTGAAACACAGATATGACGACAACTAGTTGGATGTAAAAAGGAAGATGGCAAAGGAGGCAAGAGCTGCACATGCAACCGGTGGTGGACCTCCAGCCAACATTACATACTGTGGATGAGAGCAGACCCTGAGGGAGTGGATTGAGCCAGTGGCAGTGGTGGGACTACCAGGACAGGTGGACATGGGTGTGCCGAGAACCATGCAGAGTGAGTATCATATCACACCACACACATTGGTGTATGAACTTGGGGGGGGGGGGGTAGAGTGGACAAATACCTCACAGATATCATGATATTTTTATGTATGTATAAATAAGCTTGCACACTGGCTGGTGTAAACAATGAGCTGTATCCCTCTAGAATTATTTTGGCTCCTACACCCCTGCCACACACATAGATAACTGAAAAACAATAGCACTGTAAGCGCTATGGTTATTCCTGAAGATATATGAGGCATTAATAACCATGTAAATCCTGGTAGCAAACATATCATTTTCAAAATTTGTATCAATTAAATGTCTGGCCAATACCTGCAGTTCAAACTGATTATGAGTACAATTTGCTATTATATCGATTGATTTGACATTCAAAAAAGAGTACATGTCTGGGTGTGCGTACTGCGTCATATGTGAAAACAGACTCTGTAGGACTGCATGTGCGAGTCATATACTGTCCTAATCTGGACCATGTCTGAGCTGCATGTTAACAACCGTTGGTGGGAACATGTCACAGATTGGTCAGTCTCACACACTGCACAGCAGATCCAGCAAAGCACGTGTCTGATGCACATGCAGATGGCACACCGTACCTGCAGTACACATATTCATATGAGCCATGATCCACTATGCTCATTATGCAGGCTGTGGTTCATCTGTGTAACACAAGCACCACAGTCAATCACAGGTGACCATGATGTCAAGGATATGGAAACACATACATTGCCTTGCAAAAGTATTCTCCCCCCTTGACTTTTTAACCATTTTGTTACATTACAGCCTTAAGTTCAATTTTTGTTAATCTGAATTTTATGTGATGGATCAGAACACAATAGTCTTAGTTGGTGAAGTGAAATGAGAAAAATATATACATAAAACTATTTTTTAGAAAAAGAAAACAGAAAATTGGCATGTGCGTATGTATTCACCCCTTTGGTATGGTGCAACTAATTACCTTCAGAATGCACATAATTAGTGAAATGATGTCCACCTGTGTGCAATCTAAGTGTCACATGATCTGTTATTACATATACACACCTTTTTTGAAAAGCCTCAGAGGCTGCAACACCTAAGCAAGAGGCACCACTAACCAAACACTGCCATGAAGACCAAGGAACTCTCCAAACAAGTAAGGGACAGTGTTCTTGAGAAGTACAAGTCAGGGTTAGGTTATGAAATAATATCAAAATCTTTGATGATCCCCAGGAGCACCATCAAATCTATCATAACCAAATGGAAATAACATGGCATAACAGCAAATCTACCAAGAGACGGCCACCCACAAAATCTTACGGACCAGGCAAGGAAGGCATTAATCAGAGAGGCAGCACAGAGACCTAAGGTAACCCTGGAGGAGCTGCAGAGTTCCACAGCAGAGACTGGAGTATCTGTACATAGGACGACAATAAGCCGTACGCTCCGTAGAGTTGGGCTTTATGGCAGAGTGGCCAGAAGAAAGCCATTACTGTCAGCAAAAAACAAAATGGCGCAAACCCAAAACATCACATCACCCAAAGAACACCATCCACACGGTGAAACGTGGTGGCAGCATTATGCTGTTCGGATGTTTTTCAGCAGCCGGGACTGGGAAACTGGTCAGAGTTGAGGGAAAGATGGATGGTGCTAAATACAGGGATATTCTTGAGCAAAACCTATCGCCCTATCTCACTACTTCCCTTGGCTTCTAAACACCTTGAGTGGCTTGTTTACAATCGCCTCACTCAATTAATTTCCTCTAATTCCCTTCTTGACCCCTCCCAATCTGGTTTCCAGACCCAACACTCTACAGAAACAGCCCTCACGAAAGTCACCAATGACTTGCTAACCGCCAAATCAAAGGGTCACTACTCTATTCTAATTCTCCTGGATCTCTCTGCTGCCTTCGATACAGTTGACCACCCTCTTCTAATCCAAACTCTCCGCTCTTTTGGCATCCAGGACACAGCTCTTTCATGGTTCACATCCTATCTTAAAGATCGTACATTTAGCGTTTCCTTCTCTGGCACCTCTTCTTCACCTCTCCCTCTGTCTGTTGGCATTCCCCAAGGTTCTGTCCTAGGCCCCCTCCTCTTCTCCATCTACACCTCCTCCCTTTGCACCCTTATAAAATCATTTGGATTTCAGTATCATTTCTATGCAGATTATACTCAAATCTACCTCTCTGCACCCAATCTATCCCCCTCTCTTTTAGCTCAAGTTTCCAACTGCCTCTCTAGCATATCCTCCTGGATGTTCACCCGTCAACTCAAACTCAACATGTCTAAGACTGAACTCCTAATCTTTCCACCCTCTACTACAGCTTCCACTCCTCAAATATCTCTCACTGTTGACAACACCATTATCACTCCTACCTCCCAGGCCCCATTGTCTTGGGGTTCTACTGGATCTCTCCCTCTCTCTTATTCCTCACATGAAATCAATAACAAAATCATGTCAGTTTCACCTAAAAAACATGTCCAAAATTCGTCATTATCTTACAGAAGACACAGCTAAAATTTGAATACACTCTCTTATCACATCTCGACTCGACTACTGCAATTCACTCCTTGCTGGCCTACCCATCTCTCGTCTATCTCCCCTCCAATCCATAATGAACGTCTCCACTAGACTCATCTTCAATACCAAACGATCAGTGTCTGCAGCTCCTCTCTGTCAATCCCTCTACTAGCTTCCTGAATCAAATATAAAATCATGACCCTAACATATAATGCCCTCAACAACAGTGCACCCCCTTATATCTCTGCTCTTGTTTACAAATACTCTCCCAACCGCCCACTTCGTTCTGCTAACGGCCTTCTTCTTTCCTCATCTCTCATCACCTCCTCTCACTCCTGTCTTCAAGACTTTTCTTGTGTTGCCCCTACTATTTGGAAATCCTTGCCCCGCTCCATTAGATTATCTTCCTGCCTTAAAACCTTAAAAAAATTACTAAAAACACACCTGTTTAAAAATTCTTATCACCTTCAGCCTTAACATATACAACTGAACATTCCACAGCTTAATATCACTTACACCCACAATCTACAGTACAACACACAGACACCTCCACTTGACTGAACAAATTGCTTTCACACTGCCATCTTGCATTTGTCACCCTCTTGTATCACACCTAAAACCTTAGATTGTAAGTTTGCAAGTTTTCAGCCAGTGCCTTGGAAACAAGCTCTATGTACATTTGATGTTATGCTCAAAAACAGGGCCCTCCATTCTTTACAAGGTGTTAAGTTTGTTTTTTGCCATGTACTCAACCCCTGTACAGCGCTATGGAATATGTTGGAGCGATATAAACAAAGATAATAATAATAATAAAACCTGTACCACTCTGTGCGTGATTTGAGGCTAGGACGGAGGTTCACCTTCCAGCAGGACAATGACCCCAAACACACTGCTAAAACAACACTTGAGTGGTTTAAGGGGAAACATGTAAATGTGTTAGAATGACCTAGTCAAAGCTCAGACCTCAATCCAATAGAAAATCTGTAGTCAGACTTAAAGATTGCTCTTCACAAGCGCAAACCATCCAACTTGAAGGAGCTGGAGCAGTTTTGCAAGGAGGAATGGGTAAAAATCCCAGTGCTAAGATGTGGCAAGCTCATAGAGACTTATCCAAAGCGACTTGGAGCTGTTATTGCCGCAAAAGGTGGCTCTATAAAGTATTGAATTTAGGGGGGGTGAATAGTTATGCACATTGACTTTTTCTGGTATTTTGGCCTATTTGTTGTTTGCTTCACAATAAAAAAAAAAATCTTCAAAGCTGTGGGCATGTTCTGTAATTTAAATGATTCAAATCCTCAAACAATCCATATTAATTTCAGGTTGTGAGGCAACAAAACATGAAAAATGCCAAGGGGGGGGGGGTGAATACTTTTGCAAGACACTGTAGCTGTCAATTGTGTATGGAAAGCAACTTAAATATATTTTTTTCTTCCATTTTAGTACCCAGGTGGACAAGGCCAACCATAGTGGAACAGTTAGAGGCTCCACTGGAGGTGGGAGTGGTTAAGGATGAAGGCCAGGACATTCCAGAGGGCCCAGGACCATCCACATGAGCTTGCCAGCCACGTTCACCAGCATATCAGGAGTGGGAGCCACTGCCTGGACCCTCACAATCATCAACCAGCCATTCCCAGCTGTTCCAGCCCCTTCCACCGGCCATGTCCTGGCCCAAGCCATCATCACAGCTGCCACTTGCTCCAACAACATTGCGTCTTTGGCAGCCCATAACCACTCCCACACAATGAGCTCCCTAAACATGGCCTGACACGCAATGGGGTCCCCCAACATGGCCCAACACCCCAGCCCTCTTTGGCCCAATGCCGACACCTCTAGCCCCAATGCTGACAACTCCGGCCCCAATGCAGTCAATATCGGCCACAATGCCACCACCCCTGACATTGAGGGAAATCATGGTCCGTTTCACTAGGGAGGACATGGCACGTAAGAATCAACAAAATGAGAGGCTCCGGTTGCTCAGAAGGTAGTGTAGGCTCACACAAACCCTCCTGGCGAGCACCTGATAGCTCCATTCTGAGGTGAGGTGAAATGGGCAATTCAGGACAGACAGCAATTCATCCAATTAGCCGAACGCCAGCTCATACCTCTCCAGCTTTGGTTGCATAACTGCAACCCGAGACGTTGGTCTCCTCATCTCAGACCTCTCCGCAATCTCAACCTGATTCCCAGCCACCCAACATAATGGAACCTCACGCTCCTACACCACCACGACGTGGAAAAGTAAGACGGCAGCAGGCACGGAAGGTGGGGGCCCAGTGCTGCGGAAGAGGAGGTATTAGGAACATCCAGGATGTGGTCCTCCTCTTGATCTCTCCTCACTGAATACTGATTGTTATAGATGTTGACTTACTATTGGCTGGCTACAGAGTGTGTACATGTCTGGTTATCTTTAACATTTCAACAATTGATGTTCAATGTGGATTGACCTTGAGATGAGGTGTTGTAGTTAAACAGAATATTGTTCTGATTGATATCTTGTTCTTGTCTCTGTAGGTGTTAATAGTAAAATCTCACTACCATGAAGGCATGTTCTTCATCTTCGAGCAGTACAATACCATCATGTGAGTGAACCCTCAACCAATTTACCAACAGGCATTCGATCAGTGTCATTCACCACTGCAGATGGATCTGAAAAGCAATATATGACTACATATCTCTACACTAATGAACATGACTGGTGTGAGTTTCAATTATAATGAATAATGTTCCGGCTTTAGAGTTGTACGGTCCAATTAGGATCTGGCAAAACCAAACCAGTAGTTATACATACGTTTTTGTTGCATTTCATCCCGTTAACAGTATGAAAGCGGATTAATGTATTTCATGTTATCCAAACAAAATGAATAATTTCCTTGGTTTGCCATCAGGATCAATGTGCATGTGTTTAGGGATAATGCGAACAGTGTAATCTGTCTGGGGTTGGTACCACCAATATACCAGTGAGATGTGATATCAGCATGGCACAACTATTCCATGTAGTTAGTAATAGTATTCTTTGCTGAAAGATTGTGTTCACAGTGAAGCATGTCTTGTTGTATTACACATCCTCAACATATTCCGGGAAGGCTGATTGAACAGGACAGAATCAATAGGTTTGTTACTGCTTGTAGATGACATTCATGTTAATTGGTTTATTGTAGTGTCCAGAGCAAAAACAATGTATTGTAATAACAGCTCATGATTGTTGTAACACCTCCTCTTTTTGTTTTCCAGATTCCTATCATCTATTTGGGAATCAG
Organism: Discoglossus pictus; assembly: GCA_027410445.1. Taxonomy (NCBI): domain Eukaryota; kingdom Metazoa; phylum Chordata; class Amphibia; order Anura; family Alytidae; genus Discoglossus; species Discoglossus pictus. The sequence goes on along the minus strand of CM050176.1, from coordinate 21,202,890 downwards.
CAGTAATGTATGAAAACACACTGTGTGTGGAATTGATGAGTATCACATGATCCATGATTTCTAACATCTGTTTAATATGACAGATGGAGACCATATGGTTGTTGTATGCGCAATAATGGTTAATTCTATGAAATTCAGTGTTATATGATGTTCGTATGTCACATCCGATTATGGTTACTGTGGTATCCTGACCACATGTGACCCTAGTAGATGCTATGCTTTATCCGTATGGTGTTGTCTAACAGTTAACCTTTTAGGTGTCCTTTGATTACCCACAGCCTTCTGCCCTTTAAGTATCCGCCCACACCACACCCATGGTATTAATGCACAGTCTTGTCCATTTCTGATTGTGCTCTGTGTATGAAATAAAGCTTTGTTATACCATTCTAACCCGTGTCAGTGTGTTGTCAGTGGTTGGGGTTATGGGACATCCACATGCATCACATGTGTGTCACATTCCTATATATGTAAACTGATGAGCCCTAGTTACGATGCAATAGATCAATACATATAATAATAATAGTAATAATAACATTAGATATCATATCATAAAATATATCATAAATAATCAACATAAAGGGTTAATACACATGCAAATGTTCAGTTAGTGATATTGTGGAGTATTAACATTCCCCTGAGGGCCTGATAGGAATATGACAGGTGATACTGAGTGGGTTGCCAGTTCCTCCTCTAGTGAACTGTCATTTGTCTTTTACAGTGTTGAGAAATTGTCTGTAAACCTGTTGCAGGTCCTATTTGGAGGCCGTAATATTTGTGCCTCCATTTGCAGGTTACAGGCTTGAACGCCAGAGTGTCTTTGGAAAATCGTTGCAATTTAATAGCGTGATTGGAACGTAACAGGCTTGACAGAACAAAGGATTTGCCGCCGTGGAGTTCAAATTTCAACATACAGTAGGATTTTTTCGCCCTTAACCCTCAAGTTGTTAGCGGGTTGCTTTACAGGGCCAATTTAATAGCTGTAAGTCTTGCAGGCTACGTTAAGGGAATTTAATGGGGCTGCAGTTCTTTATGCTAGCTTTGAAAAGTCATATTGCCAGACAATGGAAATCCTCAAGCCTTCATTTTCAAGAAATCGTTAACAAAGTAAATTAAATCATGATAAACAAAAGATGGACACATATAATTTTGACTCCTTTCCCATCTTCTTAAAAATATGGGAGCCATGGCTGAACTCTCATAATAACATTTCCTTAGTCTAAAAGGAATATATTGCCATAAATGTTCCAAGGTATCAAGGAAAGGTGCACCAAGAGGCTTTGGACCCTGGCACCGATCCTGGAGATTGAATTGGTAAGTAAGTAAAAATGTTATGTATCTAATATATCCTTGACTTAAAGGGCATGAATAATGTTGAAGCTAAATGTTTATTCTGCTATCTTGTACCCTCCTGTTACCTTCCCCTATCATATTTTTCCTGCTATTTGGGAAAACTGGAAAATGTTGAATGGAGAATCACACTATAATGTTTATATTTATTCAAGACAATATATACTGTTTTCATGTTACAATTGTTTATTATTTTATATCATAAACAGTGTGAGACAATACAAATTATTGAAACAAAAGAGGCATAGCTCCATACACCATATCACAGTGGGATGCTTCTGTTTCCATCTGACTTGTATTTATAACTATCCTCACACCCAGAAGAGGTATTTATATGATACCATGATGTCACATACATATCACATGGAGCCGCTCCTTATGATGATGCAAGTGACCTCAGCATGTGCCTAATTCTACTGGCTGCAATGGTGAATCACCAAGACACCACTAAGACACCCTCACAACAGGTCAGACTGCTCTGTGCTACTCAGTGCAGTTTCCTTCTCTCATCTGTGAGGAGTGAGCTCAGGTAAGTACATCTTCATTTTGGATACTTTTATTGCAAATACAGCACAGGACCCACAGCACAGAAGTGTTATAAAGAACCCAATCACTGAGAGAGAATAGGTCTTTATTAAACAAAGGCAATATATATCACACAAGTTTGATTTTTATTTCTGTTTATTTAAATAGAGGAATGCAAAAAAGTCACAATTGTAATAGAAAATAAAACTTTTCATATATAAGAATATATACAATTGGTTCCATATACCTAATACACACACACACACATATATATATATATATATATATATATATATATATATATATATATATATATAAATATATACATACACACACACAATATTGCTCCGGAGAAAGGTGGTCCTTTTCGAACATAGTTCACTTAGAACTCTACTAATTTTAGTCAAAATAATACTTTTAAACGTCTTCTCTGTGCTATTTCAGATTAACGCACATGATGCAGATCATGCCTTGATGGTTGAATCCTTAAAATATTTAAGTGTTATCTTATTGAAGTCTTTTTCTGTTTCTATAATTCAGAATTAAATGTATAATCTTGTTGAAAGGACCATGTGGGAACAGGCTATATATATTTATTTAAAGCCGTGTATGTCCAAAAAAATTTAAAAGTCTTAAATTATCAGTCATTCATTTCCACACAAATGATAAATATAGAGCGTTATTCATAATATAATTCAGGTATTAATTTTGATGATGAAGATCTGTGAATTATTTCATAGTCATATATAATTATTATTATTATCCATGTAAGACAGGATATCTGCCATACTGCTAACATTGAAAATGTGTTGACATGGGGGAAGTTTGCAATGTTATTTGGTGTTTTTAACCGAAATAGCTGCAAATGTTTTCACATGGAATATATGAGTATATTCTTGCAACAGAATCACAAATAAAGATTAATGTAAGTTTATTGATCACTGTTGATGTACTTAGAGTCATAAAAAAACTATTTATTTGGCCATCTAATTTTATAAGAATAATATTGCTGGTAAAGGACACCTTAGATTGTAAGTCTGCGAGTTTCTATCCTAAGTACTTTGGGAATGCACCATGGACATTGAATTCCTAGCTCAAAGACAGGGCCATCCTTCCTTTGCTATATGTTCATTTGTATTTATCTTTGCCTGAACTTAATTAATGTACATCGATACGGAATATGTTGGCGCGTTATAAATAAACTATAATAATAATAATAATAATAATAATGTATGTGTGGGCAGGGGGTCGGTGCCGGTTTTCATGGGAAGTACATGATAGGAGAATGGGAACCCACTTTCTGCCGACCCCCTGCTTTTCTCCCAATAAATAAGGCCTGGAGTTTGGTTTCTTCTCTGTATAAATGTGTATCCAGTTTGCTTTCTGTTTGACACTAATATTTTCCAATTGTATATGCCATTACCCATCTGCATCTATATACTCATCACTGCAATATCCATGGCATCCTGTGCTTTTCCTGGATTGTATAAATATATAAGTACAAGATACAACACAGCTTTTGTCTCATCAGCTGACTCCACTCTCTGGTTACTCACAAACCGGTCCGTCAGGTATCAGGTGAACTTTTGTGTTTCAGTCACATGTGACTTGGGAGTGTCTGTGGCTTTAAAGTGTAAACAGCAGCACAAGGCATGTGGTGTAATGCCACCTGATTATGCCTTATGCAAAGTAAAAAAAAAACATAATATGTTCACAAGCACCAGAGACAGGTGTCCGGTAGATTGTATACAAGTATTGGCCTTTTTAAGTGTAAACTGATCCAAGCAAACATAGATCAATTTTCAATGCAAATCCTAGATTACACTTCCTCTCGGGTTTGTTTCAGATCACAATTGAGACCAAATAAGATTAAACACACTGCTTTCCATCAATGTCTTAGCTTGATATATTTGCATGCAAAATGTTTCTAATGGATAAAACATAATATCTGAAATGCATCCTAGAAAATGCTGGTACATACTGAATATGATCTGGGCAGATGAAGAAAAACAATTTATTGTCTTGTATATTGTCTTATAGGGTTCCCTGATGGGCCAGTGGTTAGTATTTGGTGCTTTCACCGCTGCTTCCTGGGTTTGATTCCAATCAGGGAACTAAGAGGTCACACCACCCTGAATAAAAAGTTAATGGAGAAAAAAAAAGTCACAATTGTGGTAGAAATTAAAGCTTCACTTATATATAAGAATATTTACAATTGGTTTCCGCACTGTGTGTTTGTGTATATATAAATAAATAAATATATATATATATATATATATATTCAGCTGGAACAGAAAGCAGCAGGGAGGGTCACATCCCAGCAGTGACTTTTGGGTTGGCATCAGTGCTCTCCTATTGGCTGAGGAAGACACAGCAGGTGAATAATGGGTTAAAATTAGCTCCCTAATGCTGCATGCCGATTGGGGGATCAGGTGCCTGTGTACGGGGTGTAAACATTATCATTATAGGGATTTTTAGATACTAATAA
>CM050176.1:21091030-21193530 GCA_027410445.1 Discoglossus pictus | reverse complement strand
GTGAACTTATCCCATTGTTTAACATGAATTCAAAATGGCGGATATGCTGTGTTTGGTTCCCCAGTATATTGATGTTCTCTTCTATAGGGAATTGGATCCTGGCCTGGGTGAAGCTGTCTCCTCCATCATTTGGGCTGCGCCTCGTTTGCAGACAGAAGTGCCTGAGCTAAAGACAGTGAGTGACCCAAGCACTTGGTGTGAATAATACATGTACTGTATATTATTTGCATTTGAGTTTTTAATTTCTGCAGGTAGATAGATAGATAGATAGATAGATAGATAGATAGATAGATAGATAGAAAGTTGTTGGGCATATCCATGTTCAAGAGCACCTAAAAATACTTTTAGAATATGCTTAACCCTTTGGTTTTATATATCAGATAATTTTTAAAATGAAAGTTAGTAGAGGCATATATCATTTTTTGTGGACATGAGATAGTCATATGCTAGTCGTGGAGAGAGAGAAGGTGGATAAATATTATTATTATTATTATTATAATTATTAAGCTTTATTTGTAATGCGCCGACATAGGAGCCTATTCAATTGAGCAATTGTTGTGTACTGGAGCCCATAATGTAGCCAGTAAAACTAATTTGCTATTCAATTGGCGTCTTTTAGCTACCCGCAAACGATCTGCGGGTTAGAAGCTGAAAATCACTGCGGTTGCCAAAATCGTAACTTACAACACATCTAAGCCTTTGATCTTTCAAGCCTGCAAAAGTTACAATCGCTAAAATTGCAAATCGCTATTCAATTGCTACAAGTCCTCAAGCCCGCAATTATTTTTACACCCGTAAATGGCAAATGTAGAAGAAAATCCTACGGATACAAGATAGGACTCAAAGGGGGGTTAAACACCTGATCGTAGCAAATAAAAATAAATATTGAACTTTAAAAGACGGGGAAAGCGATTAAAGACATTAGAGGCAGATTGAGACATATAGGTGGATTGTTTTGTAACCTGCCAGAGGAGTGTATTTCTTTTGGTTTAAACTGTTTATTTCTGTCATTTAGAAAAATAATAAAGTTATTTTCCACTGAATATAAACCCCCCATTTTCTTTGACTTTCATTTAGAGTGGAAAGCACTCATAGGGCAACATTACTTCCTAAGTTTTGATTTCCATCTTGTAATCAACCAATGCTTAGAACAAGTGATGGGTGTTATGTGATAGGATTGGGTGTCATTAGTGAGCAGCATTCTGCACCATTTTTGTAATTGTTTACCTGGAAATCCCAGAAATAGTGCATGGCAATAGACAGGTTTTGCACTAGGATATGCTAAATAACATGCACCTCTATTTCTTTTTTGCAGGTGGCTAGTCAGCTGTGCCATAAATACAGCAAGGAGTATGGCAACCTTTGTCGTACAAACCAAATTGGAACTGTCAGTGAACGAGTGAGTCTAACAACAAAACCCCCCTCCTACGCGCATGGCCGGATTACCTATTAGGCCAACTAGGCAGCCTCCTAATATCGCTTCCCTTTGAGGGGCGCCGTTTTTTTAAATGGCCCTTGGCTTAAAAAACCTGGAAATGCTGCAGTTCATAGACTGGCTACTAGGGGGTAACCACCTAGAACAAGAGAAGAAATGGAAGTTACACACACAGAAAAGGCAACAATTAGTCCGTGCATACCTAGCGTACTTACTTGCAGGGGCTCCTTCATTTAACTGCCTAGGGGCTCCAAAAAGGTAGATCCGGCCCTGCCCACTGGTAGCTTCTAAGGGGCTTTTTCTTGCTGCTAGTCTCTTGTCCTCCTGGTTGCTGAATGTTTTAGCATCCGTAACCAACCTAGTATATAAAGTACATAGACAATCGCACACAGGAATTATGCTGAAAGGAATGTATAGAAAAACAGTTGAAAATATGCCTGGCTTCTTGGGTTCTAAATAGTCTCCAAACTTCTGGCACTCTAAGGCTTAAGATATCCTTTTAATCTTGTGTGACAACCATTATGTATAATATTTGTATAGCTTTGGTATATATGATATTAATGTTTTAAATTGTATGTAGCATGTCTGAGATTATTTTTCAAATATTTTAATTTCTTCCAGATAATAAGTTTATATACCCCCCTTACCTCTTGTTTATCAGACTGTATTCACCTATTCTATTCAGCCTAGTTACTCCCTGGGGTCTGCACATGTTCAATCTTGCAAATTTCATTTGGCTTTAGATTAAAAAACATTACACCCAAACCCTTAGGGAATAATTTAAACTATAACCACCTAAGAAAGAGGTAACAATCTATGCTTGCTGAGAAAAGGTAGTGAAAACTAATAATTGCAAATTTCAATGTAAATTTACTGCAAGAAAGTGATGTTTAATAACATTCAATTGATAAAGTACTTGCTGTTAGCTTTAGCATAAAAAAATACAATATTTTAACCTTTGCGTTCCTTATTACTTTCCAATAACTGCCTCTCTCATTACAGCTGATGCACAGACTAGGTGTAGAGACTCCTCCTAAGATCCTGGTAGAGAAATACCTTATTGAAATTGCCAAGAATTACAATGTCCAGTTTGAGCCGGATGCCAGGACTATGGTAAGTGGTTGATGACAATGAGAAACAGATTTGTAAGCAAATCCTGATTAACTAGAGTGAGAGGTCCAGAGGAAGTTGTTATTTGTGTTGCTCAGTCGTGTCCAACTCTCTATGACCTCAACACACCATGCTGTTCCACTTGGTATTCATGGCAGAGATACTGAAGTGGGTTGCCAGTTCCTTCTCCAGTGAGCAACAGCATACAGCTCCTGGTATTCCTAAGTAGTCTCCCACCCAAGTACTAACCTGACCCAATCCTGCATGGTTTCAGGGTGGTGTGACCTCTTGGTTCCATGACTGGAATCAAACCCAGGACGCATCAGTGTAAGCACTGAATACTAACCACTGGTTCCTAATTAATAGGTGTTTGAAAAATATTTTCAACTTGAATTTTTTTTCAAATTAAACTATAATATCGTTTTAACATAATTATTTTAATAAAATGGTATCCATAGAAAGTTTTATTTACAGGCCTGGTGTAAGTGACAGATAAAAGGCTGTAAGTACCTCATTTACCACTTTATAGATCAAGGAATGTGAGTTTATAAAGTGAAAAATAAAGCCATCTGTAATTAAAATGGTAGAAAATTGTGTTATTTGCCTTCCTCCTGTCACATGACTCATGTTTGTCCCACTTTAAGCCATTGACAGTTTATCATTCTGTTTAATTATTCAGCAATTGTGATTTAGGCATGCTTTTCAACTAGTTAATTAACCAGTGTTAGCAAAATCTGGCAACAAAAACATTGATATCACTAATGACATTAGGCGTCTTATGGTCAAACATGCACATAACACAGGGATAATGGGAAATAAATCACAAATATGAAATAATTACATGATGTCATTAATTATGTCATTTTTTCTTTTCTGCCTGATTCTCCAAATAATGGTTTATTAATTAGCTTAAATAAATGTCTAAATGACTAGTCATGAATAATTTAACAGCTTCCCAGTGACTTCAATAGCTTCCAGATGTACAATGTGAGTCATGTTACATGAGGACAATGGAGACAGATCCACCTCAGAACATTCATTTTAAAATAATTTTATCAAAAGATAGCTTTATTGTTGACTTTATAAACACACATTTCTTGAACCAACAAGTGGTTCATACATTTCCATGTAATAATCCACTACAATATACATAGGGTCTCATTCAATTGCGATTTGGCCAATTGAATAGGGCTCTTTATAAGCACATAGCATATTTTTTTTACAGAAGTTTTTAGTTAGTAAAGACCTTGATTTTGGATAGATGTTCACTGACTGAAAACTTGTGTAAAACATATGCTATGTGCTTATATAGAGCCCTATTCAATTGGTCAAATCGCAATTAAATGAGGCCCATAGTCATTAAAGAAGTACTGCAGTCACAATTTTCTGTATGGTCTTTTGAATAAATAAACTTGATAATGATAAAAATATTTGAAAAAGTTAAAAAGTAAAACACAATCTTTACATTTCTCACTTTTATATGCAGATATTTTTTACTGCAGGAATCCATTTTGTTCTGCTTCTTCCGTCTCAAAAATGTGTGTTTTGTAAACCAATGAGCTTTGCATTAGTACTAATGAGAGCATTGGCAGCTCTATCATTCAAAGGGCCTCATTCAATTATGATTTGGCCAATTGAATAGGGCTCTATATAAGCACATAGCATATTTTTTTACAGATGTTTTTAGTTAGTGAAGACCTTGCTTTTGGATAGTTCACTAACTAAAAACTTCTGTAAAAAAAAAAATGCTCTGTGCTTATATAGAGCCCTATTCAATTGGCCAAATCACAATTGAATGAGGCCCAAAGTCTTCTTGTACCTCAGGAAGGAAATTACTGGAACCTAAAATGTTTGGGATTCCCTGGTGGTCCAGTGGTTAGGACTCGGTGCTTTTACCACTGAGACATGGGTTTAATGACAGTCAGGGAACCAAGAAGTCACACCACCCTGAAACCAAGCAGGGTTAGGCATGGTCAGTACTTGGATTGGAGACAACCTAGAAATACCAGGAGCTGTATGCTGTGACCCACTGGAGAAGGAACTGGAATCCCACTCAAGTATCTCTGCCCTGAACAACAAGGGGATCAGCATGACCATGGACATAAAAATGTCCAGGTGTTACGGTCCATTAGGTCACAGAGAGTGGGAAACGAATGAACTATCAAAAAAATGGTAGAATCTATGAAAACATTAGTGTAATTGCATATAAATTAATATATTAGGTACTGTTTACTTTTTTGCTTTACATTCTATTTTCAAGAGTAGTTCAAAACAGGATATATTACATTTATGAGCACAGTGGTCCATTATCGGGACTCTGAACTCATGGATACTGCCCGGCACCATCATGTAGAGTGGCCCAAAACAAGTGGAGAATCTTTTTTTGAATTCATACTCTTTCCACTAAAAGATTATCTGGTTCAGCTGCACTGCCAAATATATTTAGCTTAAAGAGTGAAGGGACCATAAATTACAACCTTTCTAAATACATAGGGCCTCATTTTATTGTAATTTGGTCAATTGAATAGGGCTCTATATAAGCACATAGCATTTTCTACAGAAGTTTTTAGTTAGTGAAGACCTTGCTTTTGGATAGAAGTTCACTAACTAAAAACTTCTGTAAAAATAATATGCTGTGTACTTATATAGAGCCCTATTCAATTGGCCAAATGCAGCAAATAGAGTGTATTTTCATTTGCAGAGTGCTTGTGATTTTGTAACCTGTCAGAACCTGCAGATCCAAAATAAACAACAGATATTATTATAGATATTACTTTTTATTTATAAAGTGCCAACATGTTCCATAGAGCAGATAGCATGGAGGGCTGAGGAGCACTGAATGAATACATGGATTATATAAAAATACTTATAATGCAGTTAAAAAGGCATAAATTTGAAAAATTTAAAAAATATGTTACTTGGGTTTCAGTGTCTGTTTGATGTACAGCAGCACAAATAGATTGCATGTCCCGTTATCATTTTTCTCTTTCCTCAGAGTGAAGCCCCTTCTGGATATCCAATGGATCCTATGAATATTGGATTCACAAATGATGACAAGAGGGGAGGCAGTGGAGGGGGATCAGGTCGAGGAAACGGGGGCGCAGGAGGTGGAGATTTCAGAAGTCCTCCCTTCTCTTGCCCATATCCCACAAAACAAGTGAGTCTTCATTGCAAAGTGCTATATACAATAATATCTTCTAAGAAGGAAGAGGAAAGGTTTGAGAGAAATGTAGGAATGTGCAGGCAGAGGCTTTTGGAACAAGCTGGAGGATGCAAGGATAGACTTCAGAGTCAAGCAAGAGGATGGAGGAAAGGCATCAGAGACACGCTGAACGGTGGAAATAGAGGCTTCAGAAACAAGCTGGTTTGTAGAAGAAGATGTTTGAGGTACAAACTGAAGTGTAGAAGGATAAGTATGAAGGACAAGCTGGAGTGTAGAAGGAGTGGTTTGAGGAACAAGCTGGTGTGTAGAAGGAGAGGCTTGAGGAACAAGCTGGAGTGTAGAATGAGAGGTTTGAGGAACAAGCTGGAGTGTAGAATGAGAGGTTTGAGGAACAAGCTGGAGTGTAGAATGAGAGGCTTGAGGGACAAGAGGGATGGTGGAATGACAGACTACAGTGTCAAACTGGAGAATGGAAGGAGAGGCATCAGAGACATGCTGAAAGGTGGAAGTAGAGGCTTCAGAAACAAGCTGGCGTGTAGGAGAGGTTTGAGGTACAAACTGGAATGTAGAAGGAGAAGTATGAAGTACAAGCTGGAGTGTGGAAGCAGAGGTTTGAAGAACAGGCTCAAGTGTAGAAGGTGAGACTTGAGGGACAAGAGGGAGGGTGGAATGAGAGACTTCAGTGTCAACCTAGAGAATGGAAGAAGCGGCTTCAGAGTCAAGGTGAAAGGTGTAAAGAGGAGTCGCCGAGTAAGGATGGAAGGAGACTCATCAGAGTTAAGCTGGAAGGTGGAAGGAGAGGCATCAGAGTGAAATAGGAGAGTGGAAACCAGGAGAAGGAGAGGATTCAGGCACAAGTAGGAGGGTGGAAGGAGAGGATTCAGGCACAAGTAGGAGGGTGGAAGGAGAGGTTTCAGGGACAAGCTGGTTGGTGAAATAAGGGGCTCTGGGAAGAGGATGGAGAGAGAAACAAGAGGCCTGAGTATTAAGTAGAGAGGGTATGAACAACTGAAGATGGAAGAAAAAGCCTAGAGATGAATTTGCAGGGTAGAAGAGAGACCGTCTGGAGGGTTAGAAGAGAGCCCAGGGGAACAAGTTAATGGATCACTGTAGTTTTCTTATAATAGTTTATCATTTGTTTATTAAAAGGGGAAGTTCCACCTAAACATAAGTTATATTTGTGTACAGCTCTTGCCTTTTATTGATACAGGATGTCTGTATTTTAGAGCTATCTTTTCATGAGAACTGTGGAAGAATAAGAAAAAAAACACCATAGGATAGAATTGCAGTTGTAATATGATTGGCTCTTTTACCCTATCAGATTACACAGCTCAGAATGCTAAGTGTCAATGACGGAAAGGGAATACAATTTATCTTTAAATGCAGTGGTGAGCAACAGGCAAATCACATGGTCCCCAGCCCAGGCTCTATATCTCCATAACTAGCAAATCACCCTCTCTTGCACCCCAAAACACAAATCCTAATTATCTTCACCTCTGTTACCTACTAATCTACCACTAGCTCTATCCCACAGATATTTTAAAAATTTTTATGCATATAAAACAAAAATAACAAAAATAAAAAATCATTGGTCACCCTTTGAACAACTTGGGGACCAGATACATATATATATATATATATATATATATATATATATATATATATATATATATATATTTATATATATATATATATATATAGCCTTTCCAGTGAAATAGGTTGCCTTTCACTGTCCTCATTTCCCCTCAAATATGGATCAGGAGCCGGCAACCTAGACATGTTACATGGATGGTTACGATATGTCATATAAAATTACGTTTAGCTGGAATTTGCTCTTTAATAACTGTTTAACAAATTTATTGTAGTCTTAAAGGTAGCTTAAATTTGAACTTTAGAGAGTGGTAGGGGATCTGCCCAGGTGGCTGTCCCAGTAGGAGTCTTTATACGTCTCTTTCCCTGAAGTGGCCACTGTAGGCCAACCTAGCTCAGCCTCATGGGCAGATCTTATCTCATCCCCCAGATCAGTGGTAGTCAAGTTTGGTCCTGGAGAGCCACACACAGGCCAGGATTTGAGTATATCCCCGTGGCGTACAGGCAATACTATTGCTTCTTCAGTCATCCTGATTGACCGAACTTTCCTACCCCCGTCCTAGACACATGATAAATGTTTTGTTGGTGCCTGCAAAGTTCAAATGTAAGTTTTAGAAGTGATATTGATTTTTTAAATTGCTAAGTAATTAAATAAGCAAATTCCGCCCTATTTTATAAGCACTACAGTGATAGTATTTGTGATAGAAGCTATGCAGCTTAAAGAACAAAGTAAAGCATTAAAGGGACAGGAGACAAATAGAATGGATTATCAGTTAGAGACTTTGGGCCTCATTCTATTATCGGCCGTAAATCGGCCGTAAGGCTGCGATTCCTTGCGAGGGTTCAGTTAACTCGCGATTCTATTATACGGCCCCGCAAGGATCTCATCTTACGGCCGGCCGCATATCTTGGAACCGGCCGTAATCTGTGAAATATAAAAACTCAAAAATAAATTCAAGCCTGCACTGTACAGCTCTGTAAATGCTAGGGATCATATTGGGGGACATGAGGATTAAAAGGAACCCACTCTCAAGCTTGCACATCTGCCCAAACCCGAGTTCAAATTAACTGTTTATTTGCCGGCTGCGGCGGGGGTGTGTCTGAGGTGCTCCAAGCACTCTGGACTTTTTACATGGATATTTTACGGATATTAAAAATAAAATATTTTACGGATTTGAGTACAGGATAATTATGTGCTATTTTTTCTAACACCTAAAATCCCTTTATAGTCTTCTCAAAGTGCAGGATGGCTTTATTTGAGCTATTTTATGTGCTTAATTGGTGCTAGCGAGACCTTTTTCCTGCAAGTAAGCTGCGGCTCGTTTTTAGCCTTGCAGAGAGGTTTCCCGGAGCAATTGAATTGCAAATCTCTTGCGGCCGTTTTAGATCAAAGGCTTTCCTCCGGCGCGATCGGCCGCAAGAGATAGCAAGGCACCGGCCGCAAGCCTGCCGGAATCCCCGGCCGTAAGGGAATAGAATAGCCGAATAGCTTGCGGCCGGTCCTTGCGGCCCCGCAACGGCTGCGGCCGATAATAGAATGAGGCCCTTTGATACTTAATATTTCCCCTTACCTCTGCTGCAGGAGCCCTGTGATAATGGTTCTGTGGGGATCTACGAGCCATGTGAATTTCTAACACCACCTCAGAAGGGTTATAATGCACCTCAAGTTCCATCTATCCCACCAGCCTATGAAACGGTAAGTCCTGCTCCTGCCAATAACTCCATATGACAATCCAATGTGGTTCTGGGGGCATTTTTGCTTTGTGCCACCTTTGACTGATCTTTTAATACCCGTGAACCTGATTTATCTGAAAATAAAATCAGAAAAAAATGCTTAATGTATTGATGAACACATTAATTTAGACTTGATATATATTAGTAATGATGTCTGGAATTAGCAGAAGATGATTGGAAGTTGAAGAAAGTTGGAGGTAATAGTACTACTTTAACGAAAAGGTTAGTAGACAAGCGCTAGAAACAATCCCAGTCCACAATTAATGGGGCACTGTTACCTCACTAGGAAGTTGGTAACTAGCCTATTCTTCTACAGTAAGTAATTTCTGAGAAATAAAGCATTGGTTCCTATCCTGTTATGCTGGCGCAGCACAAGGCAGCAGTGGCGGTAATCATCTGCAAGATGGCGCTGCCAATATTCTGGTGCCATATCATAAAGTCAAGGCTTAGGTAAACTGCTAGGGCTAGGGTGAGGGTTAGTTCAAGGGTTATGCTAACATTATAGGCTTAGAACTTCTCTCACATATCGGCAGCGCTGCAAAATATTGTCAGCTCCATCTAGTGGTTGGAAGCTGCACTGCAACAGCTGACCTGTCACGACACTATAACAGGATAGATCCAAGCATTCCATTTATGGCTAACCTTCTCACTCAATATGGTAATTTGTGTCTCAGAGTACTTTATAAGTGTGGGGAAGGGGTTCTAACAATGACAACAGTGGAGGTAATTGTTTTGCTATCACAGAGACAGACTGTGATTCTAATTAGCACATTAAAACACCTATTTAATATTCAGGAGCTGATCATTTTGTATAGAAATGCAGCACAACAACTTGTGAATTTCTCAGAAATGGCTTACTTTTGAAAAAATGATTAATGCAATTTATAGTTAGTTTTTCATGCACATTAAGAATAAAATGGGGAAAAAAACTTGATTTTGAGGTAACAGGGTCCCTTTAAACCATTTAATGGCCAAAGAAGTTTGCTAGCTTCTTTGTTGTTTCCACTGGCAAGAATAGGGTTAAGTAACAGCCCTATTATGAATAACTCACTAGTACTCTAGGGATGATCGGCAGCATCTCCTCCTCTACTTGAGCCCTACGTCTGCAAGGTGGATCCTTAGCATTCAAAACCTGGGGACTTAACTAAGTGCACCTGACTTTAAGGACCGTCCCAAGAGACATCTGATTGCTTGATCAGGACATCTTGTGAGTTGTGGTTCTTTGGCTAGAGAAGATCGGTGTACTTGCAAATCAACTAAGCCAATTGAAACACTGCTTTATCATGCCAACTAATAAGGCTTTCCATTAGTATTAACACTCATGGATTTATTTGTAAATAATTGTTAAGGATTACTTTAGTTTTCATACAGTAGGGATTGTTTTATTTTTTAGTAATTGATTAGCAATGATTTAACAATCACTTGAAACTTACATTTGAACTATAGCATTTTAATCTTCAGCAGATCTTCTCCTTTTCCACATCCTTTCTGGTGTGAGTGGGAGAGGACCTGCCCAGGGGGCTTCCCCGGTAAGGATGTTTATCTGTCTGGGATAAGGCTATCTCCATGATTAATTAAGTCAAGTGTTTTAAGTAGATAAAATGGGCAGAGTAGATGGACCATTTTCTGCCATAAAATCTTTGTCTCTTCATGTTTCTGTGTTGAACCACCCTGGTATAAAATCAATAATAGTTGTCCAACTGCGAGACGTCGTAACACTTTGCGTGGTGCGTATGACCTAGGCGATGAGCGCCGCAGGCGCTCATCGTTTGCGAGCCTTGTGAGACGAGCTGTTAACGCGTAGCACTTAGCAGATGAGCGCCAAAGGCGCTCATGGATGCAAGCCTCGCAAAGTGAGGCGAGCCATTAACACGTGGCCCTTGAGCGATGAGCACCAAAGGCGCTCATTGCCTGCGAGCCTCACGTAGGGAAGCGAGCTGTTAAGCCACTCCAACGCACTACAACTATCAGCACAAACACAAAGAGGCAATGAAACACGCGGGACTAAGCCGAAAAACACTTCCTAAATGCGGGATCGCCTTGTGTGCAAGAGGTTAACAAATGCAAGACGTAGAAAAAAAAATATGATACGCGGAATTTAGAAAAAAAAAGATACGAGACGCAAAAAATTACGAGATTAACGGCCGAACAATGAAAAAGAAAAAACACTAAAAACACACTAAATACACCCCAAAAAATTATAAAAACATCACAGACAGCATGGGGCAGCAGCCAGGACGTCTGGGAGTGAGGTGGAACGAGAATTTAACTAGATTTAGACGATTTTCACCACTCGAAAATCTCCTAAGTGAGGAAAAAAATGGCCGCTGAAGAAAATGAAAATGAGGCTACACAAACACGGACCGCGCAAAACACTGCCAAACGCGTAGCACTTTACACATCTAACTACTTAATACAAAATACACTATTACAAAAGCCGGGAAATGCTCATGAGCTGCGTACCACATTAATAACATTACGACTATACAATGCCGCTTTACACAATAAACAAACGTCTTTACCTCGCGCACGCAGCCTATTTAGATGCACACTTGGAACATTGATTACACTTTATAAGCAGAGCACCAACACTCACACTGTATCTTCTATGCAGACGCAAAATACAGATTGTTAGCTCTTCAGCCTATTGCTCGCTGCATATATCAATTATAAATAATTAAAGTACGGTATATTAATTTATTGAATAAATCATTCATTATTACTTAACTACATATACATGGAAATATATATCTCTCTTTATCATGACACATGGAGGTGCTCAGAGGACCAAAAGAGGCTTGCAATGAGCGCCGAAGGTCCTCACAGTACAAAACGGTCTACATTCTGTGTCAAACAGCATTCCAATGGCTTTAAATTTTATTGCCCCGTCATTTTTGATGGGCAAGTCGCTAGTTGTAATATAATGATCACTTGTGCAGAGACCAAGGTGCAGTTTTGATGATACGTCTTTTATTAAAGGCTAATCAGCAAACTACAAACTCGAAATCCATGACTGTTTTGCGACACTCACATGTATATTTTCATCCAAATTGTAAGTTCAGTAAATCAAAGTCAAATGTCCACTTAAATGGAATATGATTACAAAGACTGTCGAAACATGAACCCAGCCCAGATAATTATCGTTTACTTACAAAGCAAATACGTGTTTCATCATACAGGAAAAGGTTAATACATAAGACAGAATCTATACTGGTACAGAAGGAGCTGAGGGTCCTGATATTATGAGATCTTACTATCACAGTGGATGGTCAGTGTGTTTGAGACAAAACAGAAAGAATTGTTTAAAGGAGGTGTAATAAGATGTCAGGTCATTGGAAAACCATTAAAATTGTCCTGTAGCAAGTTTAATAAACATCAGGGAGCATAGTTATAAGTTTGTCTTAATATATAGTTTTTCAGAGAATGAAGCTGTAGTTAGGAGTTATGTAGACTGGAGTGAGGGGTTCCCTGGTGGTCCAGTGGTTAGGATTCAGTGCTTTCACCACTGCAGCCTGGGTTTGAGTCTAGTCGGGGAACCAAGAGGTCACATTACCCTGAAGCCGAGCAGGATTGGGCCTGATCAATACTTGGATGGGAGACTACCTAGGAATACCAGGATCTGTATGCTGTAGCCCACTGGAGATGGAACTGGGACTTACTCCAGTATCTCTTCCATGAATACCAACTGGATCAGCATGATCATGAACATAAAGATGACCTGGTGTGTTACGGTCCATGAGGTCACTGAGAATCAAAATTGACTGAATGACGCAAAAAAAAAAGACAGTAGTGAGATGAGGTGATAAGTGAAGAGAGTCAAATGTTGGGGTAGAGTGGATATGGTGGTTAGGGGAGTATTCGGAGATCAGATGTTTGAGGGTGAAGTATTGGGGGGTTTGTAGGTGAGGGTCAAGATTTTGAACTTAATCTTGGAGGATATGGAAAGCCAGTGAATGGATGACAGAGAGGAGCAGCAGATATGTTAGTACTGATCAGAAGGATATGGCTATTATAAGTGTTTTAGATGGGTTGGCAACATATTTATTTTAATATCTTGTAAATTCTTGTGATTTTGACTTGAAAATTCAAGATGTTTTTTAGGATTGATCTTATGTTATCCTTTTAATAAAATAACTCTACTGTTCTGCTTCCTTTCATAGATTGGAAACCCCACTCCATGGGTCGGTCCTGCCCAAAATTTTGGTAAGTATCTTTGAAATAATTTATTTAGGACAAACCAGGTGAAAGTTAAAAAGAGCTCCCTTGTAAGTGTTTGTATCTTTGAAGAAATGTCAAGCCATTTGAGATTATCTATAGCATGATTTAGCACTTAATGCCTTATAATGTTTAATAAAGTTGGAGATTTTGCATATCACTAGCAATAAAAAATGTAAATATTTGAAGGTGCCCTGGCAAAATGCAAGTTCAGTGTAATGACGTCTGAAATGAATATTAGCTCCTTCTTTCTTCAGCTTTAAAGATAAATTGAAGGTCAGTCATCTTAGCAAATGATATCGAAATTACGGTGCGGATATTTCAAAGTCACTTGAAATATCTGCCATGAGGACCACCATTTGCCTGATTTTGCTATCTAATCACCAGGCGCCGCCGTCAAACCAAAGGCCACTGTGAGGAATGGAAAGCCCATGCCGGATAACCTGCCCCTGCCAAAACTTCCATCTGTGCCAGTCAGTCCAGCTAATATTTCTCCCACTAATGATAACTGTCCATATGAAGATGTAGACTTTGAAGACCTGTCGAAAAGACTGGATGACCTTAAAAAGAAAACATAAAAACAATACTGGGAACCTGAACTAAGGAACAGTCTCCATTACTATGTATATTGTGTATATATTCTGAGCTTTTTGTGGAAGCCTTTGTTATAATGGGAGTATTCTTCTGCTCTGCTACACCTGTCAATAAAATATATTACATTTTGTATGCTACTACTACTACTAAAAAATAAATATGTTCAATCAACCCCAAAGACTTGATAAGATGAGGTTTAAGGTGAGGTTAATGTACAGAAAGTGTGGTTTTGTTTTCACCTAGACTCCCTTACTCCTCAAAGATAGTATGTAATGAATTGTAGGAATTTATTAACTAAGATTATGAAATAAACAAACAAACACAACTTTTCTCTGTCGTCATCAATTGTTGCTGCTGCTTCAATATATGTTTGATCCAGTTGTATCAGTCGACATAAAGAGTATGGCTTTTAGATTCATGTTGGAAGTATACAAACCTAAACTTCAATGTGGTGACTGGATACATGGAAGCTAAGATAACTTTCTCCCCCAAGGATGTAAAATGCTCCTGTATACATCCAAAAATCCAATATCACAAAATGTAAAATAACAGACAAAAAAAAAGTCAATATTGGCCAAGTTCCTTGATAAATTGAGTGTTAGTGAATCGTCGAGAAAAGAACGAAAAAAAAAATTAATCACCAGAATTGGACTTATCTGATGTTTAATAAAAGGTGATCCTCTTTCTAAACAATAATTCCATCATCGCTCCTCAGTAGGTGTAAAGTTCTGGTTACATTTTATTTATCTATGTATTCGATTTTGGGCTGGGAACGGATTATTCAAATTTTTTTAAATTCCTATGGAAAACATGGATTCTATATTCATCAGATTCAGTATCTGTTCATCCCCCAAGGGATTAATGACCAATATAGAGGTTCCACTGTTCTCGTACAAAATCTAGTGACTTGGGAACTACATATTCATAAGAGACAGGTGCCTGATGTATATATGTGTGTGTTTATTCATATGTATATATATATATATAAAGTTTGCATATCCATTGCTAATATATGTACTATTTCTAAAGAATACAGTAGTGAGCAGCAAAACACATTTCTTTTATTTCTTATTGGATTCATATCCCACTGTAGGTTAGAACAAAATGGCACAATCATAAAACAAAACATGGCAACAAAGAAACAAATGAAATGACCCTGTTCAAAAGTTTGCATACCCTTAGTTCTTAATACTGTGTATTACCCCCTTTTGAATTAATGACAGCGTGCAGTCTTGTGTAATAGTTCTCTATGAGGCCCCTAATTCTTGCAGGTGGTATAGATGCCCATTCTCCTGGCGCCTCCAGGTCATGCAAAGTCTTTGGTTGTCTTGCATGAAACGCACGTTTGAGATCTCCCCAGAGTGTCTCGATGATATTAAGGTCAGGAGACTGTGATTGCCACTCCACAACCTTCAGCTTTTTCTGCTGTAACCACTGGAGGGTCAACTTGGCCAACTATGTGATAATAAATGGCTTCATATTATCACTATCCTTCAATAAAATACTTTTTTTGCATGATCAGTCATATTTTCAATCTAAATGCCAAAATGTCGCAATTTCTGACAGGTTATGCAAACTTTTGAGCACAACTGTATATTATCTGGATGTCCATCTATGTGTCATGTTTTTCTAATGAGAAGAATTTTTTTTTGTAAAAATTGATTGGTTATATCACCACATGCTGTAAAAACACATTTTTATGACTTCTATTCATTCCTGTGATACAAAATATATTGCCACAGTGTAAGAACTGATTACAGCAACAGACTGGCACAACGTGTATTATACAGTCTCATGTATTATTTGGTGACGCAGCATGGGTTTCACTCCAGATTAGGCCTAATGGAGATATGCAAATATTTGAGAGACATAGGAGAGAGGGACCAAAGGAAAATACAGAACTAAGCACTTCTTAATAAAATAGAGTACACAAAATTAAAGCTATACCTAGGTATATTATAACCTTAGTGAATCCAGAAACCTTCCATGACCTTTTAATTTCTTTATGTAGTAACTGATTAGCAACAAGATCAGTATTTGAAGACAAATATTTAATGTAGTTTTTTTTTAAATTGAATTCTAACTTTAGTGTTTCAGAGAGTAGCAAAGCAACACATGTCCAGGGGTTGGGAGAGGCTCTGCTTAGTGCCCTAAATTTTTTATATGCGATTTATGTTTGCCTGCTGTAAAAGAGGATGGAAAGTTCTAACAGGATAGCCTCCTTGGCAGATCCTTTGTTACCCTTCAGACACCCAATAGGGAGTGAAAGGAAGCAAACTAGGTTTAAGGACCCCTGCAGTTTGGTAAAAACCTCACATGCTTGTAAAGTATAAAACAATAACAACAATGCCATGTATGCACGACAGGTGCATAAAAGCATTTTTAGAGAAAATTATATGTTTAGATGGTTAGCACGTCCTTTGCTTGCTGGAGAACAGCGCACCGTCATCAGGGCGCCGAGAAAGGTGCGCGCCCACATCTCCGCGCCTGAAATGAGCGCGCTCGACAACTGCGCTCCAGCCTGTGAAGGAGTTACTGGTGCTGCATAGACGGTGCTGGAACTGTTTGCAAGGTGGTGGCATTGTTTGGAGGGTGCTGTGAATGACAGTGCTGGGACTGTTTGGATGATGTTGGCAGTGTTTGGAGGTTGCTGGCGGTGTGTAGCAGATGCTGTCACTATGTGAGAGGTGTTGGCACTGTTTGTGAGTTGCTGGTTTTGTGTATGGGGTGCTGGCACTGTGTGCAGGGTACTGGCACTGTGTGGAGATGTTAGCACTGTGTGACGGGTGATGGCACTGTGTCATGGCACTGTGAGGGGGTGTTGGCACTATGTGTAGGGTGATGGCAGTGTGTGTAGAGTGCTGGCACAGTTTGGAGGGTGTTAGTGCTGTGTAGGGAATGCTGTCTCTGTGTGAGAGGTGTTGGCACTGTTTGTGAGTTGCTGGTTTTGTGTATGGGGTGCTGGCACTGTGCAGAGGGTACCGGCACTGTGTGGAGATGTTAGCACTGTGTGACGGGTGCTGGCACTGTGTCATGGCACTGTGAGGGTGTTAGTGCTGTGTAGGGAATGCTGGCACTGTGTGAGGCGTGCTGGTACTGTGTGAGGGGTTCTGCTACTGTTTGGAGGGTATTAGCAGTGTTTGGAGGTTGCTGGTGGTGTGTAGCTGGTGCCAGCACTGTGTGAGGGATGAAATGCGCAGGCTAGACCGCAGTTGTCGGGAGCGCTCATTTCAGGGGCGCAGATGTGGGCGCGCGCATTTCTTGGTGCCCTAATGATGGTGCGCTGTTCTCCAGCGCAATGGCAGGGGTCCCATTTAGGTGACTGTGCAATAGGTAATTCCATCTTAGACTGCTTGTCTGTAGTGTTAGTGGTATAGTTATCCTGTGGGGGCCTACACTGCCATTGAGATCTGTTGTCAAGTGGCTCTTTAGAATGGACATTTTTAAAAGAAATAAATGCAGATCTTATCTGTATCCACAGTTACTTCTCAGTTTCTAACCCTTTTACAAATAAAGACAAAGAGCCTCATGCAATTGCAAGGCCGCATCTCACAGTATACAGGCCGTATGTCTGCGGGCTTGCTGCAGGCTTGAACTCTGCTACAATAACGGATCGATTCAATTGAACAAGCCTGCAAGTTATGGGCCGAAAGCTGAAACCGTAAACCATGCAATTGTATGTAACATTTCAGAACATGAACATGATCAATTAAGCAAGGCTGTAACTACCGATTTAGAAACAGCCAATAGAAAAGGAGACCGTCATCATTACGGCAGTATAAGATGGAGGTTACATGTCAATCAGTTCGCGTTTAGAGGTCCTTTATGTGATCTGACTCGCAAACCTGCAAATTACTAAATAATAAAAATGAATGCCAATACTGTTCTAGTCCATGTGGGTGGCCTGATATGCATTAACTAATTGATTCCCGAGATCGATATAAACCCAAAATGAAACCTAAAAATAATACATTTTTTATTGCCAATTTGCGAGCTTGAGACTTGTGAAATTAATTCTTTTTACAGTGCTCCGGACATGTCTTTAACCCCCTTTGCGTGTCCCATCTGCTAGCTGTAGGATTTTCGTCTACATTTGCCGTGTACGGGTGTGAAAATATTTGCGGGCTTGCGGAATTATAGCAATTGAACAGCGATTTTTTAGCCATCGTAGCTTGGGGACGGGAAAGATAAAAGGCTTAGATGGGGTGTAAGTTGGTTGTAACAACCGCAGGTATTTTCAGCCCGTATACTGTTTGCTACTCTCAAAAAGTCGCCAGTTGTATAGCAAACTAGTTTATGGCATACATTACAGGCTCCAGTAACTTACAATTTCTCAATTGAATGAGGCCCAAAATGTCTGTTATCATTAAAGCAAAACTGAATACAACAGTTAAAAATTGCAGACTGTAATTATTTATTTTAAACTGTTAAACATTTTCTCATGTATAACATGTTTCAAAAAAGCAAACCGCAGTGGTAATTATATTTGAAATACTAAAGTTCAAATGTAGATTACATTTTTTTTTTTTTATTATTAATCAGTTACTAAATAAAAAAAACTATTGTGTTAACACTACAATGATCCTTTAGGATGTTAAGGTGCTAGCTGATACAGCCTCTGACAACTCGTCTTCTCCAAACTAATGAGGAACTTTGTAAATGAAATTCATACGCAGTCCCGGTCAAGCGTGAATATTTCTATTAGGTTTGTCCTTTGTGAAATGATAGTAATTCTTGGTATAAGGTTACTATGGCGCCTCTGTAAATATGTGTGTGTATTGAAGAGCGTTCACTGTGAGTTTTTCCACCAAACAGATGATCTGATTTGTGAACCAAGCTATTGGTATAGGTGTGGTTTTCCCACAGATTGTATACACAGAATTTAGTACTTGTTCTAGAAGAGTGTAGATTAGCTGTTGTACAAATTGATTTTTAAAGGATAAATTAAGCCATGCGTTTATAGTATTCTCTTTTTAGAATGGGCAACATGTTTTTTTATAAGTACAAATGGACTTAAATAGACATACAGATATAATAATACAGATAGAAGAATACAGATATATTTTAAATAGTACAAAGAATCCACCCACATGACCACCCTGGCTTTCCCCCGTCTAAATCAATTTCTCTGTTTTTCTGCTGTCCAGGTTAGTGGATCAGGTTTCCCCTGTCTCCAGACCTCAGGCCTGGGGTTTTGCTGTTAGGTGAAGCGTATCACTTTATGACTATATTTTGATCACACATGGGAGGTTTGCAAGGGGGGTAGAGGTCATTCCTATTCCTAGGTCAGAAGCTGTGACAGTTTCAGCCTTGGGTCATAAAGGGCCATGACTTTTGGGGATTCAGGGGAGTCCCACTCTGGCCCCCTAAGTCAGTCATGACAGCTGATCCCCCTTTTCAAATGCAGCATCCCGATGAGCCTCTCTATCAGATATTGGCCAACATGCTGCTGCTTAGAGATACAATCCCAGGGGAAGCACAGAGTCTCAGTATCCCCCCCCCCCCCCCCCCCCCTCCATTTTCCTACTGTAACAGGGAGAAACAAGTAGTGGTGGTGCTGGAAATCGCATCCCGTGGACACCTATTTGTAATCCAAGGAACGTTATACATCCAGGCTAGCAGACATCCTTAAGGGTCAAATAACTGTACAGGCCTCCAAAACCCGAGCAGTAACCAATCTGCGACAGACCTCCCCCTGCACAAGGCTTGATCCTGGGTGGGCAGGGCAGATTTTTGTCATTATTCCCCTGTACGAATTTCAGGGGAGAAATCAATGCTGGGGGTGACCATTGTGTATCCCCTGCCAGCACAAACCCCAAAAGGCCAGGGCAGGTGCCCACCACTGGCTATTAGATCAGGAGCATAAGCATGTTCCTTTGTAGCAAAAACAATCATTAACCCAAGTAGGTACCCTGCCAGCTGGATCTGCTGGCTGGCATCAAAGATCTGGGCCTTGACTGTAGCCTCCATCCCCCTGGATGGAAACATAGGCTGTGCCTTGCACTTACCTCCTTCTGAGTGCATGGTCACAGTGGGCACTTGCAGAACCTCATTGCTCTCTCCAGCTGGTACCTATTGACTTGCAGATATTTCCAGTACTGAAGCAGAGTTCATTACCTCTTCCAAGGGCTGGTGGGCATGACTGCTCCCATCCCGATTTCCCATTTGGCCATTAATTTGACAAATGTTTTCCCCACTGCCTTTTGGTTAGCTGTCCCCTTGATCTTACACAGTCCCAAGGTTGCTCTCTATGTTTGTCCCTTGGTCCATGGCTGGCTCCTGGACAGTAGTTATCCACTGAAGCACCATGCTAGGTTCACAATTCATACCTGGGGCACAGTTTGTTTTATCTTCCAAGGGCTGATGGATATGACAGCTCCAGAACCTCCCTTGCATCAGCAATCTGACAGTCCTTAGTAATAGTATCCCACCCAACTGGATAGGGCTGCGTTACACTGGTCTGCCACGGTCCCACGGCTGCTCTTCTGGTCTGCCCCATGGTCTATGACGGGCTCCTGGACAATGGTTATCCACGGGAATCCTAGGCTACGATCACAGCCTCTACCTAGAGCATAGTCCATTTCCAGGGCACAGTCCAATATCTCCTCCTCCAAGGCCTGTTGAGCCTGGCTGCCCAACCCCAGACTTTTCCTTTGGAAACCGTTTTGCCATGCACCTCACTGTCTCCTCCACCGCTTTGCTGTTGGTGATGCCACTCCAATCCTCGGGGCAAGACTGGTCCCTCTAGTTTGACAAGCTTCCATTGCTGCTTGCTCAGTCTGTCCCTTGAACTGTGGCTAGCTCCCTGAAATTGCTTATCAATCAGAGCTACATGTTAGGTCCACAGACCATTCCCATGACACAGTCCATACTTTGTACTTTCAAGAACCCAGGAGTAGGGTGGCTCCCCTGCCAGACCGTCCCCTTGGCTTGATAATCCAATCTGAGTTCCCTTCTTCAGAGCCTCTGACTGGTCTAGGCGTCATCCCCTAAATATAGGGAACAGCTCTTCCTCCTCTAGGTAGAACCACTGTGTCAGAGCAGCTTTGCTCATTTTTAAAACCTTGTGGTTAGAGTTTTTCCACCAGTCCATAATACTCAATCCCTGGACCTCTTGACACTATACTCACTCCCTGGACCCCTTGACACTTTATGAGGGCAAGTCCTCAGTGGTTCCAAAGTCCATACAGTCCGCATCTGCCCCAGCCATTGCACAACTTATCGGGGCTTCTTGGTCTCTGGAACATGATATTCTCCCCGGCACGACTGGCAGGGTTTTCCTCAACTTGCCGGCCATAGTCAATGGCAGCCTTATCTACAAGATCCATATACTTTGCCTCTAGTTGTAACTCCTGCTGGACCAGGGGCAATAGTACCAGAGCCTCATCGGAACAAGGAATTATTCCCAGTGACTGGAAACATGTTTCAATCACAATCCAGATAACCATAAACAAGGTCCCAGAGCGCATCCTCCAGCCCCATTGGCAAATAGGCTCCACCTCAGGGGCATGGGCAGGACCCCCTGTCCCCATATTTGTACTCTAAATCAATTTGTTGTCATGCCAGTTATTCCGCTCATGATCTGGCCAGAATCTCAGGAATGCCTCCCATTCAGCTAGAAGTGTCACTTTCCTGCATTGCTTGCAGTCCATCTGGTGCTCTGCTGATCCCTCTGGGTAGTCTGCCCCTTTGCCTCTGCCATGCCTGCAGACGCTCTCCTGCCTTCTCTGGGATAGGGGTTCCCCATCCAGGCTGCTGCTGGTTACCACTGCCACCAAATTGTCATGACTGAGGGCAAGAGGATCAGGTACACCCCTAACTCTCCTGCCTTAGCTTACAAGAATAATCACTAAATGTTAAAATGTTGCTGTTATCTCAGCACCCAGCATGCCAGTTCAGGGACGTCTTTCATGGAGAAATAGAATTGCAGGTGTATTGACAACTGGAGCTTAATCCCTTTTGTTAGGATAGCACAGAATACAAGAGATAGGAGCACACATCTTTGCTTAGTGCATCAGATAGACTCTCAGTTTATTCTTCTCACACAGATATATTTTAACATAATAGCAGTTTGGGGAGATACAACATGATATTCAATATGAGATAGGAACTTTGCTACAATTAAAGGGTAATTTTAAATTTGGAAACATGTAATAAACGAACAGTATTAATGGTTATGTAAGCCATAAGTATAAAAGTATTTTGTAGAAAATCTTACACATTTCTGACCCTAATGGATGCTTGCATTTTAGACTACTTATCTGTCTGTAGCCACAGTGGGAGGTTAATCCTAATGGAATATCTCTCCTATTTACTTCTATTGTCAAGTTTGCTATTTAGAGCGGCAATTTTCAACAGAACTAAATAGAGATCTTCTCTGCATCCATGGTCCCATCTTTCTAGGAATAAAGACAAAATTCCTCCTGTCATTAAAGTAATTTTGAATTAAACAGTAAGAAATTAAACTCTGTATTCAACTATTTTATAGATTGTAAAAACATTTTCCACATTATGAAGCCAAGTTCTTCATAAAGGTACACTACAAACATGCAAATAATAAATATAGCAAAATGAGAATTATGATGGTGTGAGGTGCACCCTGGTAAAAAACGTATTCAGTGGCAAAGAGAAGGCTTGTGAGACATGCTGGAGAACAGGTAGGTTATTGGGTTTGCAAAAGCCACCCAGATATTTTTGTCTTGTTTTTGGTTTGGCGTATTGCAAATACTGTGCACATGGCCTCTGTGGCTAGCTGTGTATTGGAGTCTACAGAATATTGCTCCACTGGTGTTTTACAGCATAGTTTCTGATGCCACTATATATGTGATTTTGTGGTGGTCCTCAATACTCATGCTAATTTGAGAGCTAGGATAGCGTATATAACATATATGTGGTAGGATGGAATGTGATAATCCACAAGGACGTATTATGGAATGACTTTTGGTTTCCAGTATTTTGTATCCCTGCCCTCCTAGTGGGCAAAACAATTGTTTTCTGAACAGAGAAGGGATTGTATACATCATACAAGGATTATACCCCACAATGTGTGCTCTGTATCTGGCTCTCACACATGTTCTAACCCAGTTCATGGATTAAATTGTCATAGTAACTCTAGCAAGGCCTATAAGGAAAAAACAGCTATCACAGCAGAGCTTATTAACTCAGGAGAAATAACTTTTGTTAATGAAAATTGTCTAAAGGAAATGTAGTTCTCATCTTAGTAGCAGCTATACCAGCCAATTATTCAGTGCTCCATTGCTCAAGACAGGAATGAAGGGGAAATGAGTAGAGGTGAGCTTCAAATGAAGCTTGAATTCCAAGCTATATTCTATTGAACCTAGATTTTTTGATTGCGTAGCAGGGATAAATGCTACAGGGTTGAAATTTTAGACCACTCAATTTGGCTTATCCTTGGAGACTTCTATGTCTGGGTGGTTAATAAACTCTCTCAACTTGGAAAAGAACTGCCCCCTCTGGCACCCACACAAGAGGCCAACACACTGATCTTGTGTTCCATACTGATCTAAATGTTTATGACCTTACAATAGATCCAGTTGTCTGATGCGACCATTCTATTATCAAATTCCCCATAACTACTAATGCAAATAGACCTCCTTCTGTGAAGATTTCTACACAACGTTCATTAATGTGAATCACTCCACATACCTCGGACTATATATGATGGGGAACTGAAAAGGTTATTTTATTTCTAGTCCATCATTACACGTGTGCAACAACAGCACTAGACAAGACTGCTCCTATTCCTACCTAAGATAACACCTCGAACGTCACCATCAAGCTCCCTGGTTCGATAGAAACATCAAGGAGATGAAAAATAAAGGTTATAGGCTTGAGCTGAGATGGGGAAAATGTGTTGCACAATGGAAAACAGACTTAAATGGCAAAACAATATTAAGGAATTTGGGTGCACTATAACTCAACAGAAGTTCTGTCAAGAGAAATGGCAAAAGCAACCAATAGGCCATCTAATTTCTTTTGCAATGTAGAAAGGCTGTGCAAACCAATAAGCCTACAGTCTGATTCCATCTTCTCTTAATCAAAGTGTGAAGAGTTTGCTATTGTCTTTGCTGATAAGTTGTCTTCCATCCATGTCAAAATCCCTGAAATTTCACCAGAAAAACCTACGGTACCTAGGAAACCAAGTAACAGATCTATACCTTCCTGGACATGTTTTGACAATGTTTGTGAAGAAGATATTGTACAACTCACCAAAGGCCTTCATCACCAGATGCAGGCCACACTCACCTTTTAGTGCAGTGGTTCTGAACTAGTGGGTCGTGACCCAGTCTGGGGTCGAATGACGATTTGCCGGGAGTCGCCTGGATGTTTTTTTGTCTATGCTGCTCTGTAGTTTTGCTGTTGGGGGTCGCCACCGCTTGGGAGGTTTTGTCGTGGGGTTGTGTCACTGGAAGGGTTGAAAGCCGCTCTAGTAGAACGCAGTGATTTAATTAGGCCAGTGTTTACGAAATTTGTACAATCATCTACAAAAACATTATCTAGATCTAGTTTGCATTGCTAACTACAAACCTATTGCAAACCTTCCATTTTTATGGACGTTATTAAGAAAGTTGTTGCAATTCAAATGACCTGGGTGTCATCCAACAACGTATATGACCGATTCCAATCAGGATTCAGACAAACGGCATAGAACTGAGAGAGTGCTGGGATCTAGCTTGTTTGGCTAGGGCACGTCATTGCTACTGACATGTTGGGATATCTTTTATCATTCTTGTTATTTGCTGTGTACACTCTTCCCATGGGAGATATAATAATATAACATGGTCTAAATATTACTCCTGTGCAAATGTATCTATCATTTAAACCAAGCACACATGGTCCAGTGTCATTGATTAGTGATTGTCTTGCGGATCTCCTAGTGAAGATAAACACTAACAAGACAAAGGTAATCATAGTGGGGGGGCGTCATCCTGAAAAATCAAAACTAAAGAAGGATCAGGTGACTGAGTTGGAATACGGACGATAAGTGTGAAATTTTGGTGTGAAACATGATTGTGGAACAATATTTAAATGTCAGGTCTCTCCGGCACTCAAGATCTCTTTCTTCCACTAAATAAATATAGCAAGGATTAAGCAAATGATTCCCTCAGAGGATTTGGCTACACCGCTCCATGCCTCTGTGACTTTCCGACTTGACTACTGCAATGCACTATTCCTGAGACTCACAGATAAGAAATTACACTGCCTGAAGATGGTGCAGAAGGCAAGAACGCTAACGGGCAAGACCTGCTCCTGTCACATATCCCATTATTTATTCTCTGCATTGGTTACCCTTAAAATGGCAGATTTATATCAAAGTTGGCCTGTTGACCCTCAGAGTAAATAATCAGGGCCCAGTTACCTGCAAGAACTCCTGGTCACCTACACCCTTATCCTTTTCATCAGCAGGTAACCTCACACTTATCTCTTTGCCCAAGCCTCTGTATAACACAACATCTGGGAAGTATTATAAAGTGTGGAGAGTCCAACTAGGATAAGAACTTTATATAAGCTATTAATCAGTCTCTAATAACTCGGCCTTCTACTAAAAAAGATCCAATAGCAACACTGATTACACAGCTATCACAAACTGCAACCTAACTGGATATCTGGCTGTCAACCAACAACATATATGACTCATTCCAGTCCAGCAATGGAATAGTACTAATATAGCTCAGTTACACAAAATGAGTAATCTCAGTACTAATTCACCTTGTCTTCTATGGAGTATTTGTCTCAGTGGACTATGATATTTGAAGAATATTTCATTTCAGATCTTTTTGACTGATCACATGGAGCATATTTAGAAGTATACTACATTGCACCAGAGCCACTGACATCTAGAATTCCACAGGGATTGATCCCATCCTATAGTAATTAGACTCAGACTTAACCTTTATTTAGACCCCATAATATAGAAACAAAAGGCGACTAATAAAATATAAAAATATATTATAAGACCAATATGCTGTCTCTTGAGTGGGATATATTACAGTAGTAAGAGAACGTATATCATCACTTGAATATAAATGAATATCAAAGGCTTCTCTCCCAGGGATACTGTATCAGACTAGTAACCTGCCCGTCATAAATGACAGTATAATAGAATGGTATCTTGAATTGCCTGTGCTGTCTCTCTCTGTGTTGTCTTTCTCTGTGTTATGTGGTGAGTATGCTGTCTCTCTTTCTCTGTGCTATCTGTCTGCTGTCTCTCTGTGCAGGCTCTCTCTCTGTGCTCTCTAGATCTGTGTGCTCTCTCTCTCTTTGTGCTCTATATGTGTGGTTCCTCTCTCTGTCCTGTGTGTGTCTCTCTCCTGTGTGTGTCTCCCTCTCTATCTCTTTGTCCTATCTCTCGCTCTCTCTCTTGCTCTCTGTCCTCTCTCTCTGTCATGTGTCTCTCTTTCTGTCCTATGTGCCTCTCCCTCTCTGTCCTGTATGTGTGTTTCATTCTCTCTCCTCTCTCTCTCTCTCTGTCCTGTGTGTGTCTCTTCCTGTCCTGTGTCTTTCTCTGTCTGTGCTCTGTGTCTCTCTCTCTCTTTCTGTCATGGGTGTGTGTGTGTGTCTGTCCTGTGTGTGTGTCTCTCTCTCTGTCCTGTGTGACTCTCTGTCCTGTGCGTGTGTCTCTCTCTCTGTCCTGTTTGTGTCTCTCTATGTCTGTCCTGTCTCTCTGTCCTGTGTCGGTCTCTCTCTCTCTGGCCTGTTTGTGTGTGTGTGTCTCTTACTTACTGCCCTGTGTGTGTCTCTCTCTGTCCTGTGTGTGTCTCTCTCTGTCCTTTGTGACTCTCTGTCCTGTGCATTTATCTCTCTCTCTCTCTGTCCTGTTTGTGTGTGTGTCTCTCTCTTCCTCACTGTCCTGTGTGTGTGTGTCTCTCTCTGTCCTGTGTGTGTCTCTCTCTCTGTCCTGTGTGACTCTCTGTCCTGTGCATTTATCTCTCTCTCTGTCCTGTTTGTGTCTCTCTATGTCTGTCCTGTCTCTCTGTCCTGTGTTGGTCTCTCTCTCTCTCCTGTCTCTTTCTCTGTCCTGTGTGTGTCTAATTCTTTATCTGGCCTGTTTGTGTGTGTGTCTCCCTCTTCCTCACTGTCCTGTGTGTGTCTCTCTCTGTCCTGTGTGTGTGTCTCTCTCTGTCCTGTGTGACTCTCTGTCTTGTGCGTGTGTCTCTCTCTCTTTGTCCTGTTTGTGTCTCTCTATGTCTGTCCTGTCTCTCTGTCCTGTGTTGGTCTCTCTCTCTCTCCTGTCTCTTTCTCTGTCCTGTGTGTGTCTAATTCTTTATCTGGCCTGTTTGTGTGTGTGTCTCTCTCTTCCTCGCTGTCCTGTGTGTGCCTCTCTCTCTGGCACTGTCTCTCTTGCTCTAAGCCATGCATAATAGCTGCGGTGAGCCGTAATGACTGGCGTACTGCGCATGCGTGCATGCCTGATTTACAGAAAATGTGATGCCTGCGCAGAAGGCACAGCGCAGATGTTACAGACAACTACTAAATATTATAGTGCACATATGCCTGTAATTATATATAAAGAAGCAATCACATTCCGCTCATCGACGCCATTACGCAGGGCTAGGAGCAAGAGACAGTGCCAGGAGAGACAGCGCAGAGAGAGAGAGACAGCGCAGAGAGAGAGACAACCTTAAAACTAAACAGACATAAATAAAAAAAAAAATATTTACATAAAATAAAATATAATTTAACTTCACTTTAGCATGGGATGATGGCGATGTAGAGGAGGAGAAGGAGGAGAGGTTATCGCATGGAACTTTGGTTCTTATAGGCACAGGCTGCACTGTGGTTCTTATAAGCACAGGCTACATTTTGGTTCTTATAGGCACAGGCTGCACTTTGATTCTTGTAGCCACAGGCTGCTCTTGTAGGCACAAGCTACACTATGACGCAGTACTTTCTTTAACTTCTTAGTGAGACAGGATGTGGGGTGGCTAGTGGTACTCTTTTTATTTGTCTTTACTTTTAAATACACTGAGCCTCAATCAATTGGGGGCTCGCAGCTCAATCGCAGACAGCCAAATGACTGCGATTGAGTTGCGTGCTGCTTTTGCAATGCTATTAAATTGGCCGGGCCCACAAGTTAGGCGCTGGTTGCGAAAATAGGAAACCATGCTATTGAAAGTAGCATTTGCAGGCATGCACATGATCACTGACGCAAGCCTGTAATTCATGGTTCAAGCCCGTATGACTGAAATCAAACCTCCATATTTCATTGCAGTCCTATGGGCTTGAACCACGAGTTACGGCCTTGCATCAGCGTTCATGTTCAAGCCCGTAAGACTTCATTGAAAAATGGAGGTTAGCTTTCAAAGTTCTACGGTCTTGGAGGTTAAAAACCGTTGGACTTCACATTGATTACCGTGATCGATATAACATGATAACTGAACATGAAATAAAGTATTGGAGAATGTTGTGCTATTAATTCTAAGACCTAACATCACTTTCACTCTTAATAAAAGTACAGTTTTGCCTTTTTATTTGCATTTAAAGTGCTCCGATTTGTCATTAAGCCCTTTGCGAGACCTCCTTGGTACTAGTAACTTGTGGTTAGATATTTGCCATTTGTGGGCTTGATGGAGTGGTTAGCGAGGGGGAATCAGAGCAATTGAATAGCGATTTGCGATTTTAGCGTTCGGGACTCTTGCGGCCGTCAAAGATCAAAGGCCTGGAGAGGCTTTAACTTGCGATTTTACAAATCTCAATGGATCGCAGCTCGGAGCCCGTAACTTGATCAGAGCCAGCAAACGGAAGGCATTTGAATATCAAAATAACTTGCGAGCCCGGATTTCAAAATCGCAGCAATTGAATGAGGCTCCTTGTATCTTTTTTAGTTCTTATATTTTATCTTTTCAGTATAATCTTGTAAGATGCAATAAACGTTAGAAGACGTCCAGCTTATAAGATGTAATAAATTCAAGGATGTTGTTTTTTTTTACATTCTAAAAACATTACGCGTCTTTTTTAAATTAAATTCTTCAAAATAGTAAAGATATTTAAATATAGGATTATAGTGATCATTTAAAGTAATTGAAAGAAATGTTATACTTTGTTAAACTTTGTTTAATTCCCTTTATATACAGTGTTATACTTATTTACTTAGTTTTTCTAGATTTTATCATTATTAAACAGTTACATTATATATATTTTTTAAATATTACTATACAATGTGCTTTATTACTCAAATTATTATATTGTTTTGCTGGACTCGTGATATTTTTATGTTAATATATAGTGTAATATAAGATAAGGGAATATTGCTGTCTTTATGAGGTAACATGAGAGCAGGTTCAACCCAATGTCACTTTACTTGACTCCAGGTCTCAGGTGAGCCACCCCTCAATTACGTCACAAAGCCCCGCCCACGGGTAGCACTGCGGCTCCCTAGTCAGGTGTGTGGTGACGTCAGGGGCACCGCCCTCTCTGACTTCCGGGTTTGGCAGTGACGGGGCACTGTCCTGACGTCATCACTGGTAGCCTAGCCGCCTCACTTGTCTCCCTCCGCTAACAGCAAAGAGTTCCGGCCCTGTGCGCTATCCCGGGAGCTGCCATCCCCCACTGCGAGGACATAGGGCCGCAGTGAATTGATGGTACCGGGGTGACTCTGCAGAGAGCAGCCAGCGGCCCCCCTTCACGTACTCGCACAGAATCCCTCCGCACAGCCGCGGTGCTGCGGCCCAGCAGCCGCCATTTTGGGTGTCCCGGAGCCGAGGAGATAGCAGCAGCACCGGGCGGTAAGATAACTGACAAGGGGATAATTGCAGGGAGCCTTAAGGCACCGATAAGGACTGAGGGGGGCGGAGGGCCCGATATGGGCACCGACGGGGGTAACAGGAAGAGGGGTAAGGGAGGAAGATAACTGACAGGACTGTGACACCTGGGAGGGGAGAGGTGTGGAAGCAATGAGACTGGGAGCTGAGGGTTATTGACAGAGGGAGAGGTGGGAGAAACTGTGACACTGGACTGGGGGCATGAGTGGGAATTGTGGAGATCAAGGTCTGGTACTGGATGGGGAGACACAACGGGTAGGGGGAATGACAGGGACATGGGGAGGGATGGAAGGAGAACTGACAGGAGTGACACAAGGGCAATGAGAGGATTGTGAGTGACCCTGAGAGACATCTCAGCCCTCTAATACTGGGCATGGGAAAGTCTAATGTATGGCAATGCTGGGCACAGGGAAAATCTAATGTATGGTAATACTGGGCACGGGGAGATCTAATGCATGGCAATACTGGGCACGGGGAGATCTAATGCATGGCAATACTGGGCACGGGGAGATCTAATGCATGGTAATACTGGGCACGGGGAGATCTAATGCATGGTAATACTGGGCACGGGGAGATCTAATGCATGGTAATACTGGGCACGGGAAAATCTAATGTATAGTATTACTGGGCACGGGGAGATCTAATGCATGGTAATACTGGGCACGGGGAGATCTAATGCATGGTAATACTGGGCACGGGGAGATCTAATGCTTGGCAATACTGGGCACGGGGAGATCTAATGCATGGTAATACTGGGCACGGGGAGATCTAATGCATGGTAATTCTGGGCACGGGGAGATCTAATGCATGGTAATTCTGGGCACGGGGAGATCTAATGCATGGTAATACTGGGCACGGGGAGATCTAATGCTTGGCAATGCTGGGCACGGGGAGATCTAATGCATGGTAATGCTGGGCACGGGGAGATCTAATGCATGGTAATACTGGACACGGGGAGATCTAATGCATGGTAATACTGGACACGGGGAGATCTAATGCATGGTAATACTGGGCACGGGGAGATCTAATGCATGGTAATACTGGGCACGGGGAGATCTAATGCATGGTAATACTGGGCACGGGGAGATCTAATGCATGGTAATACTGGGCACGGGGAGATCTAATGCATGGTAATACTGGGCACGGGGAGATCTAATGCATGGTAATACTGGGCACGGGGAGATCTAATGCATGGTAATACTGGGCACGGGGAGGTCTAATGCATGGTAGTACTGGGCACGGGGAGGTCTATGGCATGGCACGGCACTACTTGGAGCGATACAAATAGGCAGGGGAGGGAGGAATTGATTCAGACTTAAGGATATTCACATCATTGGAGGGTGAGTGAGGCATTCAGAAATTAACATAAAGGGTAAGAGGTTGATGTATAAGGGAACAAGAACATGTATGGTATTGAGAGAGGCCTTAAGAGAATTGTGATAAAAAGGAGGGTGTAGAGTTGTGGTGGAAATTATAAAGTGGTAGTAACCCAGAGGATTGTGAAACTGGGCTAAGTAGAGAATGGGAATGTAGGTGTGATATTAGGCACAGGAGAATATCGTGATAAAGACCCGACAAAGGCTGGGAGTGATAACCTAAGAAGCAGAAGACTTGTGTGGAGAGGCAACAGTTTGTGACATTGGGGAGATGATATAGGCTTGAGGATGGTGACAACATGGGATAAACAAGTAAAGCAGCAAGGGTTGGTGAATGAAACCTGAATGGTGCATTGTATTAAGACAAAGTCTGTCACTGGCTAAAACTTCTATTACCGATAGAAACATTATGGGCTATACAGAGACTATTTGTATGAGTTTAGTCAGTAAAAAACAGCACATTGAAATGCTTCATAATAAAACAAAGTATGTGAAAGTAAATAAATAGGTAAATTATATATGTAGTCGATTCTAGCAACCTTCCATGTTCCCTTTGTAGCCAACAGACTGTTAAATTGTGGGCTTCAGACATCATTCCCTAATGGAATTTATTTCTTATGTTTGCAAGTAGCCGATTAGACTTCTATATACTTGTGGCTTGCCGCTTGTAAATAAATCTGATTGGCTAGCCGAGCACATAGGAATTGAGGAAGTCAAGGCTGGTGGCTGACATTTTGTCAGTCTTTTGGTCTAATCAACATTAGGTATTCACAAATGGAAAATCAATAGTAAACTAACAAGGTTCAAATGATTAAACAGTATAATTAGAAGTGTTTAAAGCAACAACAAAAAATATGAACCCGCAGAATCCATTTAGAAAGTTCCCGGAGAAGTGAGGTCAAAGGAAAATGTAACCTTAAAACGGAAATAAAGGTTGTTGGTAAATTCCTTCGGGCACTAGTCTAGAAGGCAGATATCGATCTCCTAATGACAGCTGTACACCATGTTAAACCTGCAAGGACACTTAAAGCTCACTGTGGCAGGGACGCTCTTAGTGAAGATTTGGGAGAGAAAAGAGGAACGTGCATATGTTGTGCAACATGCTGAGTGTGACCGAAGAGGATAATCACTGATAGATATTGTTAGGATGATGACCAAAAGTCATGGCACCCGTCTTAGAGTATAGGACTGTAAGAAATCCGAGGGTACAATGTCACTTGGGTGCAAGAGCTTAGAGAAAGTGAACATGGTTATGCCGAGAAACCTTTTGGGACAGTGAACTTTATTGAAGACATCTCTGAGAGGACTGCAGTAAGGAGGCATCTTAGTATAGAATAGTATATGGCACTCCACAGCAGACCATTACAGTATAGTATTATGCAGGGGTAGACTTTCACCTTTTATCCTGGTAGTAAAGGCATTGTAGAGGTCCGTGTCCGTGGTCCGTCCAAAGACAATTGTTATTGACAGGGCTGGTCTACACAGCCTGATATGACAGACATTTCCATCCTGCAACCTGGTATAGCATTCTCCTGTTAATATAATGATGAGTAAACTAAATGTTATATATAATTCAAGAATGAATACAAGATTTGTTATACTATTTAAGATGGTCGTATAAGTATCATCATCTTTTCTGGGCCTGCTTGTACTGCTTGGTTCGATCTTAATTATTTTCTCAGGTGGGTAAGTCTGGATGTCACCATTTAAGCAGTGATGTCATAACATTGACCGGTATAATTGATTATTTTATTTATTTTACAAAGCCTGGGCAACTATTGCCCACTTTACATAGAACACCCTCTCCTCATTTCCTAGTTTATACACCCACTCATGCATTTTACAACTGAGTCTGAACGCTTTGTAGAGGAGGGTGGGTCGCAATACTTAAGAAAACCGAGTTCACACCACAAATTAAAGAAAGTATTACTTAACAAATGAAAGACAACTGTTAAATATAACTTCACCTACATTCCCAACTATAAAGAGCAAATGTAATCTAAATGATTGTGTCAGTTTAACATGTTTTGTAGGGGTAAGTAGAGAGATCTCAAATTGTACTGACGGAGAAAGATTAGAAAGTCAGCTTTAGATATTGAGTTTGGAGCGATGGAAGAGATTTGTATTACTAGATGTTTTGCAAAACAGAAAATGTATTTGTATAACATTTAATTTATGGATTGACAAAATGATATCAAATTTAGGAGATGAGCAGAGGAAGAAGTCAAAAGTAGAACTGGCAACACACTCTGGTATCTTTGCCATGAAAACCATATGGATAGGCATGACCAGAGACACAAACAAATGTGCCTGGTGTGCTGTGTCCATATGGTCACAGAGAGTCGGATAGAACGACAAACCTCCAAAATATATTCAGTGTTCGAATACATCTACGTGATTGTTTCAGTTTACAAGGTTGCTTCCAATGTGGCCGGGCAGATAGACTGAGTAAGTAATACATCAAAGGCTGTTTTTATTAATAATTTTTTATTTTCCTAAAATTGTCATCATTGTTTGTAATGGCTTCTGAAAATAGAGACATGCAGTAGATAGGTCAAGGACCAGCACCCTACAGCACTTGTATTGAAAGTGACACTTGAAGGCATTTTGAGTAGTACTTGGGTGATGTGCCAGAATTGCCTTGTGATTGTAGTTGGTTTTATAAAATGGTTACGTCAGAGATGTAATGAACTTAGTTTGATGATGGGTGACGTATTTTAGAGATTGATTTGAGGATATGAGGGTTCGGTGAAATATAATGTAGATGATTGATAAAATGATATGTAATGATGGTGACTTGAGGTGATGGAGGGGCATCTCGGCATCCTTTATGTAATTCAGAGTATATAAAAATCATGCTGTACATTAGATATGCAAGGTGGAGAGCTACATTAGGGGGGACGATCTATATTTTAATCTCTTTAATTATAGTTATTAAGCATTTATTTATACCCCATACAACATTTTGTAATATCTAGCACATAATCAAAATATCTTGTAATGCTGCCATATTTCTCAGATTTTATTATTTAATTTCAACTCTAATATGTGTATTTACGTCTCTGATGACGGTCTCTGCTCTTAACTTGGACCTTTTGTATAGACTTGCACATATGACCTTTATTTATGATGCATGTCTTCTGTCCTGTGTGGGTTTCTTATTGCTCAGAATGCCTGCTCTGTATATTAAAATGCTCATTCTAAACCTTAATCAGCATTGCTTCTGACTTGATAAAGAGAGGTGCAACTCTCGAAAGCTTGTCACTTTAACTAAAATGTTTGTACAAAAAATAAAGTGTCACTATCTACTGCAATACTCAGGTTATTTGATACTCACGCCTACCCCATTCTTGAGATATGAGGTATGAACCTTGGGGACATAAAGGGCTGTGACGGATATATGAGTGAGATTGTAAAAGTAGTGGGATTTGGCATGGAAATAACCACATTAATCATGACGAGCTAGTCCAGTGTGAATAATTAAAAAGCGGTGATAGCTGATTGAGACCCGGCATTGAGTGACAACCCAAGAAATAAGAGAGGAAACTGATTATAGGTGGGGACATCTCCATCAGGGCACAGTGAGGACAAGCGATCTGTGGGAGGGTAAGACCTGAAATTCCAGTATTACCGATGAGACCTGAGAAGATTGAGGAATAGATATAAGTTGAGGGTGGGGAGGGACCTGAAGGAATATTGATGCATGGGGGTTGAAGAAAGGACTCGGTATTTGAGGACATTAAGTCTAGTTACTAACTAGTTGATGGGAGAAAAATACAGGAAATTAAGGTATTTTGCCTCAAACTGGTGCAGGAAAATGTAAAATTTTATTCTATATGGTGCCTTTATAACAAAAATGAATAACGAGCAAAATGTAAAAAACTGTCCAGTTTCTGTCTCAACACAATGTGTCTTTGTAAACGAATGAACTTTCCATTAGAGAGAATGAGAGCACTTGCAGTTGTATATGTCACCTTCCCATTGTGCATTTTCAAGTTTTCTGGGTATTTAAAATCTGCCCCCGCACCTCAGGAAGTACATCACTGCTAACTAAAACAGTAGACTTCACAGCAGCATAATTGCTAATAAAATGAATAAATTAGTGTATTTGTTTTACATTCTAAAAAAAGATGGCTAATTTCAAGGGTAGTTCTTTTACAATTTAACCACAATGGTCCTTAAAGGAAAGGCTCAACAAATCCAGGGAGCCAAAGAGACATGGATCCTAAATGTTACTGCTGGCTCCTAAATTCTGGAGATTTTTTTTTATGTTGAAAAGACAAGATTGTGTTAGTGACTGTATATGAGGAATGAAAGAGAGGGCATGGTCCAGTAGAACCCCAAGACATTGGGCTTGGGCGGTGGGGGTGATGATGTCGTTGTTGACAGTGAGAGGGATATATGCGTAATTGATGCTGTAGTAATGGTGGGAAGATTCGGAGTTCGGTCTTAGACATGTTCAGTTTGATATGTTTGCTCTTTATAAGTAATTGATAACCTATGTGACAAATCCAGACTGGGAGCGTTATGTTAAAATTCTGAATATGGTAAGAAAAAAGAGAACATGGCTATAAGAGCAGGTGCCCAATTTATGTATAGGAAGAGAGGAGACGTGAGAGAAACTTGTAGTGGGCAATCGGATCCTGAACAGACCGAGATGTTTTGGTAGAAAACAACCTTGGGAATGTGACCTGAGTAGGAATTTTGTCAATAACAGGGGTTAGGAGGTATGAATAACATCATGTGAAATAAGGGTGGTAGGCATAGAACATGATTGTTTATTGTTAATATATATCTGTTGTTGTCGGGGCCTTCAGTCGTGTCCGACTCTCGGTGACCACATGGAGGTAGCACGCCGGGCACATCTGTTTTTCTGGATGTGCTTATCCATAAGGTTTCGTCGGAAAATATATTGGAATGGTTTGCCAGTTCCTGCTCTAGTGGACTGAGATTTGTCTGACCTCTCTATGATCTGCCCATCTTGGGTGGGTATACATGATGTAGCTCACAGTTTAGTTGAGGTACACAAGCCCATTAACAACGACATGGTAGAGATCCAGAAGGGGGTATATAACTATAGGGACTGGTCTTAAAAGTTTAACCCAGGACTTGACAAATCCCAGCACCCAGGAAGCCATTGCTCCTGGCATTATACTGCTGGCTCCTAAATGTTTGGTAATTTTACATATACTTTCAACTGACAAGAGGACATCCTTTGCGATTAGAAGTAAAAAGATTCCACCTTAAAGAAAGAAAAGGGTTCTTCACAGTAAGGGTGTATAATCTGTGGAATTCGCTGCCAAATGAGGTGGTGACAGCTGACTCGTTGGATAACTTTGAAAAGGGTTTGGATATATATTTAAATAAAAAGGGCATTTGGTTCTATCCTGGATAATTAGAGAAGGAGCATTGATACAGGGAGGAATCCGAGTGTCGGTATCTGGGGTCAGGAAGCAATTTTACCCCCCCTCCTTTATGAGGACAAATGGCAATGTTGCAGTGTGTTTGTAATATGTGGATTAATTGTTAATTGAGGAAGACAAAGGTCAGAGGAGATCTAAAAAGGTTGAACTTGATGGAGTAAAACAGTGTTGTATGGAGATGTATATTTTAATGGTATAAATAAACACCCCTCCCTGGGAGAGCGGTGTGGAAGGCTTTGCGACATGCTGAGCTTAGAAATTCTTGTTGGGTTGTACAACGCGCTTGTTAATATTAGAGAGGAAGCTGCAGGACTGTACTTGGTGTGTTTCCAAGAAAAGGTTAGAAAGTCACATTCCAGGCGCTGATCCGTGGAGTGCCGGCAGACAGGTTTCTGTTAATATTAAAAGTGGTGTCCACTCCTGGCTGGTTGGTTAGGATTTTTCTTTACTTGTTTAGTTGAGTGGTTTGGCTAGTAGTTTCTGGGCTTAGGTTTTGGCTGTCCTTCCTACAAGTATCTCCAGGAATAAGTTTGTTGAATTGTGCTCGGGTTGTATGTGTATGTGGGTTATGGGAGAATTTGGTGAAGAGTTTGACAGAGTATTGGTGACCAATTTATCTGGAATTTAGAACTAGCTTTGATGGGTGCCAGATAGACATTTTTTCTTTTTAGGAGTCAAGTTATGGATTGTATATAGAATTATTTCAAAGCTTGACAGATACCGGGAACCAGGGAGCCACTGCTCCTAAACTATTACTGATGACTCCTAACGGATAGTTTATTATACAAGTAATCCATTACATGGCTCCTAAAAAAAAAGTATGGATGGCTCCTACATTTCAAATAGATTGTCAACCCCTAAATGTTATGTATAATAACTAAACCATTAGACATTAGAATTTTAGGAGCATTGGTTTACCTGGATGTATCACGTTATGGTCTTGTGATTTTGTTGTTTGTTGTGGTGAACTACCTACTCAAAATATCCACTACTCAAGCTAAAGCACCGGCCCCACGCTAATGTGAGGCAGTAACCTTGAAACGGCTGTACGTGGGTGGGATTCCTAGCTTGTGTATAATCAACCTTAGCTTTGCTCAAAGCTGTTTAATACAGCGGGCATATGCTTAAGGGAAGCCATGTTTGATATGGTTATGGATTGAAAAAACAAAACCTTTTGTGGGCACATTTGCATGTCCCTGCTACAGTTCCCAGAGTGCAGTGTAATAACTGTATTTCTCGGAATTCTGAGCATGAAACAGTTTTTTAAATTGTAATCTGGTTTAGACATTCAAATGTGAACAGATGTGTACTGTTTATATATATATATATATATATATATATATATATATATATATATATATATATATATATATATATATATATATATATATATATATATATATATATATATATATATATATACACACACACACGGTTTACCTGATACCTTTCAGCACTTACCACTGATACCACTAAACCTACTTATATTGAAGCGGGGGTTGTATTTTCTGGGTGTGTTTTATTGTTTATCAAGATATATTACTGCCTTAAAAGACCACTGTATGGTCATTCTGGTCTTAAAACCTGCTTTACAACATAAAGTTCGCACAATGTATTTGGCTTCCATGGCAGCCAGACATAATGATCATTCACATGCTGATTTGGAGTGTGTAGTGTCTATATCCGATGCCAGTAGTGCATCAGCCCTGTCCACTTGAAGATGGTTTCTATGTT
Source organism: Discoglossus pictus (assembly GCA_027410445.1). NCBI lineage: Eukaryota > Metazoa > Chordata > Amphibia > Anura > Alytidae > Discoglossus > Discoglossus pictus. The sequence continues at coordinate 21,155,374 of CM050176.1, read as the reverse complement.
TAAAGAAGTAACTGAAAAACTCTTCAGAAATGAGGTATAGTGTCTGAAACCCCAATTTCTTCCCCAGATTTGTGTAGAGGACTCTGTTGTGCTCCGTGACAAATGGCGCCATAGTATTAAGAATACAAGTAGTGGTCGTTCCTTTAGTGTACATAATTCTGATAATAGATGGTTTTGTATGGGGGGGGGGGGATTGATTTTACATTTGAGATGTAGACTGCATTATTTAAAAATAGATTTTAAATACAATTGTGAAAAATATACATTTTCTTTAAACATTTTCTTTAAGGAAAAAAAAACTCACCCTGATTGTATAGGAAAACATTTATTTTTTTTGGCAAGATTTTATATTGTCACTGATCCAGACACATATGAAATAATTTAGTTAAAATGCATCCAGTCAGCTCAGAGAGCCCGTATTGTCCAGGAAGCTGTAATGCAGGCTGCTTTGTATCACTTTGGAGATCTGTTGTCAAATATGCAAAATGAAACATGGAAGCCGTCTTCGTAACTTAAGTTGTATTTATTTTACATTCTAATAACATGCTGCATATTTTCAAGTGTTCTTCAAATAGTCAATTTAAAAAAATATGACAACAGTGGTCTTTTGAGTAAAAAAAGAAAAAAGTTAAATTATATTTTAAATTACACTTTTTTAAAGTGTATGTTTGGAAACAGATAATTGGTGCAGGTTTATTCATATTGTTTGATATGGTGATTGTATTGATTTGGAGTTGTTATAAGGTTTTCATTATCTGTATTCACATAAATGACTTCTGTAGAACTATTTTTTTATGTGAAATTTGGGGGATATTTTCACTAATTATTTTATTTTCATTAAACGGTTTCCAGTGTTACCAAATGGATCATAGTAAATAAATAGTGCATCTGTGTTCACATTTGAATGTCTAAAACAAGTTGAAAAACCTGCTTCCAGCTCAGAATTCCAAGAAAAACAGTTATTACACTGCATTCTGGGAAGCTGAGCAGGGACATGCAAATGTGCCCTCAAATCCTCGCTCTTCAATTCATAAACCATTTTCAAACATGGCTTCCTTTTAAGCTTATGCCAGCTGCATTGCACTGCTTTTATGTACAGCCAAGGTTGGATCATAGAAATATACAATATTACTTTTAGTGTTTTTATTCCATGGTTCATGATGGAGTATTTGCACACCTGGTCCATTTGTTGGACATATATATTAGCGAGCAGAAGCCCATATTTCATGTCCTTGAGCATCTGACCATGTGATATGTTTGTATTTGTGATAAAGAATTCTGATATTGCTCTGAATCTTTTATGTCCTATTGTCATTGTTCACTCGAGTCCGATTCTCCGTGACCCTATAGACCATAGCACACTAAGCACAATTATGTCTCTGATTTTGCTTATACATTAGGTTTTCTTAGCAAAAATACTGGAGTTGCTTGTCAGTTCTTTCTTCAGTGGACCATGATTTGTTTGACTTACTATGAATCTGCCCATCCAGGGTACATGCTATAGCTCGCAGCTTCATTAAAGTGCACAAGCACCTTCACCACGACAAGGTAGTGATCAAACCGGGTGTATGTCATACATGTATGTCATACATGCACCTCGATATACGTACTGCTAAACTGAAACTAACAAATGGGTTTCTGATCTATCAGTTTCTTATAAGGTTATTCTAGTTCGAGTTCTAATTTATGGAGTACTCACAAGGGATTTACGTTTTTGCTAAGTTATGGGGAATTGTATGGCCTTGTAACTTTCGGGTCTTTGAGGGGCAGCACATGATCTAGTCGGTGGATTTTGGGTTCCATGGGATCCATTTTTAGTGTCTGAATTTGATTAGGAAACATTACTTTTGAGTATATGCTTTTTCTTTTAAGTAATCAGTTTTAAAATTCTTGTTTTTACGAGGGTAGCTTTCCCTCATTCCTTTTTTTTTTTTTTGCTCTGTGAACATAATCCTCTTACACTCAGTGAGTGTCATGTTACATGGCTTCACAAATATTAGGTGCCAGATGACTTGAAAATGAAATGGTTTGGTATGTATGTAACAATAACATTAGCAACGTCTTGCAAGACAGGAACTTAAAGGCATATCTAAGTTTCCTGGATAATTAATGCATCTGATAGAGAAGAATCAGTAGTGTATGCAAACATTTGTTTGCATGAAATAATCGCAGAATTAACATTAAAACACTTACCTTGAAGTTAGCAAAATGTCCTGCAATTTCTGCCAGTTTGAAAACTAGGGTAAACACCCTCTCGAAACCCAGGCTAATTTAACTATTTGGCCAATCAGGAGGAAGCACAGGCTGAAACATTTGTATCACAATCTGGGGTTGCTGTCTGTGCTGCAAATCAGCCTGGGATATGTAGTCTGGCATACGTTAAAAAGTGCTATGCATTTTCTTATAAGAGCCTCTCTGTGCAGCTCATTCACACTAGATTACAACCCTGCAGATCGTCAGTTCCCTGAATCAACTGCTTCTGGTGTATTTTTTTTCTGTCCCTGTCTCCTTGTGGAAAATTTCAGCTGTGACGCCACCAACTATGACAGCACTTCCTTTGGAGGTCACAACCTGTCCCCAATTGCTCTGCAGCCGAGTACACTGTAATGTAAGCTTCCTAGGGGTGTGCAAATCACGATAGCAGTATCCAGCATATAAATATGTAAGTCGCATAGTAATTCAGGTTAAAAAAGACTTTAGTCCATCAAGTTCTTTAGATCTCCTCTGATCTGCAATACTCAGATTTATTGTTAATTGATCCAGAGGAAGGCAAACGGGAGAAAAAAAACAGTGAAACTTTGCCAATTGTCTCAAATGGGAAAATAGAATTTATTCCTGACCCCAGATACTGGCGATCGGATTCATCCCTGGATCAATACTCCCTCTCTATTTATCCAGGATAGTCCTTAATGCCCTTTTTATTTTAAAATATATCCAGTCCCTTTATAAAGTTATTTATTAAATCTGCTGTTACCACCTCCTTTGGTAGAGAATTCCACTTTTTTGGTAGAGAATTCCTTTTCTTTCTTTAAGGTGAAATCTTTTTACTTTTAATCTCAAAGGATGTCCCCTTGTCAGTTGAAAACCTCTTGGCACAAAAAGTTCCCTTGACAAAGCATTGTATTGACCCTGGATATATTTATATATGATAATCATATCCCCTCTTAGTCGCCTTTTTAGAGTAAATAAGTTTTTCATTTTGTTAGTCTTTCTTTATAACTTAGCCCCTCCGATCCCTTTATTAGCTTTGTTGCCCTTCTCTGTACTTTTTCCGTTAATACGGAGCACTTTGGCAATGAGCGCCATAGGCGCTCATTGTAGGCGAGCCTCGCGTAGCGAGCCGTTAAACCGCAGCCAAAAAATACGTACGCAACTCGCGAACATGAAAAAAAAAAAAAAAACACAATAAATACACACACCACATACATAAAAAGCTTACCGACAGCGAGAGGGAGCATCCACGACCTCAAAAAAACAACTTATAGCTTAATTTACCTCAAAATAAAAGCGTTTACACACAAAAAAATTGGCAAAGCGAGCGAAAAAATGGCGGCCGAAGAAAACGAGTCTACAGCACTCTAAGCACCAAAAACACTTGCGGATAATCCGCTAAGACTCATACCACACATTACGACATCGCAAAAATCGGATGCAGCCGCGTACAGGAAAAAACCAAAAACACAATAAATACACACAACACATACATAAAATGCTTACCTACAGCAAGAGGAACCATCCAGCACCTCAAAAAACAAAGTTACACCTTTATTTAAATAAAAATAAAACACTTTAGATACTAATAAAATCGCTAAGCGAGAGAAAAAATGGCAGACGAAAAAAACGAAAACGAGGCTACAGCACTCTCAACACGTAAAACACCACAACACACTCGCAAAACAACAACCGAAACTCGAAAACCAACACGAAGCACCGACGGGTAATCCGCAAAGACGCATACCACAGATAAGCCGGCATTTTACGCCAATGCGGAAGTACACCACTACGCTAACGGTTTTGTCTTGCGCACGCACTTTATTACACTGCACACATTTACCACGCTTACACAGCAGCTCCACACCACTAATGCTGCAGCAACCTCAAAACACATTGCCAGCTCTTCAACACAATGCTTCAAAATAGGTAAAGTATATTCATTTTTTTATGTATTATATATTTCATTATTACACACCAAACAGCATTACATATTCATTTATTAATGTATTACATCTTTCATTATTATACACCAAACAGCATTAGCTACGAAGCATCCAGCGCCTCAAAAAAAATACTTACAGCTTCACTTAACTAAAAATAAAAGAGTTTAGACGCTACAAAATTCTCTAAGCGAGAGAAAAAATGGCGGTCGAACAAAACGAAAACGAGGCTACAGCACTATAACCACGGAAAACACGTACGGATAATCCGAGAACACGCCTACCACACATTAACCTCCATTTTACGCTAATGCGGAAGTACACAACTACGCTAACGGTTTCGGCTCGCGCACGCACACTATTACACTGCACACGTTTATCACGCTCACACAGCACCTGCACACCACTAATGCTGCAGCAACATCAAACAAGGCTCACAGATCTTAAACACAATGCTTCAAAATAGGTCAAGTATATTCATTTATTAATTATTATTAGTATATATTTCAGTAGTACACACAAAACAACATTAGCTACCTTACAATTCCATATGTATATTAATAACTAAACAACTTTGCAAACATACACATCTCATTGCCGTCATTTTTTGACGGGCAATTCGCTAGTTCATATTAAATCTCATCTGCCACTTAGATGCCCATTCCTCTAATTTATGCAAATCCCTTTGGAGGGAAAGTACATCATTTTCTGATTTAATTACCTTGCAGGAACCCCACTTACCACATTAGTCCAATCTGAGTATGTTCCATTTACAACAACCCTTTGCTTCCTATATTTTAGCCAGCTGTCAATCCATAAGCAAATATTTATGGCAATTCCTGTATCCCTTAGTTTGCTCAATAGTCTCCCAAGTGGCACTGTATCAAAAGCCTTTGCAAAATCCAAATAGACTACATCCACTGAGTTGCCTTGATCCAAGTTCGTACTAACCTCCTCATAGAAACTAATTAGGTTTGTTTGACATGACCTATCCTTCATAAATTCATGTTGGCTCCTACATATACACATATTCTTGTACATTATCCCTTATTAACCCTTCTAAAAGCTTTCCCACTACCAAAGGGAGGCTCGCTGGTCTATATAATTCCCCAGATTTGCTCTTGCTCCCTTTTTTAAATATAGGTATCACATCTGCCTTTCTCCAGTCATCTGGTAGAGACCCCGTGTTGAGTGAATCTTGAAAAATTAGATATAATGGTTTTGCTAGAACAAGATTCAAGTACATTCAACTTTTCAATATAATACATATTTTTGTACTAATCAGAGGCTATTTTTTTAGGAAACATTTGAAACCTAGGTAACCTCTATATACTTTTTTTAACGCATTTCTGAGACCATCTTATATGTAGACGACTCTGTGTCGTGGGTGAAGCCATCTTTGATTGCTTTTGGATAACCCACAACTTGAGTAACTAGAGGGTGTAGGTTATCCATTGGTACCTTTTTTCTGCCATTGGCTACTATTGTTAAGGAGCTATTTGAAGATTAAGTCATAATCCATAAGCTTACAATGTGGTGACCGGTCCTGGGGTCACTATGAATGGGAGCGTCACTGTACTGCCTGATCTCACATATGGGACACCGTTTCTATGGAGACTTTTGCTGCCAGGATGCAAGGCTGGACTCTGTCCAGGGATGGTCATTGTTGCCTGTTCTGTGCAAAGAGGAAACCATTATATTTCCCTCTCTGCTTCAGTAGGGGATTTTCACATTGTTATACAAGGAGACATTGCCAAGCATTAAATCTACTCCCTTTGCAATAAAAGAAGTTGCAAACAGGCACTGATTGTGATGGCTCATTTTTTTTAATTGATCTATATAAGACATATTAAATACGGAAATAAAAATGTGTTAGGCAACAGGACACTTAATAATATAAGGATCTGTCCAAATGAATGCATCTGAAGTAGATTTTTTTTTTTTTGTATAAAGAAAAGAGGAAGGCGAATAAGGGTGTGGGGGAGGTATGTGTGGAAGGGAGAGAGAATACAGTACTCTGATGACAGTCTATTGTGGCCTAATGGTGAGGCCGGATTGTGGCCTAATGGTGAGGCCGGATTGTGGCCTAATGGTGAGGCCGGATTGTGGCCTAATGGTGAGGCCGGATTGTGGCCTAATGGTGAGGCCGGATTGTGGCCTAATGGTGAGGCCGGATTGTGGCCTAATGGTGAGGCCGGATTGTGGCCTAATGGTGAGGCCGGATTGTGGCCGAATGGTGAGGCCGGATTGTGGCCTAATGGTGAGGCCGGATTGTGGCCTAATGGTGAGGCCGGATTGTGGCCTAATGGTGAGGCCGGATTGTGGCCTAATGGTGAGGCCGGATTGTGGCCTAATGGTGAGGCCCGATTGTGGCCTAATGGTGAGGCCCGATTGGGGTCTAATGGTGAGGCCTGATTGGGGCCTAGGGGGTTGAGAGCCTTGACCTGAGAATGCAGAAGGCATTTGACAACCACTGATTTTTAACAATTACACCTTTTCCCCAGCAAACCTGTCTTGATTTCCTTCTCAACCAATTCCTGTCCCTTTCCCCACTTCTATATGCAGGTTTCACTATCTCACATGTCTGAGATTCCTTCTTATCTTCCCAATACCTTTTTATCTCTTTTCCATATGAACCCGTCCTACAATATGCTTTAATTCAGAATTGGGTGTGCATCTCTATTTCATGGTGTTTCTTTTGGTTTCTCCATAGAGAATGCCGGCCCCTATCAGACTGCGGGAGTTGATCCGCACAATCCGGACGGCTCGGACCCAGGCGGAGGAGCGGGAGATGATCCAGAAGGAATGTGCGGCAATTCGCTCTTCGTTTCGGGAAGAGGATAACACTTATCGCTGCCGCAATGTGGCCAAGCTGCTGTATATGCACATGCTGGGATACCCTGCTCATTTTGGACAGGTGAGTATTATTTGTTACTCTGACTTACTTACCAAAACATCAACTTTAACCTCTACTTATCAGATGTGAATTTACTCAAACAGATCTCTCTCGCACAAACTGATCTGTAGTGTCTCTCATAACCATCTTCTGAACTATAATTGTAGAACTGAACTTGTACTCATTAAAGTTACACAGCATAAGCTCCAAATACAGTATAATTTAAAACTATAGATAACCAGTACATAATCAGTTAAAAGGTAATGTTTAATAACATTTATCTGCAGTAAACCAACAACATTAAAGTTTGCTGCTTTGAGTTGTCAGTTAGCCTTTCTTATCCACCCACAAACAGAAATTCATATCTTTTGTTATAGATTGATCATTGATTAGTCGATGATTGGTTATTCTCCGAGACATTGGGTCCATTATGTCAAGTGCAGTCCCCTGCTAAATAAGACTAGACATGCTCAGAAACGGGTGACTGCACTCAAGACAATGGAATTAATATCTCTGGGGCTAATCAGTAGTCCATGGCTCAAAATGGTGCACTTAATGTTACCGTAGGAAGATTACATTTTAAACGAGATTAAATTGATAAATTACTTTTTAGTTTTAGATTATATCGTTTTTGGTACCTCTACTGTGTCACAAGTAAAATATACCCTTTATTTGTGTTAATTATTAAAATAATCAAAACATGAATTCTATTATTCCAGTTCAAAGATTACAAACTAGACATAGTCACAACACTTTTCAGTGTACCACAGGTATGCAGGTTAGGAGCTAATCGAATCGAGATCACCCTGGGTCAGATAGTAGCATACAGAGTTATAAATATCTGACTGTATACGAAGTAAATCCGGGTTTCCCTGGTGGTCCAGTGGTTAGGATTTGGTCCTTTCACCGCTGCAACCTGGGTTTGTGTGAATCCAGTCAGGGAACTAAGGTCACACCACTCTGAAGCCATGCAGGGTTTGGCCTGATCACTTATCCTATCTAGATCTCTTCCATTGGTGGCCTAATATGGAGTAAATGAATAGTATTTTGTTTGTCGAAAAAGTATTCAGTTATCAAAATGTATCTGGACAGAATGTGCAATGATCAGATCTCTTTCCCACTCCACACTCCCACTGTATCTACCAGATAGCTGGATACCTTGGTGTTATAGATGCTTAGAATAAGCTGACAACAAGAAGAATTTATTGACATTTGCCAAGTGTTTGTGGATTTTTGTCCCTGCTGGACCATCTGAGTGAAGGAAATGCAACAACTCTGTTAACAGGGTGATCTATAATCACATATATAGTTGTCGTAATTGCGAGTTTGTTGGTAACGGGATGTTAAGTTACGGGCTTGCACACGAATACCATAGTTCTAACTATGCAGATCTTTGTTGATAGGTTGTTATCTTTACTTTTTACTAGCTTGTCCTATCTATCTATCTTATAGTGAAATGCCTGGATTTTTAAAATTACTTTCTTTCCATTTGGCTTTGTTGCTCTGATTCTTAATTTAATGATTTTAACTATTTTATTTGCACCACAGAAAGGGCTATTTTTTTACCTAGCACTGGCTATTTAGTAATTATTTTGTCACTCTGCCTGTGTACTTTTAGTATTTTCTTTCTCACTGTAAACCTTGTGTATGATATATTGAGATTACATGTTATGGAAGATCACTTTGGTCTGTCTTTTTTTTTTTTTCTATATAGTGTTTTGCATAATTAAAGTTGATTATGTGCAGTTTATTTTTTTTATTTCTATTTTACCTCGTGAAATACAAACCGATGTCCGAATGACATCTGTAGTACACACACACTATTTTTCTTTTTTTTGTGTGCTTGTTTTCAGATTTAGCTCTTCAAAAGCATTTTTTCAAATTCTAACAAAATAATGGCCCTTTAAATAGCCTTCACCCTTTTTCTGGATGACTTCTCAGTCCTCTTAGCTGGATGTGGAGTAGTATGGAGAGGTGTTTGTGGATCCATATGATGACATGATCTGGATGTTACACATTGTGTGTGTTGTTCAGTTGTGTCCTACCCTCAGTGACCTCAAGGACAGCAACACACCATGCTTATCCACTTGGTATTCATGGCAGAGATGCTGATGTGGGTTGCTAGATCCTTCTCCAGTGAGCCACAGCATACAGCTCCTGGTATTCCTAGGTGGTCTCCTGTTCAAAGTACTCACCAGGCCCAACCTTGCATGGCTTCAGGGTGGTGTGACCTCTTGGTTCCCTGACTGGAATCTAACTCAGGTCGCAGTGGTGAAAGCACTGCATCCTAACCACTGGACCACCAGGGATCTCATGATACACATTACTGGGTAATTAATTTGTTAGGTTAAACACTTTTTAATATATAACCCACGAGTGGAGCCAGGAATATTTTATTGGAGCCTGACCAGTTGGAACCTGGAAGGAACCCCACTATAGAAATGCATTATACATTGGAAAAATATTTAGGAGCCAGAAGTACCAATTTTAGGAATCGTGGGACATTTTAAGCCTTGTGTATGGGTATTGAATAGAGGGAAAATTGTTTAATTTGTCTACCATTATTTATTTAACTATGAATCCGTCAGCTGAAATTTTTAACTTGAATGTTTAAGTATTATATATTGTTGGCAAGATGCAAATGAAGTGATTGCAAGCCTCGCACCCTAGTTTGTTGGTCATACAGCAAGACTCGGGACTGTGATCCCGGCACCTTTTGTGAATCTAGGACATTGTGTTGGAGATCACATTTCAGGGCCTGGTTTACTGGTTACATTCAGCAAACGGGCTGATCCATCTATTCTTACACAGCTTTAATTACCACTCGATACCAGAGTCCTGAGGTATGGTGGAAGATATCCCTAAGGATTGTTACATGCATAGTGAGTTTTTAGAACTTTTTAAATTGACCAAAAATATAACATTTTGAGAACAGTGAATAAAACATCAATCTTTTATGTTGGAGTAATAATGCATTGAAAGTGCCATAGAAGGCTATTTAAAGGGTTATATAAATAAAGTGTTAAGGTGGCAATTGTGTCTCTAGGAAAGTCACTTATGAAAACTGACCAAATATACCTTTATTATTAGAGTTAAAGTGCTAGTTATGCTATTTGCAAACATGTTTCATGCCTAATAACCCATAGTAAAGTGTAAATTGTATATAATGTTTACATTAAAGAGGATACAATGAAGTCAACTAGTTTAATATTTATATAAAACAATATTAAAAGCATCTGATAGAATGGAGAGACTAGATGGGACTTTTTAGCTCCTATCTAGGCACATGGTGGTTGAACGTCCCTTTCCAGCCTTCTTTCTTGTATAGTCCATATACTGAACTCTGAGCCCACTATCCTGCTTTTTATAGTTCAAACTATGCCATGCTCTGCATATATACCTTACCATGTGCCCTCTATTCATTAGTATTCTCCATACACTGCACTTAAATATATGGTGTAGCCCAGTGGGCCAATAAATGTATGTACGGTTGAGTACCCAACTCACTACTTTTTTTCTTTGATCCTTCCACATCCTTTACATCCTAGTATGCATTCTCTACTCTGACGTTGCGCCTTTCCAAAGAATTATCTCTGGTTCCCTAAGGCAATATAATTCAATCTTGGCATCCTCCGATTTCAATACCTGTTGATTTACAGATCTTGATATGATAGAAATGCCGTATACGCTGGTTTCCTTTTTATATCAATTCACCATTTAAGTTCCATTCCAAGCTGAAATGTAGTTGCATCCAAGTCATTACAATCATGGAGTCATAGCCACAAATGATTGTGCATAGAACCCATTGTTGGAGTTATGTTTACTTGAGTAATACAAGGAAATGCACATGTAGGGAACAAAACTTCCAAAACAAATCTGTAATAAAATTACATTTTTATAAAGAAATTACTTAAAATGTGACTGATTAAAACAGGAAAGAATACACCACATTCGCAGAGATACTTCAAGTTGCAACACATATATTTTTTTTATTTTTTTAATAATTGGATTTTTGTTGAGCAGATAACCTGGGATAACATACATCTCAATGTGGCACCTTCTAACTTTGTGTAGTCTTAGTGGTTTAAGATACTTACAATAAGCATGGGTGGACATAGATATCTAACATTATAAAAACATGATGCTTTTTCTAGAAGAAAGAAAACAAATAAGTGTAAAATATAATTATAGTATAAATATAAATCACGCAATCGACTACCAGGAGAACTTATCCTACCGATTTGATTCTCAAAATGGTAAATTTAAATATCACAAAAACAACCATTCTTAAATTGAAAAAAATTTAATTTCTCAAATCCCTCAGTGGAGGGAGAATATGGATCCCTCTGCAAATGTGCTACTGTCCAAAGGGTTCGGTCCAACCTGTTGTACATTAATTAAACTGAAAGTAAAATACTTATTTTCTTCACTCATTTTTTATTTTTTTATTTTAACTTTTGGTATTAATTTACAATATTATTACAATAAACTGTGTTTCTATGCATTAATACGTTCAACATTGGCTCACTGTCAACCCATCAACATTTAAAGCCGTTTATTCTACTAAGAAGCTTTATTTTCAAAAAGAAACACCTTGTTCAACATTATTGAATACCATCTTTCAGAGGCAACAAAGACAAAAAACATTATTTTGCCTCGTCAATGGCATATATCATAAAACTCTAACATTGACTAGCAATTTGCCTTTAATAGTACCTGCTAACCGTTATTTCTCTTAATTGCACCGTTAATAATTCTGAAGATTCAATTAGTTGTGAATGTCATTTAAAAAAATAAGTATATTATATCAACATATTAAATTGAGGTGCTTTCAAGAGATGCAACTGTCCTTTTTCAAGTCACAAGTAACAGACTTGATTATTTTCAAATTCACAGAGGGAGTTGCTTCTCTTGGGAGCTTGTCATTCTAAAAAGAAATGTCCAGTAAGAACAGAATCACAATTTACAGCTATATTCTTATTAATTATCTCTGCAGCTTCTCCAATCTTTAGAATTGTTGATGGTGCCTTTAAGAGAGATACTCTTATTTTTCATCTTTTATAGCACAAACAAGCTAAGAGGTGAATTTGTGGTCTTGGCTTAAGTTGTCCCGCAGACTGTAACTTTGAAATGCCAGGGGAGAACTAAATCTTCCTCTTCATCCCAGATGGTGCATGATAATTCATATTGTAACCAACTTCTGACTTGTTGTTTTCTCCTTGGCAGCTGGAGTGCCTGAAGCTCATTGCCTCGCAGAAGTTCACAGATAAAAGAATTGGTTACCTGGGGGCAATGCTACTACTGGATGAGAGACAAGATGTTCACCTCCTGATGACCAACTGCATAAAAAAGTAGGTAACCTCACAGAAGTGTGCACGTGTGATGCCTCGACCAGACTATAATGCCAGTGAATTACAGTAATTGTGTTAGTAATCCATTAAAACCACATGTTTTAATGGATTTTCACAATGTTTTGCTGTCTAAGCTTTAAGTGTGAACCATTTTATACTTTGTGCTTAATCTATCCGGTGCTGTGCTTAAAGCTGTGAAATACAATGAGCATGTGCTTAAAAGGAGCCATGTATAAAATGGTTTTGGATTACCAGTGTGAGCGTGTACTGTGGTCTCATTTCCATGTCGCGCCTCTGGTCTCTAAAAGTGCAGCGCAAAAAATGTATTTCTGAAACAATGGAGCAGGAAATAAGTTTATTAACTCATTTTTTAGACATTCATATGGAATCACAAATGTAATATTCATTATTTTGTACTTCTGTGGAGGGCTTCTATCACTCTTCAGCCCACCATAAATTAAATGATTGTTGTAGTGTGTGTATACAGTATCTCACAAAAGTGAGCACACACCTTGGGCCCAATTTGGACATTTTCACTTAGGGGTGTACTCACTTTTGTTTCCAACAGTTTAGACATTAATGGCTGTGTGTTGAGTTATTTTGAGGGGACAGCAAATTTACACTGTTATACAGGCTGTACACTTACTACTTTACATTGTAGCAGAGGGTCATTTCTTCAGTGTTGTCACATGAAAAGATATAATAAAATATTTACAAAAATGTGAGGGGTGTACTCCCTTTTGTGAGATACTGTATATAAATACAGTCGGGTACAGGTGGGCTAAGGTAGAAAAGTTAGCAGTTTTTATATAACAAAGGTGCAAACATCTGTTGTAGGTTTCAGATTTCAAGGTTATGTTAAGGAAAGTGTTGCTTTGACAGAAGTAGTATAGAAGTGTCACAGACTGTACTTTGTCCAGTTTGGTGGCCCAAATCTAATTTTTATTTTTGGCTTATGATTATAACACAGATTAGATGCACTTTTCAGTTCCCATCTGTCTAAACAAATCCGTTTCTATATGAAGCTCTAAATTTTGTGTTGTATTTTGATTAGCTTTATTTGTATCCTTTTGTGAACATATTCCTACACACGGACAACCATATTGGCATCTGAAAATGTATAGGTCAGTTTATTGGTATGTGAAATAATATGTCCGCATACTCAAATTCAGTCACTAAGTCGTTGGATATGTAAAATGTACCATATTGTCAAAGGGTCACTTAATTCAGTACAACTTGGACCACATAACAGTAAAGATCTCCTTAAGGCATGTTGAAATACTTTTCAACATTCATGTTTCAGGGAAGTTAATAAATTAAATTACTGTCTTGGGGCAAAAAGTGATAAATTAATAAGAACTCCAACAAAAACAAAAATTAAATGGTGGAATCTTGGGTTCCAGCCAAGCGGTTTCTCCAAATCCAGTTGCTCTGTTGATTCTGACACACAAACATAAAATGGAGTTCTTATTCATTTATCACTTTTTGCCCCAAGACAGACCTACAGCAACAGCTCCGTGCAGAGAGCTTAAGCAGAAAGAGTTAACCCTTCCCAATTACATCTGTGTAGGAAAAGGACTGCTGGAATTAACTACATACAACAATTAGGGGTTAACATATCCTGCAGCATTCCTGAAGTTCAGGGAAAAACTATAAATCTTTGTCTTCACTGTGCCTTCACAGTATAGTGTCAGCATACGTTGTTAATCATGGGACAGTCAGGAGTGTGTTTTGTAAACAGACCTAAGACTTTTTAGTTTTATAGGCATTTTTAGTGTAATTTAAAAAAAAAAAATAGATCATTTTAATATACACTCTTGTGCTTTTTCACACTACGAAGAGCACTTACTGTGCGGTTAATGGCCTTTTAAAGAGTAGAACAAAGACATGAAACCTCTAAACATACTCTCTTAAAGTAGTGATAGAGAATGCAAATTTGCCAATATCAATACAGGAAAATACAAGAATTTGTTTATGGAAAGTAAGTGATTAAATTTAAGAGTTGGGGATTGCTAGGCATCTCAAAATTCCTCCGTACCCCTAGTTTCTTTAGGAATAAAAAATCACTTGCTAGAATTGAGAATTGCATCTTATCATGTAAAGCTAGACTGAGAGTTGAAAAAAATGTTATACTCCCAAGAATGCTATATAACGGGTTATACCCCCATAATACTCTACAAGTATGTTAATCCCACATAACTATGTTTGTGCTACTTTCCTATTCAGAACTCCATTACACTTGCAGGACACAGAGGCCTGATATGTTTATATGCTATACTTAATGTAAAAGTAGCATGTGAGCATGTACTAACTGCTCCTACAGATTCCAATAGATTAATTGCATTTGAGACAATATATGTGTTTAAAGGGGTGAATTCTCTAATGGTGAGAACGGCGGGATGGTGTGAGAGCAAATTCTTCGTGTCCACACTATATTTGGTATTTTATCAAGTGCTCTGCAGTTTGTTTGGAAAACTTGGTTCTTGAGAGAGATAGACCTAAATTAATGTGTATATGTCTGCTTGAACTCAAGTCACTGACCAACTATGCTCAAGCAGAGAAGTCTTTACCGTCTGACCCACCAACCTAACTTGGGTGACATTGCTTGTTCAGTTCAACGTATCTGAACCAGAGAACTTCACTAATGTAAATGGTTTAGATCAGTAAAGTGATGGAGTCTCTTGTTCTCGGGTACACGTATCGTAAAATGCAGAATGAATAAGCTATGGACATCTCAAAATGTACTTGAGCAAATATATTTCGAAATCTGGGCCTACAGTACTGCAGGGTCTAGAGTCTAGGTCTGTTGTACTAGATATAATTGACGTTCTAGTGCAGAGTCATTCAGTAGGTGCATCTGGGTCTGATTAATTGGGATTTCCAGGTCTCTGCTTTCTCATATCTTTTAATGTTTATCGTACTGAAATGTCCAAATTATATAAACTGTCCTTTCCTTGGGTCCTGCTCACTGTAAAGTTACTTGTGTATATCTGCAAATGTATATTTATATGTATTTAGGAAAAAAATGTGCCTGTTTGAGAACCAAAGTCTGATATTTTTCTATTTATCTGAAAATTGGGCTTAGATCTGACCTCTTATCTCTGTTTTTCAGTGACCTAAATCATAGCACTCAGTATGTGCAGGGTCTGGCTCTCTGCACACTGGGTTGCATGGGATCTTCTGAAATGTGCAGGGACCTGGCAGGAGAGGTGGAGAAACTACTAAAAACGTCCAATTCATACCTGCGGAAGAAGGTAATCACACACTTATATGGATCTTTCCTGTTGGTTACGGCACAGGTCTGCTGCTGAAGTGAGGTGACCAACCGCTGGATGGCGCTGCCAATTTTTATATTAGATAATTTCTAAGCTTGGAATGGTAGCCTAACAGTTTACCTAAGCCTGGACTCTATGATATGTCAGCGCCATCTAGCGGATGGTCACCACACTGCAGCAACGGACTGGTGCCATAACTATAACCAGAAAGGACCACTTATATTTATTACACAATACTCCTGTATTTTTACATTTGATTTATATCAGTTGACTTATTTTTCATTTACTTAGTATGTGTATGTAATCAAATTACTGAGAAATGTGTGCAACAATTACTAAAATCCTGTATGGGAATTGTTAGAAAGTATTGTTTTTATATATGTTGTTTTTTTTACTTGTGTTGTATATTGGATTTTGAATAAACAACTTAATAAATTAAACTTTAGAAAGCAAAAAAAAGTCACAGGGGAGGGAGATAAGGGGGGAAAAAAACACCTGGGGTCGGAGAGGGAGGGGCCAAAGAGAGACAGGTGAAAGAGGGGGAAACGGACACAGGGGGTGGGAGAAGGGGGGGAAGAGACAGAGGTGGGGAGGGGCTAGCGGTGAGCGACAAAGCCACTCATTGTGTGGTGGTGGGGGGGTGGGTCTTACATTGTGTTGCCAGGCTTCAAATTTTATTGCAAGTCGCTAGTTTTAAATGTTGTTCCATCAATATGATGTACACTTGAGTAAGATAAAAAAAAAGTGTTGCATTATACTTTTTCTCAGTATCTCCCCAGAGTATGTGCTTGTATTATTGTTGGTGGCATAGGATACCTAGTTTGCAGTCTAAATTAAACATAATTTATCTATCTATTTTTTAGCAATAATGCTCTTTTATTGTAAAATGATGATCCTGTGTATTGAAGTGGTTTATTTTCCTCTCTCTCAGGCTGCACTGTGTGCTGTTCATGTCATCCGCAAAGTCCCAGAGCTCATGGAAATGTTTTTACCGGCAACTAAGAACCTTCTCAATGAGAAAAATCACGGTAAGCACCTAGGGACCATCACTTACAGACCCTACTCTGCTTCTATCACCACTTGGTTACATAGAGCGGTGTAGAGGACATCCCAGGGAGTGCTGCAGACTTGTCAGTTTGTCATGTGATCCTATAGGAATAAAGGTTCCAATTTTAGTGTATTTAGTACTTTTATCCATTGAATATTACATTTTCTTACTCTAAATATACATGAACTTTGTAGGTTTTGCCTGCTGATCATCCTTTCCATTCCTCCCACCAAAACTTCCTTTTATCTTTAACGACACAACAAATGTCCACAGTATTGCAGAAATAAAAAGAACACATATAAATGAATATCATAAAAGTGATTATTAAAAGTACTGTTGTGTTATATTTGGTCCACACCAGAACATGGAGTCTGTGCTATGGTTTAAAAGCTTTGCTATGATTCATGGCTTTTATGTGCCAACTATTATAACCAGAATGTTTTGTATTACTGGATACATCATTGCAGCTTAGTTTATAGTTCAAGGATAGCAGTGTAGTTTAGGAAAAATGTCATATGATTGGGACAGCAGCTGTATAATCCCTGGGCACAAAAACCTAATTATAGAAAATGTTAATTTTCGCAGACTATCCTTAGAAGAGGGGATTCCATGTTTCTTTGTTTCACATACCGGCCAGAGATGATATTTTGCAAATATTTATTAGCAATTTAGGAATCGAATGAGGGGCGGGCAGATGGATTTGGTTGATTCAGATAAGCTTTTAGTACTTGACATTTTCCTCAGTACAAGCACTGTATGAGTATGTAACTTGCACACCCTGTTTGCCATGCTCTTTGCCCATCCTCGCATGCCATCAAATAGGAAGTATAACTGTCATGGTAGCTTCCATGCACCAGCAGAGTCTGGTAAAATGTTTAAGGCTCTGTAATGAGTGACCTCTGCCTTGTTTTCTGTACAGGAGTGCTTCATACCTCGGTGGTGCTCCTGACAGAGATGTGTGAGAGGAGCCCGGACATGCTGTCACATTTCAGGAAGGTAGGAATCTCATTACTATGTACAAAGGGACGTGAGGACATTCAGACATCAAATATGTAATATATCTACATAACTCAACTTCACAATTTATGTGTCTTCTCCCTCAGACTATAAGCCTTAGTTGGAAGGCACAGAGACTTAGAACAGAAATGTAACTGATTAAAGTGACACGGCAAAGGTTTGGGTTATTGCAGAAATGAACAGTACATTTAAATAAATACAACTGGTTCTTTATACATTTTTTGTGTTGAAGTGTTAGATAATGGAGCTTTAAAGTTGTATATTTTAAGCATAATTTAGATAAAAAGGTCCTCGCTTTTTCCTTTGGACTTTTCCATGTGATTATATCACAGTGGTTGCGGAGGCGCCTGCCCAACAATAAACATATGCAGTGTAATAACTGTATTTCTCGGAATGCTGAGCTGGAAACAGATTTTTTAACTTGTTTTAGACATTCAAATGTGAACACAGACCTACTATTTATTTACTGTACGGTGGAGGCTTCTATAGCACTTTTGCCCACCATATATTAAATGATTGTTGTGGTTACTACCACAACACAAGCTGGGATCCCGCTCCATGCTGATAATAGGCCGTAACCTTGAAACAGCTGTACGTGGATAGGATTCTGAGCTTGTATATAATCCAACCTTGGCTTTGCATAAAAGTTGTGTAATGCAGCAGGCATAAGCTTAAAGGAAGCCATGTTTAGAATGGATATGGATTGAAGTGTTTACAAGTGGATTTATTCTACAAGTAAAGGCTGGTAAATTGCAGAGTGCACTAATTGTGCCCAAGTAAGAGGGCTGTGGCTTGACTGCTAAACTAGTATAAAAGGTTTGTGAGCCGTTTGGGGCCTGTTTGCAAATTATAAGCCTTTACTTGTAAGGTAAATCCACTTGCAGAGTGCACTAATTGTGCCCAGTAATGTATGTGTATGTATATTTATGTGTGTATGTATATGTATGTATGTGTCTCTATAAAGGTGAGGATCAGGGGGGTCAGGGAGGATCAGGAGGGTCAGGGAGGATCAGGAGGGTCAGGGAGGATCAGGAGGGTCAGGGAGGATCAGGAGGGTCAGGGAGGGTCAATGGCTCCCAAATGCTGCAGTATATGGATATGTATGTGTATGTGTGTGTGTGTGTGTATGTATGTGTGTGTATGTGTGTGTATATATGTATGTATGTGTATGTATATTTATGTGTGTATGTATGTATGTGTATCTATCTATATATATATATATATATATATATATATATATATTTGTGTGTAATGTAGGTGTGTATCTGTGTGTAAAGTGTATTTGTGTTTGAGTGTATTTGTGTTTGATTCAGATTTTTTTTTTTCTTGTTTTCCTCCTCTAAAAACTAGGTGCGTCTTATCTGCCGGTGCGTCTTATAGGGCGAAAAATACGGTAATATAAACAGGAGAATGGGCGAACTTGTGAGCTTGCGAACATTTTCAGTATCAAGTGCAATTCTAGTAAAAGTGTAGGAGTTTAAATAAAAGGAGGGACTTCAAAGAAAAGGGAGGGCAGATTTAAAGTGCAAAGGAGGAAAACTTTATACAAATATATTATTTTATATTCTTTGTTTTTCCCACTGAAATTTTGTAGACAATAATAATAATTATGAGTCAGTCCAGTGGCAACCTTATTCAGTGTACATCCTGTCATATGTATGCAATACTGGAACAGATGATCCAGGCTCCATACCTCTGTGAGAGGTGTGAGCATGTTGCCTCTCTGGAAGCTCAAATTGGAGATCTGGAGCGGAGAATTGCAGCACTTAGTGATATTGCTCCACTGGAAAGGGGGTTGGTGCTCACTGAGCACAGTTTAGCTGGGCCTAGCATGGAGGGTGGAGCTGGGGCTAGTGAGGATGTCCAGGGAGGCAGCTGGGTTACAGTTACAAGGGGAAGCAGGGGGAACAGGAGGAGGCAGGCCAGTTCTGAGTTGGCAAACACCAACAGATTTGCCGGATTGAGTGAAACTGTTGGGGATGTCCATTCAGGAATGGCAATGCCAGATAGAGCTGTTCCCTCTAACAGCCAGGAGAACAGCTCTACTGGAGGAGAGGGAGGGCAGAATAGGCAGAGCAACAGACAGGTTTTGGTTGTAGGGGACTCTATTATTAGGAAGGTAGACAGGGTGATTTGTCACCCAGATCCCAGCAATCGAACAGTTTGCTGTCTCCCGGGTGCTCAGGTTCGTCATGTTGTGGATCGGGTAGACAAATTATTGGGAGGGGCTGGAAATGAACTGGCGGTCTTGGTACATATTGGTACCAATGACAAAGTTAGTGGAAGATGGAGTGTCCTAAAGAATGATTTTAGAGAACTAGGTAATAAGCTGAAGGCAAGGATCTCCAAGGTAGTATTTTCTGAGATGCCACCAGTGCCACGTGCTAGCCGAGAAAGGCAGAAGGTGCTTAGGGAGGTTAATGCGTGGCTAAAGATGTGGTGCACTAAGGAGGGGTTTGGGTTTTTAGAGCACTGGGCTGACTTCTCACTTCGGTACAATCTCTACAGTAGGGATGGATTGCACCTAAATGATGAGGGAGCTTTTGTACTAGGGGATAGGATGGTAGGAAGCCTGGAGGAGTTTTTAAACTATTAGGTGGGGAAGAGGGACAAGATATAAGTAATGGAGTAGAAAGTGTAGAGGGTATAAGTGATGCATTAACAACTCATAGGGGAGGAGATGAGGGGAGGGGTAGTATAGTCAATAGGGAGGTTGCAGGCACAGTGGCAGGCACTTCAGAACTACAGACTCCTAACATAAGGTGTATGCTTGCTAATGCCAGAAGCTTGCCAGGAAAAATGGGAGAGTTAGAATTATTAGCAATTCATGAAAAATAGGATTTAATAGGCATTACTGAAATGTGGTGGGATGAATCTCATGACTGGACTGTTAATCTGGATGGTTATAACCTATTTAGGAAAGATAGAGGCAATGGTAAACGAGGGGGAGGGATTTGTCTGTATGTTAAGCCTGAATTTAAGGCTATAGTCAGAGAAGATATTTATGGTGGACCTAGTGATAAAGTTGAATGTTTGCTGCTCCGCTATTTAACTCTACCCACAAATTCCAAAAGAATATTAGTAGGAGTATGCTATAAACCCCGAAATATAGCTGAAAGTGAGGAAATACAATTATTGTTACAGATTGAAAATGCAGCTAAGCATGGTCAAGTTCTAATAATGGGAGATTTTAATTACCCTGAAATAAAATGGATAAATGAGACCAGCAGTTCATTTAAAGGGAACAGGATCTTGAGTACACTCGGGGTCATTATCTGGCCCAGGTTGTACAAGAGCCTACTAGAAATGAAGCTATCTTAGATTTACTCTTCACAAATAATATTGATATAGTATCAAATGTTGGAATAGGGCAACCTTTGGGAAACGGTGATCACAACACCGTCTCATTTGAGATTGAATTAAAAAAACAAAACTGTAAGGGGCCAACGAAAACTCTCTTAATTTTAAAGGGCAGATTTTAACGGTCTATGGGCAGCAATACAAAGTATAGACTGGGACCGAGAACTGGCAGGTAAAAATACTGAACATAAATAGACATTTAAACCCTTACTAAATATACATACACACATATACCGTGTTGGAATAAAAGTAAAAGGAGTAAATCTCATCCAATGTGGCTTAACAATGATTTAAAGATCAAGATACGGAGTAAAAAACAGGCATTTAAATTATACAATCAAGAGGGGACAGAGACTGCTTTACGGGAATACAAGGAAATCAACAAGGCAGCAAAAGCGCGATTAGACTGGCTAAAACAGAAAATGAAAAATGAATTGCAAAAGAGAGTAAGACTAACCCTAAAATATTTTTTAAGTATATTAATGAAGAGAAGGCGAGGAAGGAAGCTATAGGAACATTACAATGCGACACAGGCCGTCTGATAATTAGTGACCAAGAAAAGGCAGATGAGCTGAATAGGTTATTTTCTTTGGTATACACAAGGGAAGTACCAGTGGTTGGGACACGGCAACATAATGGGGCTACACTACCTTTGCCAAATAATTGGTTAACACAGGAAGTAATCCAAAAGAGGTTGGAAAAAATAAATGTTAATAAAGCCCCGGGTCCTGATGGAATACATCCAAGGGTACTAAGGGAACTGGATTCTGTAATAGCCAAACCATTATATTTAATTTTTCAAGATTCACTCAACACAGGGTCTCTACCAGGTTACTGGAGAAAAGCTGATGTGATACCTATATTTACAAAAGGAGCAACAGCAAATCTGGGGAATTATAGACCAGTGAGCCTCACTTCTGTAGTGGGGAAGCTTTTAGAAGGGTTAATAAGTAATAATGTACAAGAATATGTCAATTTGAACAGGATTATAAGTAGGAGTCAACATGGATTTATGAGGGATAGGTCATGTCAAACAAATCTAATTAGTTTCTATGAGGAGGTTAGTAGGAACCTGGATCAAGGCAACTCAGTGGATGTAGTCTTTTTGGATTTTGCAAAGGCTTTTGATACAGTGCCACATGGGAGACTATTGTGCAAACTAAGAGATACAGGAGTTGCAGTAAATAACTGCTCATGGATTGAGAGCTGGCTAAAAGAAAGGAAGCAAACAGTTGTTGTAAATGCAACATACTCTGATTGGACTAATGTGGTAAGTGGGGTTCCTCAGGGTTCAGTATTGGGTCCTCTCCTTTTTAACATATTTATTAATGGCTTAGAGGTAGGATTGGAGTGTGGTGTCTCCATTTTCGATGATGACACAATGTTGTGCAAGGTAATTAAATCAGATAGTGATGTGCTTTCCCTCCAAAGGGATTTACATAAAATTGAGGAATGGGCATCTAAATGGCAGATGAGATTTAATACAAATAGATGTAAAGTTATGCATCTAGGAAGGAAAAATAGCCATGCAATTTATAATCTTAATGGAGCAAATCTAGGTGTATCAGATATTGAAAGGGATTTTGGAGTGCTTGTGGACAACCACTTAGGTAACCGTGCTCAAAGCCAAGCAGCAGCTGCAAAGGCAAGCTGTGAGGGATCATTACATGAAATAGTCATTAGGAGGGAAGGAGGATATTTTCATGCAATTTCTTTTGGAAATACCTAACTTTCAAGCCACTTATTGAACGCTTCCATTCACAATTTTTTTAATAACCAGCCCTACTTTATTTAAATAAACGTAATTTCTGCCACATCTGAACCTTTGCTGTGTTCAGTGCTGCCAAGGTCGTCATGCTTCTTTTTTCAGAGTACTATAGTATTAGAAAATCCCGTGTTTATTTATGGTGTTTCGTTTAGAAAAACAAATCTTGTGAACATATGTGGAAATCCTGCCTCTGCTTCCTTCTTCTTATGCTTAAAGGGACATTGATGTCACAGATTTGCAGATCATCAATTTTAAAAGAGCTGGTTGTAAATATTGCAACAGTTTTTGTTTGTTTGCATGAAAAAGTGCTGCAAAGATTTTAAAAAGTTTGGCAGTTTTGCTTTGGAATAAAACCATGACTTCCCAAACAAACGCTAATTAGGGTGTCAGGGCTCAATACCATCAGGTTATTCGGGTCTGTAGGAAAAACATCAGGTATATACCGTCTATTGGCAGAAATGTAAGTAGCCTGGTTGAAAGCACAGGGTCCACACCAGGCAATTGGACCTCTACTACCTAGAGTAAAGGAGCCTCTTAATTTATTAGAGAAGGACAGATCATTTATTTTAACCCTTGAAACACTCATTTTTCATACAAACACACTTATAATGTTTTAAACCTGCTCTTTTAAATACATGTTAGAAAATGTGACTTCTGAGTCCCTTTTAAGTGTTGGGATTTCAGAACAGGTCTGTGTCAGCACGTAATGTACTACTTCATGTGCTCCATAAGAGCATGTCATGTCAGAGCAGGTGTTTGCTCTGTGGATCAGTCTCCCTAACGCCTGCTTCCTGTCTTTTGTCCTCTGTCTGCTTGGGATCCTGCTGAATGTTAGAATGAAAAGGTAAGACTCCTCAGTTCTTCTGTGTTTCTCAATCAATCCTTCTTGTCCTAATAAATACAAATGACTACTGTAATGCCCTAACAAGAGGGGCTCGTGGTTAATATTCATTGATCATTCATAACATTATTTTTTATGATTTTATAATGGCAATATTGAATGTTAAGCCCACTATTTAAATATTAGAGTATCAGTCTCCAGTTGAGTGGATTGTCTTGACGGTGATCAGATCAAGCAAGGAGATGTGGGATTGATAGATATATTGTTCTTAAAGCAATTGAGATCTGGTCTAATTGGATAACAATGCAAACAATCTTTTATATTCTGCCACAATATCAAATGCTTGTTGCTAAGAAAACACAAACACTTTAAGATAGCAACTTTTAGCAGAGATGGGCATTGTGGGGGTGTAATCTTGTGCCTGAAAAGTTAGCACCCACACCTCTACATTGACCTTATATAGGATGAAGATCAGCATCAGCTGATTGTAACCTTTTGGAAGTTTGATATTGAATATTGCTCTGTAAATCATTGTTAATGACTCTTACTAGTGATCAATGCCTCATTAACACATATAGCTCCTGTTGTTACAGCACTACAGGGAAGCTTTAACACCTTCCCTACCGGATTATTGTAGTGCTTTGTGTCCAAGTTTTCCTACTTGTGTAGATTGTAAGCTCTCTGTGGCAGGGCCTCTCTTTATGTTTTTATGTCTGACGTTTGTATACTCCTTCTACTGGATTGTGTGTTCCCATATAATTACAGTCTGCATAACTTGTGCCTAGCCTGAGCTGGTGAGTGCTGGCTCTTGCAATTCTCCCACTTACACCCTCTCCACACTTCAAGAAAAATGATTCATTTATTGACCATCCTCTTACTAACTGTAGCCCTCCACAGTCTGTCCAGTTCAGTGTTTATTTTGTTGATGGTCATAGTGAGTGTGCTGGATTGTGGCAAATCCAGATGTCTGTGTTGTGAGTGTGCCTATGTTAAGCAAGATTTACAGTGTGTGTATATATATATATATATATATATATATATATATATATATATATATATATATATATATACAGTAGATATAAAAAGTCTACACACCCCTGTTAAAATGTCAGGTTTCTGTGCTGTAAATAAATGAGACAAAGATAAATCATTTCAGAACTTTTTCCACCTTTTAATGTGACCTATAAACTGTACAACTCAATTGAAAAACAAACTGAAATCTTTTAGTTAGAGAGAAGAAAAAATATGAAAATAATATGGTTGCATAAGTATGCACACCCTTAAACTAATACTTTGTTGAAGCACCTTTTGATTTTATTACAGCACTCAGTCTTTTTGGGTATGAGTCCATCAGCATGGCACATTTTGACTTGGCAAGATTTGCCCACTCTTCTTTGCAAAAACACTCCAAATCTGTCAGATTGTGAGGGCATCTCCTTTGCACAGCCCTCTTCAGATCACCCCACAGATTTTCAATCGGATTCAGGTCTGGGCTCTGGCTGGGCCATTCCAAAACTTGAATCTTCTTCTGGTGAAGCCATTCCTTTGTTGATTTGAATGTATGCTTTGGGTGGTTGTCATGCTGAAAGATGAAGTTCCTCTTCATGTTCAGCTTTCTAGCAGAAGCCTGAAGGTTTTGTGCCAATTTTGACTGGTATTTGGAACTGTTCATAATTCTATCTTAACTAAGGCCCCAGTTCCAGCTGAAGAAAACAGCCCCAAAGCATGATGCTGCCACCACCATGCTTCACTGTGGGTATGATGTTCTTTTGGTGATGTGCAGTGTTGTTTTTGTGCCAAACATATCTTATGGAATTAAAAAGTTCAACCTTGGTTTCATCCGACCATAACACCTTTTCCCACATGCTTTTGTGAGACTTCAGATGTGTTTTTGCAAAATGTAGCCTGGCTTGGATGTTTTTCTTCGTAAGAAAAGCCTTTCGTCTTGCCATTCTACCCCATAGCCCAGACATATGAAGAATACAGGAGATTGTTGTCACATGCACCACACAGCCAGTACTTGCCAGATATTCCTGCAGCTCCTTTAATGTTGCTGTAGGCCTCTTGGTAGCCTCCCAGACCAGTTTTCTTCTCGTCTTTTCATCAATTTTGGAAGGAGCTCCAGTTCTTGGTAATGTCACTGTTGTGCCATATTTTCTCCACTTGATGATGACCGTCTTCACTGTGTTCCATGGTATATCTAATGCCTTGGAAATTCTTTTGTACCCTTCTCCTGACTGATACCTTTCAACAATGAGATCCCTCTGATGCTTTGGAAGCTCTCTGTGGACCATGGCTTTTGCTGTGGGATGCGACTAAGACAATTTCAGGAAAGACCAACTAGAGCAGCTGAACTTTATTTGAGGTTAATCAGAGGCACTTTAAATGATGGCAGGTGTATGCTGACTCCTATTTAACACGATTTGGCATGTGATTGCTTAAATCTGAACACAGCTACATCCCCAGTTATAAGAGGGTGTGCAGACTTATGCATCCACATTATT
The DNA here is from genome assembly GCA_027410445.1 of Discoglossus pictus. Lineage (NCBI taxonomy): Eukaryota > Metazoa > Chordata > Amphibia > Anura > Alytidae > Discoglossus > Discoglossus pictus. The sequence continues at coordinate 21,129,160 of CM050176.1, read as the reverse complement.
TTTCTTTTTTACTTTTCTTCCCTCCACCTAAAAGATTTCAGTCTGTTTTTCAATTGAGTTGTACAGTTTATAGGTCACATTAAAGGTGGAAAAAGTTCTGAAATTATTTATCTTTGTCATTTTTTTACAGCACCGAAACCTGACATTTTAACAGGGGTGTGTAGACTTTTTATATCCACTATATATATATATATATATATATATATATATATATATATATATATATATATAATATTACACACACACAAACAATCTTAATTTCTTGCTTAATATGTGTATATTTGAATGTGTGCAAACAAACGCTTATGATTTTATTTTACTATTCTCGTTACTTAAGATCTGCCATAACCTCTTGACCCTCTGCTTTCTCACAGCTTGTCCCTCAGTTAGTTCGTATACTTAAGAATCTCATCATGTCCGGCTATTCTCCAGAGCATGATGTATCTGGAATTAGTGATCCCTTCCTACAGGTAAGGCAACTGCAGATGAATCCTATATTATTGTTAGTTCCATCATATTGCTTAGAACGAAGGTACCATAAACAATGGATTACAGATTTTACATATATTTAAGTACAAGACATCCAATTGTACATACACGCATTGATACTGGAAAAGATGTGTGTATAGATGGATGGTGGAATGAGTTAGCTGGACACTTAACCAATTTGCATTTTTACAGGTTAGGATACTCCGGCTTCTCCGAATTCTAGGAAGAAATGATGATGACTCCAGTGAAGCCATGAATGATATATTGGCACAGGTAAGAGCAGTATTGGATATGTATGGTAAATATAAGAGTAATATTACAATGTGAGATGTGTGTTGTCGTCTGACAATAGGTGGGGGTATAGTTGGAAACTGATATTTTTTGATAACTATGAATTTTATATGAAAGTGGGTTTTAGTGGGATATGTAATGTATATATTAGAAGGAAATATTCTGCCAGAGAGAGGTGGCTTATATGAATCTAGAAGGAAGGAAGTGCAAGAACTGGTGATGCTGTTTGAAGGAGAGAGATGGACGTGTAAGATTTTACTGATCAAAGGGCAACTCTCACTGAAAACGTATTTCCTTTATATTAAATATTCCTTTTAGACAATATTAAAGAGCCACTTTAGTCATCTTATAAAGGGCTATCTAAAGAGTAGTTGGTTTGGAAATAATTTATATGTTTTAATGACCCCTCAGTCTGCATAAGCTCCGGTTCTCTCCGCAAAAACTGGTGGAGTTCATGAAGAATTGGCAAATGCAAAAAAAACTCTGAAACACACATTTGTAGCAGAGTGCAGTGTAACCTGAGCGCACTAAAGCACACTTTCTAGTCAATTGCCACTACCATACTAAAGCTGTGATAGGCCGCTTTAGATAGCATTACCCACCCCCCACCCCGTGCAGCTCCACATCACCCACAATACTTCATTCACATGGTCGAGAGAACCCAACCTTATACAGCCTGAAAGTAATTGATTGTTTAAATGCACAGTAAATGTTTTAAGAGAGCATTGTTCCCCCCCCATCAAGCCCTAACTATTCCTAAGAGAGACCTTTATAATGCCACTAAAGTGGACTTTTGAACTTGCCTAGTTTGCCAATTACACCTCCATGCTTGTTGAGAGTGGAGGCTGCCATTTTAGAATTGTTTTGTCACCAAATGGAATTGATTTACCAAATCCCAGAAAGAAAATGATCACATTGTCCGTTGCGTTCAATTCAAGGTTGCCACCAACACCGAGACCAGTAAAAATGTAGGCAACGCCATTCTATATGAGACCGTTCTAACTATCATGGACATAAAGTCAGAGAGCGGCTTGAGGGTATGTATCACAGAGCAAAACAAAGACCCCTCTCACATCTTTGCCATGTTTCAGTCACTCCCTCCTCAGTGTGCACGGGCTGTACCTTCTTGCTTCACTTCATAGTGTTCATTGCTCCATCTTTCAATTATTACATCCCTCTGAATTCCATTTCTCTATTTGCTTTGCATTAAAAAACACTTTCTCCATATTTGCTCATATACATCCTTGCTCTATTCTGTACCATATACTGCCTGTTACCTAATCACTTACTGTTATAAGTTAACATCCTCCCTTTTTCTACTATAGGTTTTAGCTATTAATATCCTTGGAAGATTCTTGTTAAATAACGACAAGAATATTCGGTAAGTTCACATCAGAAATTTTTGTCCAATTGTTGTTATACTTTTTTGGGTTTCTTTCATTAATGGGCATAAAAAACAATTTCCAGACAATACAGGACCACACTTTTCTGTCCTGTATATCATAACATGGGACATAACGTCTCAAAAAGTTGTGATTCAGATGGAACCTCTGTTTACAAATATCCTTTCTATCTTAAAGATAAGGCAGAAAGAAGAAAAAAGATTATTTTGTAAGTGATAAAACGTAACTTTTATTAGCTCTTTGATAACATCTAAAACAAGGGGCGTTCAATATGTTAAGATAAAAAAGTGTGCGACTATTCTTCTCCTAATTAGTTTCACATTTATAAATGGCGATCTGCTGTCCTCAGAAAGGAAATATTCGCCAAAATAGAGGCCACTCTTAAATTAAATTACTATACAGTGGGCAGTAACTGTAACCTCCATGCAGATACATTGCTCTTTAATAAACTAGAGAGGAAAGCTCAGCTGTTTTAATGGGAGAGACAATCTGTTACACTAAACCAAAATTGGTTTATTAGAGGTGTGGATACATAAAAAGGGTAAGTATATTTTAAATAGCAAGCAAGTCATTACAGTTTGCATAATTATGTGGACTTTCTGTAATAGGTGGCCTGAAACAAAAGTATAAGACCTAAACAAGCATTGTCCCTCTTTGTGAGTCATTTGACAGGCGCCATCAATCTCAAACCTGTTATTGGCACTGGGGATCAGTAACCTATGTTCTAAGGCTATTGCTGACATGACAGACCGATACACGCTTTTTAATAATTCTATCATTGTCACACATCCATGCCTGATATACGTTTCACCGCACAAATCCTGCGGATTTGCCAAGGGACCTTATGTACCCATCCTCATGAACAAAGAGGGATTGAAAGCTTCAACAAATTAAAAGTAACACTGTCATTAGTTATAGGTAGATTATTGAAGTACCTATATGTTGTTAAAATGTACTCTTCAAAACTAAATGACAAATTAGTATGGCATATGCCATAGCTCCAATAGCTCCCAAGACCTATCTGATCACATAATATAAAGAAGGTGGGTGTGCAACTCTGGTCACATATTGCATCTGTTTAATAAAAGTAATTGGTAAATATTGTCTGTAAGATAGGATTTTAATATGTCACACAGACCAGCACCAGTGGTTGTGTCGATCATTGGGTGTAATGGAAGCATGGCGTTGTGTCTTTCAGGTATGTGGCCCTGACTTCCCTTTTAAAGACAGTACAGACCGACCATAATGCCGTACAGAGACATCGCAGTACTATAGTGGATTGTCTGAAAGATTTGGACGTCTCTATTAAAAGGTAAGAAATAAACTATTATACGTGCTTTTTCTGAATATGGCACTGTGAGACGCTGGGACTGTTGTATGATGATTTTTGAGTGATCCATCGACTGAGTTATGTCACATTGATGATACTCCAATACCTGACAACTCCCAAACCTGTGAAATCTTGTATTCCTGTTTTTCCTGCGTATATTTCTCACTGTATCCTTTGTATCAATTGCCTTATCCCAGGCGAGCGATGGAGCTCAGTTTCGCTTTGGTGAATGGTAACAACATCCGCGGGATGATGAAAGAGCTGCTGTATTTCCTCGACTCCTGTGAACCGGAATTCAAAGCGGACTGTGCTTCTGGCATCTTCCTAGCGGCAGAAAAGTAAGGAGTGCAACGTGTGACTGCCAACAGCCCTGTGCTTGGTAACGTTGGGACGATACTGTGCAGGCTAATAGTAGTTTGAGTAGTGTCACAGAGGATATCATGCATATCCGAACTCTTCTACACATTGAGTGCAGAATCCTGTCTCATCTACTCCTCTCTTTTTTAGGTATGCACCTTCAAAGCGGTGGCACATAGACACTATTATGAGAGTCCTCACCACAGTAAGTGTCTGCCCCCACTCTTTCACCACCTCACTTGCTCTGTCTGTCCTTCCCTGGGCTAAGTCTAATTTATCCTCTGTCTCTCTCTTTTTTGTTATCTTTCTTTCTGTGCATCTGCTCTCTTGTTCCGCAGTCTTAGTATTCTGTTTTCTTATTACAGGCCGGAAGCTACGTACGAGATGATTCTGTTCCTAACCTCATTCAGTTGATCACCAATAGCTCAGAAATGCATGAATACACTGTGCAGAAGCTCTACAAGGCAATTCTAGATGATATATCTCAGGTAATAAGATGCAATGTATGCTGGAAGATACTATAAATTAATATGTCATAAGGATTAATACAGGTTTATTGGCCTGCTTGGGACATACTTAGTATTTGTTTTTCCCTTTAGGTATATACAATAGAGGGGTTTTCAATCGCCTATCCATATACCATAGCATACATACTGTCTGGTCTTAATACTCTCTCCAGCCTTATTTCACATTTGCTACAATCAGCCTAAAGGTGTCAAATATTACATTGCCTAGAGGCAAAAGAGTAGTACATTTTGAGCATCATTTGCATGCCCCTGCCTGCCCATCTATATCTCTATCAATCTATTGCATGGGTTAGGCACCAGTCCACACTGATGAGTTCCATAAAAATCAACAGTCCCTGTCTGTGGCTAGGTGTTCTGACTCGTGCAAATCCATCACATACTATGCATGAAAGCTGTGTTATAATGGCAGGCATATACTGAAAAGAGACATGTATAAAGTAATATTGGATAAAGAGTAAACCTTCATTATGCACTAATTTGCATGTCGCCATCAAGTTTCCCAGAGTGCAGTGCCAAAATTGTGTTTCTTAATTCTGAGCAGTTTTATAACTTCTTTTTTAGACGTTCAAATGTGCACACAAATATACATAGTGAAGGATTTTTCAATCTCCTTTCTACACACCATAGCATCTGTCATGTTTGTGTTAATCTTGTAATTTTCAAAGTTTCCACATGGTGGCAATGTTGTAAAACAGTCTGATGTGCTGTGGCAAGTTGGCAATGTTGTTCTGGTAAACTCTGAACTTCTCTCTGGTCTCCTGTAGCAACCGATGGTCCAAGTGGCTTCCTGGTGTATGGGAGAATATGGAGACCTGCTGGTTTCAGGACAGTGTGAGGAGGAGGAGCCTATTCAGGTAAATCCATTTTTTAAAGGGAATCCACAAATGTTATATCTATAACTAATAGCAAGTAGTTTATCAGTTGCATGTTGTATAGAACATTTGTATTTTCTTATAGTAAGATCGATCAGCCTTTCTTCTCTTTCCCTAAGCAGCCAGTTATATCTCTTTTTAATCAGGTTACAGAGGATGAGGTGCTGGATATTTTAGAGAGCATCCTGATCTCCAATATGTCTGCATCTGTCACACGGGGCTTTGCATTGACAGCCATTATGAAAAACTCCACCAGATTCACCAACACTGTTAAGTAGGTACCACGGCCAAGATGGGTATTTGGGTATTAGGGAAAGCATTAAAGACACAGGTGTATGCAATAAAAAAAATTATTTTGCATGCAAAATTGTATTAAGTAATGAAAATGATATGGATAAACATGATTGTTCAGCCTTTCCTTACAAGTGAATTGAGATGACATATAAACAAGGGTTTCATAAAAAATAAACCTATTTGTGTATTTTTTAATCTGGTTTATGTTCATAAAAATGGTAATAAAAGCACAAGGTTGCTTTTATATAGACATTTTTGAAGACTGATTATCCTTGCAGGAAACCATTTTGTGTCTGTTACATCACTTCCTAAGAGCTGGATCATGATGGTGTATCTTTGTAGATGTTTGTGAAAAAGGAGGGTGGAACAGGATGAATTCCAGAGACTTTGTTTGATAATAGGATACATTTAAATTGACACCACAGCCCTCCCCCTCACAGGGTCAGAAGCACAACACCTTGCATCATTCAATGCAAACACAGCTCTCCATAAGAGTAAATGCCACTCACACACTTTTTTTTTTCTATTTAAAAACCAGCTTCATGACTTTTTATCCTGCTAAATGATGCTCTTAGTCATACTTGTTTTTAAAACTTATTTTTTCCTTGTACAGTGGTCCATTTAGTGTTTTTTTTTCTGAACTGCTACTTGTTTTCCATACAAAACATTTTGTAATGTTTACATTTATGATAATATTTTTTGCACTATAGTGTCCCTTTTAATTAGGATGCTATTTTTTACATTTACTCTGAGGGCATTAAGAACAATATTATTTACCTTTTTGTTTGTTTTTCCTGCTCCTTTGCTACTTTTGCAGCCGCATTAAGAAAGTGGTCTCCATTTATGGAAGCAGCATTGATGTTGAGTTACAACAAAGAGCTGTGGAATATAATGCTCTTTTCAAGAAATACGACCACATGAGGTATGGCTTAATCTTAGCTTGCTGGGCTCTCCCTGCTGTCCTACTGGATTTATCTTTAAAGATTCCACTTTTCTAGGCCTGCACTTCTGGAGAGGATGCCCATCATGGAGAAGGCTATGACAAATGGCCCAACAGACTTGGCTCAAACGAACGGAGAGACAGAGCCTACAATCTTGGAAACCAAACAAGTTTCCTCTAACCAGCAGCCATCTAGCCAGGTAAAGTTGTTGTGACCCTCACACCATCCCAGGTATATAAGAGATGTCGGTGCCAACACTGGTTCCATACAGGGGAACTCTGTAATATTTAACTAGTTTTATAACCTCCCTGCTCTTGTAAGCTTCTTGAATTTCTCTCATTTAGGCTCATAGCTTTCTAATAGGACTTCATTCTGTTAACTTGCAGGCCAATGATTTATTAGATTTATTGGGAGGAAATGATATCCAACTGGTTATTCCTACCGCACCTCTTCCTTCTAAACCGACTTCTGTGGGAGGTGAACTCCTTGATCTACTTGGGGACCTGAACCTCGGTGGTGAGTCTTTGTGGTGGTCATTTTTCTGAAGTTCAATATTATGTCAGTACAGATGGATAACGTGTCTACTGCCCTATAAATTCTGAAGTGTCTTGAATGCCTGCAGATAATGGAGACTGTGTCTAGTCTCTATTAAAGGTATATCTAAGTTTCCCGGATTATGAGTGCATCTGAGGAGAATCAGTAGTGTATAAACAAATTTTTTGCATGAAAATACACAAAGATAAACATTTAACCACTTGCCTTGAAGTTGGCAACATATCTTGTAATTTCTGACCGTTGGAAATAGTGTTAACCCTCCCTCCAAACCCAGGCTAAATTAGCATAACATTCATAATTGGTTTTGGCCAATCAGGAGGAAGCACAGGCAACAAACATTTTGAATAACACTCTGGGGTTCCTGTTTGTGCTGCAAAGCAGCCTGTGATATGTAATGTGATTCTATCCATATTCGAATGTGCTACAACAGCAGGGAGTGTCATATCCCAGCAGTTACTTGGGGCTAACATCAGTGCTGTCCTATTGGCTGAGGAAAACACAGCAGGTGAATAATGGGTTAAAATTGGTCCCCTAATGCTGCATGCTGATTGGGGGATTAGGTGCAAGTGTAGACACCCCTGGCAGTGACAAAATAATCATTAGAGGGATTTTTTATAGGAATGCTTTTTGCCTAAAAAGTGCAAAAATGTAATTATTCAGGAAACGTGGATATACCTTTAAAGGAACACTGTAGAACTTCAAATTGGTCCAAAGTGTCAACAATAAACACAGGCGTAGATATTAACTTTTATATTAATTCCTCTTTACAGTATTGTTTCTTTTGTTTTTCTACTTTCCCAGAAGCTAGTATCCTTCTAAACTTATATTCCCATTAGTTATATTGAACGCTGACACATTTTTATTGTGCAGGCTTCCTCTGCTTTCAAAGTATACTCCTAATTGTGTAAGTAGGACAAAAAAAAATAAAATGGTAATTTCCACTTCATATAAAAGGTAATATGATAAAGGCTATATTATGTTTTTTATTTTCTATAAGCAGTTTGCATAATTTGAACTGCCGATCTTCAAAACCGTATATTTTTTAAATTTGCAGTGCAGTGGTCTTGTAAATTAGAAACTATGACAATTCTGAAACCATTGGTTGATATTCTAGATGATGCCCTAATAATATGACTCTTATTATGACAATTATCAGGTACCCCTGCGACTGCTCCTCCGGTTTCGGCTCCTCAACTCTTGTTGGATGGACTGTCCACACAGCCGCTCTTCAATGATATTTCAGGTCAGTTTTCTACCCTTTCCTTCTCTGGAATGGAATGTAGTACCAAGCTTTGGGAGCGCCATATCATAAGTAAACCGGGAAACACCATATTTGTTTCTATTTTCAGGGATACCACCTATTACTGCATACAACAAGAACGGCCTGAAAATAGACTTCACTTTCGAGAGATCAAGCACCAATGCCAGTGTGACTGTGATTACAACTCAGGCGTCCAACAGCACAGATAGTGATATGACGGACTTTGTGTTCCAGGCTGCAGTACCAAAGGTAGCCCGCAAACAATGGGAGTGGTAGTGAATTACAGAGTGGGGAGAAATGATGATTGGGATAATGGAAATAGAGAAGTTCATGGAATGGAGAGGTTTTTTTTTCTTCAGTTATGTTTTTCTTTTGAGCCTATTATAGGAACACAGCTAAAGTTGTGCATGTTTCAAATTGTATTAAGGATGTCAGTAAAATTATGGAAAACTCTTTAATGATCTTTCCAAGTAATATTAAGATTGCTGAACTTGTACTTCTGATGCTTTGTAAGTGCTGCAGTGCAGGTGCAACAATCTATTTCATATTTTGATTTAATCGCACTAACTGTGCCAGTAATAAATACGGCCTTTGCACCCACACTACAAACACTGCCAGAAACAAATATGGCTGCAACAGAAGCCACAAAGCAGGACCTGTCTCCTTCACCGAGAATAATAAGTAATCACTTGATGATTCTGCTTCCAGAATACATTTTATACTGGTTAAAAATGTGTATTGATGTATTCAGAAGCAAAACATATATATTTAAATATGAGAAACATGCATTAAATAAAAAAATTGTTTAGTTGTCATTTTTCATTTTAACTGAAGTGTGAAAGAGGTCTGTTCAGAGAGGTTCCGTAGGTGATACGTTCCCTTTCCTAAATCTTGTAGACTTTTGCCTCTGGGAATATCAGAATTTGTGTAGTATATATTTTGTGTATAACAGACTATTGCACTCTTTATCTTGTCTCAGACGTTCCAGCTGCAGCTCCTCTCCCCGAGCAGTAATGTCCTTCCAGCCTTTAACTCTGGGAGCGTCACACAGGTCATTAAAGTTCTGAATCCCCAGAAAGTAAGTACACCCCTCACCTGCAACAACTTACCCACTGTGTACTTACAATGCAAGCTCCTTTTTTCATTCAGCAAGTATTAGAAAGGCTTTCTCCATTTCTTTCATTAAACTACGTTTGGAAAAAACTTCAACAGAAAACAATTTTGGGAAAAAAGACTGCCTGTGTCTGAGGGATTCCATTTTTATATCTTACACACTTCCTGCTGACTTGGAGCCTCTTATCTTACCCAATATTAAGAACATTCCAGCAAATAAAATACATGCTATGTCGCTGATTATAGTAATTTACTTAAAGGGCCTCCGAAGTTCAAAAAAAGGCACTTGTTTGTGAAGTACCTAATAAAATAGCAACATTATCAGCAACATAAACAATATTAAAAAATTTAGATTTTTCTCTAAAAATGTGAGTGCAGGAATCCATTTTGTGTTTCTTATATCACTTCCTCAGAGTTGAATCATGAATGTACATAAACACTTGCATATCTATTGGTGAAAGGAGGAGGGGATAGATATATACAGTCAGGTCCATAAATATTGGGACATCGACACAATTCTAATCTTTTTGGCTCTATACACCACCACAATGGATTTAAAAAGAAACGAACAAGATGTGCTTTAACTGCAGACTTTCAGCTTTAATTTGAGGGTATTTACATCCAAATCAGGTGAACTGTGTAGGAATTACAACAGTTTGTATATGTGCCTCCCACTTTTTATTGGACCAAAAGTAATGGGACAATTGGCTGCTCAGCTGTTCCCTGGCCAGGGGTTTGTTATTCCCTCATTATCCCATTTACAAAGAGCAGATAAAAGGTTCAGAGTTAATTTCAAGTGTGCTATTTGCATTTGTTGCTAACTCTCAATATGAGATCCAAAGAGCTGTCACTATCAGTGAAGCAAGCCATCATTAGGCTGAAAAAACAAACCCATCAGAGAGATAGCAAAAACATTAGGTGTGGCCACATCAAGTGTGCTCAGCAACACCAAAAGACCCAGAAGACCACGGAAAACAACTGTGGTGGATGACCGAATAATTCTTTCCCTGGTGAAGAAAACACCCTTCACAACAGTTGGCCAGATCAATAACACTCTCCAGGAGGTAGGTGTATGTGTGTCAAAGTCAACAATCAAGAGAAGACTTCACCAGAGTAAATACAGAGGGTTCACCACAAGATGTAAACCATTGGTGAGCCTCAAAAAACGGACAACCTTTTAGAGTTTGCCAAACAACATCGAAAAAAGCCTTCACAGTTCTGGAACAACATCCTATGGACAGATGAGACTAAGATCAACTTGTACCAGAGTGATGGGAAGAGAAGAGTATGAAGAAGGAAAGGAACTGCTCATGATCCAAAGCATACCACCTCATCAGTGAAGCGTGGTGGTAGTGTCATGGCGTGGGCATGTAGGGCTGCCAATGGAACTTTTTCTCTCGTATTTATTGATGATGTGACTGCTGACAAAAGCAGCAGGAGGATTTCTGAAGTGTTTCGGGCAATATTATCTGCTCATATTCAGCCAAATGCTTCAGAACTCATTGGATGGCGCTTCACAGTGCAGATGGACAATGACCCGAAGCATACTGCAAAAGCAACCAAAGAGTTTTTTTAAGGGAAAGAAGTGGGATGTTATGCAATGGCCAAGTCAATCACCTGATCTGAATCCGATTGAGCATGCATTTCACTTGCTGAAGACAAAACTGAAGGGAAAATGCCCCAAGAACAAGCAGGGACTGAAGACAGTTGCAATAGAGGTCTGGCAGAGCTTCACCAGGGATGAAACCCAGCGTCTGGTGATGTCTATGCGTTCCAGACTTCAGGCTGTAATTGACTGCAAAGGTTTTGCAACCAAGTATTAAAAAGTGAAAGTTTGTTTTATGACTGTTAATCTGTCCCGTTACTTTTGGTCCCTTAAAAAGTGGGAGGCACATATACAAACTGTTGTAATTCCTACACCGTTCACCTGATTTGGATGTAAATACCCTCAAATTAAAGCTGAAAGTCTGCAGTTGAAGCACATCTTGTTAGTTTCATTTCAAATCCATTGTGGTGGTGTATAGAGCCAAAAAGATTAGAATTGTGTTGATGTCCCAATATTTATGGACCTGACTGTAGATATAGATATATAATATTTATTTATTTATTTTTTAATTGTATTGTGGTCCTTTTCATTTTCAATTTACTCCAATTACAGAAATATTTTGTAGGGTATGTGCACTGTAAGAGCTGAGACTTTGTTTTCTGTTTTTTGTCCCCGGCCTCATCAGCTTAATTTTTGGGGGGAAAACTCTGTTTGAGAAGTATGTAACAAGGTAATAAAAGCAACAGCTGTGTCAGCCATGAACATCTTTATTTTAGCACACTATGCTAGAGCCTTTGGGGTTCCATGTTTGTGTCCAAACCTGAAAGAAGTGTGGAAGTCACAAAGAGTATGTGTCCTGTTCATTTTTACTCTCTATTTAACATGGGGATTATAGGGAGATGTGTTAACTTATTGGATAATTCAAATTGACTTTAGCTTTTGACATCTTACCATGGCCCACACATAGCAACTAAGCTTGCAATCCTTAACTCACATTGTTTGGAAAGGAAATATTGCTGTCACGACAAATAAAATTAATGTAATTAGTTTGTTGCTTTCTTTACAAATATGTGAAGATTTTTTTCCTAATCTAGAGTGGTCTTTTGAACATAATAAGGAACAATCCAGTTTATAATGAGAACTGTGTTGAAGTAAAGAGACTTGAGAGACCTCATATTTTCTGTGTCATTTACAACTACGCAATTTTACAATGATCAGAACCAAGTGTTTTTTTTTCTTCCTCTGCAGCAACAATTGCGCATGAGGATCAAGCTGACGTATAATCATAAGGGCTCAGCCATGCAGGACCTATCCGAGGTGAGCAACTTCCCTCCTCAGTCCTGGCAATAAGATGGAGCTGTGTCCATATTCACCCCCACCCAAGATGAAGGAACTATGGGCTGGAGCCTCTGCCCCTGGATTGCCAATGATTGCACTTTCGGCCTTGGGGGAGCAGAGAAAATAGAGGGACATTATATGACTGATTGAAGCGATGTTCTTAAAGCAAGGACATTACTGCTCCTCCCTTACCAACTCAGGAGTGAGCAAACCTGGCCTCTTCTCACCCTCACCTCTCCCACTGGGAATCAGAGTTGGTTTTCCCTATACGGATCTCCTGGGATTTTGTGTTCTTGCCCTCCCCATCTCCCTATGTACATTCCTGCAGCCACTTTTCCGCTCACACCCACCTGCCCCTCAGGCTCCTGATCTCTCTGGATTCAGAGCATAGGTTTGGCTCTTAAAATGAGGTTTAATTATTAAATTCTATGCCTGGGGATACTCTATTTCTCCCTTTCTTCTCCACATTTATTTGTATACCTCTTCCTCTGGATTCACATTGTCCCGTCCATAAAAAATTGAAAGTGGTTAGCCTTTTACCTCTAAATCATCTCAATTTAATATAAAAGAAATGCAGATCTCGAATCGTCCTGCCTGTGAGTAGCATATAATATGCTGTGTGTTGGCAGTAAGTGCTGTGTACAAGTTAACGGGACCTATTATAGAGAGGAGGACTGACAGTCACGTTGTGTAAATTACTATAGGTGAAAGAGCCTTCCTGAAGACCGTGCAGTGCTGGAGCTCTTGGTCCTATTGGATTATGTGGTAGACATTACATTAATGGTACTGATAAATACACATTAGAGTCACAGATCTGTTGGGCTCTGTAATCCCAGTGTCTGATATCTAATTTAAAATATTTTAAAATTAGTTGCAGCAGCTAATTACTCCTTAATCCTTCAAATCTTAATAGTTCTGTGCCTGATAGTGATTTTGTTAAAGTATCACATGTCCCACGAGATTCCTCTTTAGAGGATCATGAATCTGCATCCACCCAATTGGGTTTATTGGGAGCGGTTTAGGTTGATGACATTCTGCTGTGAACCTGGGAAGCAATGTTCTGCAGATGGACTTTATTTTATTTTATCTCATTGGGGAGGTGAAATGAGAATTCATGATATATTCAGAACAAACCGAGGCAGAGCCGCAGGTGCAGGGAAGGAGACTACGTTGATCACTGTCCCTTGAAGTATGGATCCAGGTTGGACCGGCTCTCTTATTGCCTGGGAGCGCTGGGCAGACCTTTCCTTTAGCACCTGTTGGTACTCTGTGTTTTTATTTCCTGTTTGAGGCATTCTTCTGCCTCTTTCTGTTTCTGTAAAGTCTTTATTTTTTCTTTTCCTGTTACTGTAAGTTAAAAAATTTCTTAACATCCCCCTGGTAGCCTCATTGAAAGGAACATTCAAATTCCATCTGTGAGTGGGGCGGATAATGAACTGCTAATTATTGCAGACTTATTTTTCAGATGTAAAAGAAAACATGTAAAAATAAGTCTTTGGGGATCATTAAGGGTGTAAACATTTTCATGGGATACTTAGACTGCTGTGTATTATCGTCTTTTGGTTGAAACAAATTATGAAAAGTGACTAATAAAGAATAAAAAAATCTTCCTGCTTTTGAGTGTAGTTTTCTTCTGGAAACTTAAATCGCCACTTAATTCATCACGGTTTGGTGCATTTTTCACTGAGAAATGAAACAAAGTAAAATCTGTGTTTACATATGCCACTGACTGCGCCCAGCCAGGCCCACAGCTACAGCTCTGTGTAGTGAGCAAAAAAAAAAAAAAAGAATTGACCCTTAACAAATATATCTGTTCAGAGCATGGAATGCTGGAATCCACTATACAGTTCAGTTATGGCTTAACCGGTAAGTGCAGTCCTGAGTTCAGGGGAAACTGCTATCAATCCCATTCTTGCAAATCTGTTTTTACTCCTGCCACAGCCAGTAGGCAGGATAGACTTTGTATAAAACATACTTAAAACTTTTAGTTTTTAGTGTAATTAAAAATATATATATAATTTTAACATACAATCTTGTGCTCCTTCACACCATGAAGATCACTTACAGTGACTGTTGGTCTGTCTATCCATTAATTCAGAGACTTTAAGCGGAGGGATTCCTTTATAAATTGAATATTCTTTTTTTTTTTTGTCATTACCATTAAATTGGCCTCTGAGATGGGGTCCATTGTCTTGAGTGCAGAAAAAGACTAGGCAGCTGGAGATGATCTTTAACACAGAAATGCATTTAACGGCTTTACCTGCAATATGACCGTTCTCCGTGTCAGATTGTTTAACAAGTCTAATGGAAATGCGTCTACAAAGATACTTCCTGCTGGTAAATTGAGTCAGATAGCTTAAACCGGACAGTGGCTGCCCACAGTGCTCACTAATTGCACACCGGCACACAATTGTTTTCTTTTTTTATCCCTAGTTCTCATTTCTAATTCTCGAGTTTGGTGCAAGATGTAGGATTTATCTGAGGCTCCTTTTTAAAGAGTGTGCAGAACTGGTGATTACCCAGTATGGATTATTGCCAAATTCTTAGAGAAAAGTGCATAAACTATTCCGATGCCGTGAAAAGGGGGCAGTGTTTTGCTCTGTTGTGCAATTAATCACGTTCTGTACCAGAATGATTTTTGTTTTTATTACTTGTTTTTCTTTAAATTGTTTCAAAAGCTGCATGCAAGAGTTTTCTGTAATATTTTAATCGAACATTCAAAGTAAACAGCTTCCCCTTCCGGGATCAATTGCCCAGAGATTTAAATCCACATACAAAAAAAAAAAATTAGCCATCATGTAGTCCATTTTTTTAATCTTTTTTATTTTGTATCTGTTTTTGAATTTTTGGATTGGAAAGAAAAGACACAGATATGAGGTAGATGATTATTGGAGAGAGAAATAAATATCTTCGTTCCACTATATTAGTTTACAGCATGTGAGTAACGCCGGACTGCGCATGCCCCGTTTTTGTGCGATGGAGCAGTGTTGCAATGGGCGAGAGGGCTCACAGGCAGAGGGCATACAGCAACCGCAGAGAGAGATAGCACAGACAACTGAACATAACATATGACACCATCATTTATGACAGGCAAGTTACCAGTATTTTATATTGTATTTTATAAAGAAATACAATGAGCACTCTACAGTGCAGCTAAAGTAAATTAATTGTATTGTATTTTATTGTTATTATGGTATGACTTTATTATCCATAATTAGTGATGTCCCGAACAGTTCGCCGGAGAACTATTCACAGCGATTTTCGCATGTTCGCAACGAACGGCGAACATATGCGCTTTTCGGTCCGCCCCCTATTCTTTATCATTGAGGAAACTTTGACCCTGCACCTTACAGTCAGCAGACACATTCCAGCCAATCGGCAGCATACACTCCCTTCCAGAGCTTTCCATCTGTATGACCGCCTCCATTTTAGAATCATTCTGTAGCTGCATTTGTGGAGAGAGGAAATATATTCTACCTGCTCTTGATTTAATAGGGAAATAGAGAGCCAGGCTGTGTATTTAGCTTTAACTACACACCTCCTTTGATATCTGCTGCAAGGACAGCAACCCAAAAAGCCCTTTTTATTTTATCTTATTACTTTTTTCTGTGTAATCTAATTGCATATGCCAGCCTGCTGGCGTGTGTGTGAGACCTATTGCATCTAGTCTGCCAACTTTTGCCAGTGCGCAGTGACACTCATATCTGGTGTCACAGTAGCTTGCACGCATAGTACCACTAATCGTAAAAAAAATGACAGGCAGAGGCAGTCCACCCCGCAGGGGCCGTCGTGGTTGGGGTGCTGTGATTCCCTTTGGCCCTAAAATAATGCCCAGTTTTCAGAGGCAACGTACCTTGAATAGTTCTGAGGACATGGTTGACTGGCTAACACAGGACACCCAATCTTCTACAGCTTCCGCTCGGAACCTAGACGCACCATCCTCCTCCAGCTTAGCTTCGGGCACCTCTCCAGTTACCACTCGCCCGCCTGCTGCCACCACCAACACTAGCACCACAGCTGCTTCACTTGATCTGTCAGCAAAGTTATTTACAGATCCGTTGGAAGAAATGAGTGATGCACAAACATTAGTGCCAGAGGATGTAGATAACAGGGATATGTCCCAGTCAGGCAGCATTACACACATGGATGTACGGTCTGATGATGATGATGTTGTACACGGTGCTGCTTCCTTTTGTTGAGTTATTCAGATACAAGTGAAGCGGTTGATGATGACGATGCGTCCGTGGATGTCACGTGGGTGCCTGCTATAAGAAGAACAGGAGGAAAGTTCAGATGGGGAGACAGAGAGGAGGAGGAGACTAGTTGGAAGTAGTTAGTGGCACAGTCAGAAAGCATGCATCGGCACCCGGGGTCAGCCAGACAGCACGCCAGTCAACGCATACTTTTGCCACCACCAGAATGCCGTCATTGCAGAGCTCAGCAGTGTGGCAATTTTTTCGTGTGTCTGCCTGTGACAACAGTGATGCCATTTGCAACCTGTGCGAAAAGAAACTGAGTCGTGGGAAGTCCAACACCCACCTAGGTACAACTTCTTTGCGAAGGCACATGATGTCACATCACAAACGCCTATGGGATCAACACATCAGTACAAGCAGCACACAAAGTCAAAACCGCCATCCTCCTCCTGGTCCAGCATCTTCAGCCACGTCAACCACTGCTGCCCTGCTTGCCCCCTCTCAACCATCCACCACTCCGTGTCTCACCCTAAGCAGTCCCTGCTCATCTGCCCACAGTCAGGTGTCTGTCAAGGACATGTTTGAGCGTAAGAAGCCAATGTCACAAAGTCACCCCCTTGCCCGGCAACTGACAGCTGGCTTGTCTGAACTCTTAGCCCGCCAGCTTTTACCATACAAGCTGGTGGAGTCTGAGGCGTTCAAAAAATTTGTAGCTATTGGGACACCGCAGTGGAAGGTACCCGGCCGAAATTTCTTTGCACAAAAGGCAATCCCCAACCTGTACTCGATTGTGCAAAAGGAAGTAATGGCATCTCTGGCACACAGTGTTGGGGCAAGGGTCCATCTGACCACGGATACCTGGTATGCAAAGCATGGTCAGGGCAGGTATATCACCTACACTGCGCATTGGGTAAACCTGGTGACGGCTGCCAAGCATGGAATACGTGGCTCTGCAGAGGAGTTGGTGACACCGCCACGACTTGCAGGCAGGCCTGCTGCCACCTCCTCTATTCCTACTACTCCATCCTCTTCCATAACCTCCTCGGCTGAGTCCTCTTCTGCTGCTGCTATGTCTTGCTCCACATCAATGGCACCCCCCAGCTCCACAGGTACTATTCCACATCCCGGATACGGCAGTGTCACGCCGTCTTGGGGTTGACTTCCCTGAAAGCAGAGAGTCACACCGGAACAGCACTCCTGTCCGCCCTGAACGCACAGGTGGATCAGTGGTTGACTCCGCACCAACTGGAGATCGGCAAAGTGGTTTGTGACAACGGAAGAAATTTGTTGGCGCCATTGAATTTGGTGACACATGTGCCGTGCATGGCACATGTTTGTAATCTGATTGTACAACGCTTTGTGCATAAGCACCCAGGCTTACAGGACGCCCTGAAGCAGGCCAGGAAGGTGTGTGCCCATTTCAGGCGTTCCTACACGCCTATGGCGCACTTTACATATATCCAGCGGCGAAACAACATACCAGCGAGGCGCTTGATTTTAGACAGCCCGACACGTTGGAATTCAACACTCCTAATGTTCGACCGCCTGCTCCAACAAGAAAAGGTCTAGGACAGCCTCTGCAGAGCTGGGGATTTTTTTGCCACGTTACTGGACGCTCATGCGCAATGCCTGTAGGTTTATGCGTCCTTTTGAGGAGGTGACAAACCTGGTCAGTCGCACCCAGGGCACCATCAGCGACATCATACCATTTGTTTTCTTCCTGGAGTGTGCCCTGCGAAGAGTGCTGGATCAGGCCGTAGATGAGCTGGAAGAGGAAGAGTTGTGGTCACCATCACCGCCAGAAACAACCTTATCAGCATCGCTTGCTGAACCTGCAGCAAC
This sequence comes from Discoglossus pictus, assembly GCA_027410445.1. Lineage (NCBI taxonomy): Eukaryota > Metazoa > Chordata > Amphibia > Anura > Alytidae > Discoglossus > Discoglossus pictus. Next base: position 21,110,805 of record CM050176.1, on the reverse strand, counting down.
GCTGGAAGAGGATTGTGAGGAAGAGGAGTCAGAGGAGGAATGTGGCTTTGAGGAGGAGGAGGAAGAAGACCAACCACAACAGGCATCCCAGGGTGCTCGTTGTCACCTATCTGGTACCAGTGGTGTTGTACGTGGCTGGGGGGAAGAACATACCTTCAGTGAGATCACTGAAGACGAGGAACGGGACATGACTAGCTCGGCATCCAACCTTGTGCAAATGGGGTCTTTCATGCTGTCGTGCCTGTTGAGGGACCCTCGTATAAAAAGGATGAAGGAGAACGACCTGTACTGGGTGTCCACGCTACTAGACCCCCGGTATAAGCAGAAAGTGCCTGAAATGTTACCGAATTACCACAAGTTGGAAAGGATGCAGCACTACCAAAATAAATTAAAAATTATGCTTTACACAGCGTTTAAGGGTGATGTCACAGCACAAAGGCAATCTATCAGCGGAAGAGGTGAACATAATCCTCCTCCTCCCACGACCACGCCGGCAAGGAGAGGACGCTTTACAGACGTGTTGTTGATGGAGGACATGCAGAGCTTTTTAAGTCCTATGCATCGCCACAGCCCATCGGGGTCCACCCTCAGAGAACGACTTGACCGTCAGGTAACAGACTACCTCGCTATAACTACAGATATCGACACTATGAGGAGCGATGAACCCCTTGACTACTGGGTGTGTACGCTTGCCCTGTGGCCTGAGCTATCCCAATTTGCCATAGAACTTCTGTCCTGCCCCGCTTCAAGTGTCCTGTCAGAAAGGACCTTCAGTGCAGCAGGAGATTTTGTCACTGATAAGAGAAGTCGCCTAGGTCAAACAAGTCTAGATTACCTCACCTTTATTAAGATGAATGAGGGATGGATCCCGAAGGGACTGACAGTGGGCAATACATTCGATTAAAAAAGGCCTGATAGATGGGCTGCCTTGAGCTAATAATGGTCCACACGCTGCTGTATTTTATCCATGAATGCCGGATGACTTGCGTGACTTAGCCGTCACCAACAAGGGGTTCAAGACGCAATGTTTTAGGGCACTTTCTGCCTGGCAAACTAACATCAATTTTTCTGGTCGCTGCAACAATACCTAATTTTTGCATTTAAATTATTTTATTTTAGAAGGCGTACAGCATGTAATGAAAAATAAAGCATTTTTGAACAGTCTTGCATAACAGTTGTGCAAAAATACATATTTACAATAGAGAAATTTTGTGAAAGTTAGCTTGCTATTCCTTCTTATTTTTACTTTTTAGGTTAATAATTTTTCTTATTTTTTACTGTGATTGCAATTTAAGAGATACCTAAAACATGGTAAAACAGACAATAGTAAAGAGTATATCTGCAGGAAACACCAAAGTCCTATTAGCTATCATCCCTCCAGCAGTATTAGCTTATTATTTACAATATCTAACCTGGGCAATCACCCTTGGGTTACCCTAGGGCAGGCTTCAGTAAGCGACCTCTCCTTTCCTGGGATGATTTTGCCACCGGTTGCTTCTGAAGGGTTTCCAGGGCTCCCCCACTCCGGTCCTTCCCCCAGTGTCGCTTCAACCAGTAACAAATATTTTATATTTGTAAAGCGACCCAATGATCCCCCTTGATAGAGGTTTATCTTTACAAATTTTGGAGAACCAATTTAAGACCGGTGCCCCCTGTTTCTGGGTCAGGGAGTGTGTGAAATGCCTCAGCCTACAGTAATTGTAATGTTCTGACAGCGGTAGCTCATGCTTGTCTCTCAGTTCCTCATAGGTGAGCATCTGGCCCTTTACTAACCAGTCTCCCAGTCTATCTAGTTTCCTTGACCTCCACCAGTGTTGTGATGTTGTGCTCATGTGTTTCGGGGCCTGAGGGTGGTCAAGAATTGGGGTCATTTGGGTGGATCCAGGGAACAAACCTGTGTGTTTCTTGGCCTATTTCCAGTATGATAGTGAGTGTCTGATTAGGGGGTTTGGCAAGTTTTTAAGGCTCTGAGGTAATTCTGATAGCCAAGCCACCTTGTCCCAGGTTAAGGGCCTTAAAGTGTGGTTCTCTAAATACACACAGGCCGGTTGATGACATATAGAATGTGCTATTGGGAGGAAAGATAGGTGACGGAACAGGAGTTAAACAGATAGAAATGAGTATTACAACTTAATACACCACTCCTATCTGGTGGCCCCTTAGATTGCACGTGCAGTGCCCCAAATTCGAAGTAGGAGGTCCGACCAAGCCTCTTTTTCCATCTCCCTGTTCCAAAAATCCATGCCATATACACGTCCCATGATAGGTAACGTAATAGGTATTAAACTGATAGGAATGAGTATTACAACTTAATACACCTCTCCTATCTGGTGGCACCTTAGATTGCACGTGCAGTGACACAAATTCGAAGTAGGAGGTCCAACCAAGCATCTTTTTCCATCTCCCTGATCCAAAAATCCATGCCATATACACGTCCCCTAATAGTGGAGGTAACAGGAATTAAACCGATAGGAATAGTACTACTTAACAGTACACACCTTATAATAACGCAGACAGAAGCAACGCGTATAATATTCCATGCTGTGCAGTGGAAGCCCCCAGACTCTGACCTGTGTATAATATTCCATGCTGGGCAGTGGAAGCCCCCAGACTCTGACCTGTGCATAATATTCCATGCTGTGCAGTGGAAGCCCCCAGACTCTGACCTGTGTATAATATTCCATGCTGGGCAGTGGAAGCCCCCAGACTCTTGGAGTCTGAAGAAGAGGAGTCAGAGGAGGAAGGTGGCTTTGAGGAGGTGGAAGACCAAACACAGCAGGCGTCCCAGGGGGCTTGTTGTCACCTTTCGGGGACCCTTGGGGGCTGGGTGGAGGAAGAGACATTCAATGACATCAGTGAGGACAAGGAACTGGACATGGCTAGCTTGGTATCCAACCTTGTGCAAATGGGGAGTTTGCGGTTGTGCAAAGGGACTGTTTGCGGTTGTTTGCGGTGCATTAAACGGGGAGATTGGTCTGTTGCTGTGAAGCGAGTGTAACCCTTACACTACCTGATCGATACAACATCATACCTGATGTTTTAAAGCATGTTATTCCAAACAATTTAGGAATGTTAGGTGATTTATGCCCTTTATGGCTTAAAACCAGACTCTGCATCAACTATGTAATTTTCTGTGGGAGTTTTGCCATGAATCCCCCTCCGGCATGCCACATTCCAGATGTTAGTCCCGTTGAAACAACTTTCCCATCACTATTGTGGCCAGAAAGAGTCCTTGTGGGTTTTGAAATTCGCCTGCCCATTGAAGTCTATGGCGGTTCGCCGATGTTCGTCTGTTCGCAAACATTTGATGGAATTCGCGTCCGCTATACGCGAACCGAAAATTTGATGTTCGCAACATCACTATCCATAATCCCATTGGTGGTGCTGGCTGTTCATGCTTTGTCTGCATATCCATTGCATTTCCCTGTTTTAAAGCTGAACCAGAATTGAAAGTGATGTGTACAAATGTGAAAACATACTATGACTGGCTGGGAGCTTCAGAAAATATTATTTTTTGAAGAACTACAAACTACTGAAAAAATCCAACCTTTATTGCATTTTATATGCAGCTTTGCGGGAGTAGGATCTTCTATTTTGTTGCTGTGGAATCTACCATTTCAGTTTCTGCTCATCATCTTCCTGAGATGGGAGGAGGTGATTGAATACAGTGGACACTTCTATCGGCACAAAGGATAAGTGACTGCTAAATCAGAGTACTTTCAATTGTACTAATAGTTGTCAAGGGTGAACTGACAAAGATGACAAAAGAAAATGGAACCCTATAAAACACACACACACACCAAAAAAAATATCAATCTACCCTTCTGGAAAACTACCTTGTTGCAAAGGGACTTGTCTACCTCAAGGAAGCTGTGAGCTATACCATGCAAGTTCTCTGAGGATCTGGAGAAGTGTTGCTCTACATAAAGATGGCCTAGGCTATAAGAAGATTGCCAAGACCCTGAAACTGAGCTGCAGCATGGTGGGCAAGACCATACAGCGTTTTCACAGGATAGGTTCCACTCAGAACAGGCCTCGCCATGGTCGACCAAAGAAGTTGAGTGCACATGCTCAGCGTCATATCCTGAGGTTGTCTTTGGGAAATAGACAAATTAGTGCTGCCAGCATTTCTGTAGATGTTGATGAGGTGGGGGGGTCACACCATACTCCGCACACTGCATCAAATTGGTCTGCATGGCTGTCGTCCCAGAAGGAAGCCATGTCCTGTGGGTTAAGACAGTGCTGGAAAATAACGGTGGCCACACAAAATATTGACACTTTGGGCCCAATTTGGACATTGGGACATTTAAGAAATACAGGGTCGAGTCACATTATTATGTTCACCACCTACCTTTGACGCCAGCAGCACATAGCCAAAGAGATTTGATATGTGTCGTGAGCTGGCTTGGTGTTTATATAAGGTAACATGTAGACATTCTGCAAACATATCAACAATTGCTGTCATAAGTAAAATATGCGATTTAGAAAGGGGAATGATCATTGGCTCTCGGGCCAAGAGTGGCAGTAGTTCTGAAACTGTGCCGTTTGTAAACTGTTTGCGTGCTGCTGTAGTTAAAGTGTACCATGACTGGGCAAACCGCACCATTGCAAATAAATGGAGTGGAAACAGAGGAGCACCACATGCCACTGATGTCAGAGAGGATCATCAGCTGCCAAGATGTGTGAGGGCCAACCGATAAGCTACAGTTGAGCAACACTGTCCCAACTAACCAGCGGGCTACCAGACGTGTCTAAAATTATATTACAGCAAACCTTGTTGCGGATAGGGCTCCGAAATAAACAGCTGGTCATTGCACCAATGCTAACAAGGGTTTGGGCCAGGATAAGACTCCCGTGCACCCCACACTTAACCCTCTTATTTGGGACTTTGGCACACTGGGTTGCTAATATCAAAGGTTATTAAAATGGACATGTTCTAAGGACTGTGACGTGTTATCTTTATGTGTAGTGTGTGGACCGCAATAATTAATGTTGGGGTTGCTATATGGTGTTATGTGCACTGTGATAAATATTTTACCTATAAACTAATAGATGCACTTTCTGCCATATTGTGTTAGTGGGACAGCGTTAAACCCAAGGGTTCTACAAAAATGTATATGGCCCCTCCGAGCCGGCAAGGCATCCACCCTTTGGTCTTCGCAAAACATAGGTTTAGGATATAAAGTGACTGGGCTAGATAACCCACAGGCTCTGGTGTGTCTGGCGATGGGAGGGGGTTTATGGCATAGTGAGGGGGTGAGGAGGTCACACTAATAATTCAGAACTCCTCTTACAGGAATGGGAATTAAGAAAGGGTGTGGGGAATTCTGTTTGTCTTAGTGAAGCAGACTGGCCACTTTTCTTACACAAACTAAAGGTGCATGTGTCTGATTTTCCTGCTTCTCCATGAATGATGTCCTGATCTGAATTGCTCGGTGCTGAGATGAATATGAAGTCACAGAAAGGGTTGCCTTCTCTGAGTCACAGATTCTTCTCTATCGACTGGACAGACGTTGGTGTGTCGGCTGCGAAACACTCTGCAACCATTGTTGGAGAAACACAAGCTGGTGGCGGCAGCGTTATGGTCTGGGGAATGTTTTCTTGGCACTGTCTGGGTCCTGTTTTAAATAGAGAGAAGGTATATTTGTCTAATATCCTGTTATCCTTATGCCACCAAAGATATACCATCACAATCTAAGTTGCACCTAAGTCTAAGGAAAATATAGGACTTTATATGTCATTAATATTAATACATTAACAACTGCTGCTATTGGAATAGTTAAATATATATTTCACTGTAAAATGTTTGTAAATAAATATATAACAATTTAATATGGACATAATAAAATCAACAAGTAAGTTGAAAAAAAAAATTTGATGTGTCAAGTTAACATACAGATATTAGACTTTATCAGCATATATAATATGTGCACATAATAATAATAAAATATTGATATTTATATACAGGGCAAGTAATGATAATAATGTGATTGCCCAATAAAAGCCAAATTATAAAAAATGTCATTAATGAGTCAACAGTTCATCTTAAATATATATTAATAATTATTAATCATAAACCTGATAAAAGATCTACAGCCTTATTAAATTGCAATTCTGTAAATTTAAAAGTGCTCTATTTAAGCACGCAGCATATTTTTTTACAGAAGTTTTTAGTTAGTGATCTTCTATCCAAAAGCAAGGTCTTCACTAACTAAAAACTTCTGTAAAAAAAATATGCTGTGTGCTTAATTTACTAAGGCTGCTAGTTAGTAAGAGTACAAGCATTGAGTTATATTAACTAAAGTCCTTCTAATAAAATTCATACAGGCAACTAAATGGTTAAAATTGATTAGCCCAAACACTATAAAGCTTCCCTAGAAACATGCTAAGACTGCCCTCTGATGAGTGAGACGTAAGGTCTCGTAGAAACGTGCGTCATGAGCATGTTGCCTCTCGGGAAGCTCAAATTGGAGATCTGGAGAGGAGAATTGCAGCACTTAGTGATATTGCTCCACTGGAAAGGGGGTTGGTGCTCACTGAGCACAGTTTAGCTGGGCATAGCATGGAGGGTGGAGCTGGGGCTAGTGAGGATTTCCAGGGAGGCAGCTGGGTTACAGTTACAATGGGAAGCAGGGGGAACAGGAGGAGGCAGGCCAGTTCTGAGTTGGCAAACACCAACAGATTTGCCGGATTGAGTGAAACTGTTGGGGATGTCCATTCAGGAATGGCAATGCCAGATAGAGCTGTTCCCTCTAACAGCCGGGCGAACAGCTCTACTGGAGGAGAGGGAGGGCAGAATAGGCAGAACAACAGACAGGTTTTGGTTGTAGGGGACTCTATTATTAGGAAGGTAGACAGGGTGATTTGTCACTCAGATCCCAGCAATTGAACAGTTTGCTGTCTCCCGGGTGCTCGGGTTCGTCATGTTGTGGATCGGGTAGACAAATTATTGGGAGGGGCTGGAAATGAACCGGCGGTCTTGGTACATATTGGTACCAATGACAAAGTTAGTGGAAGATGGAGTGTCCTAAAGAATGATTTTAGAGAACTAGGTAGTAAGCTGAAGGCAAGGACCTCCAAGGTAGTATTTTCTGAGATATTACCAGTGCCATGTGCTAGCCCAGGGAGGCAGAAGGAGATTAGGGAGGTTAATGCGTGGCTAAAGATGTGGTGCACTAAGGAGGGGTTTGGGTTTTTAGAGCACTGGGCTGACTTCTCACTTCGGTACAATCTCTACAGTAGGGATGGATTGCACCTAAATGATGAGGGAGCTTTTGTACTAGGGGATAGGATGGTAGGAAGCCTGGAGGAGTTTTTAAACTAGTAGGTGGGGGGGGGGGGGGACTAGATATAAGTAATGGGGTAGAAAGTGTAGAGGGTATAAGGGATGAATTAACAACTCATAGGGGAGGAGATGGGGGAGGGGTAGTATAGTCAATAGGGAGGTAGTACTAAGTAATTCAAGTACAGTGGCAGGCACTTCAGAACTACAGACTCATAACATAAGGTGTATGCTTGCTAATGCCAGAAGCTTGCCAGGAAAAATGGGAGAGTTAGAATTATTAGCAATTAATGAAAAATGGGATTTAATAGGCATTACAGAAATGTGGTGGGATGAATCTCATGACTGGTCTGTTAATCTGGATGGTTATAACCTATTTAGGAAAGATAGAGGCAATGGTAAACGAGGAGGAGGGATTTGTCTGTATGTTAAGCCTGAATTTAAGGCTATAGTCAGAGAAGATATTTATGGTTGACCTAGCGATAAAGTTGAATGTTTGTGGGTAGAGTTAAATAGCGGAGCAGCAAATTCCAAAAGAATATTAGTAGGAGTATGCTATAAACCCCCAAATATAGCTGAAAGTGAGGAAATACAATTATTGTTACAGATTGGAAATGCAGCTAAGCATGGGCAAGTTTTAATAATGCGAGATTTTAATTACCCTGAAATAAACTGGATAAATGAGACCAGCAGTTCAGCTGAGGGGAGCAGGTTCTTGAGTACACTCAGGGATCATTATCTGGCCCAGGTTATACAGGAGCCTACTAGAAATGAAGCTATCTTAGATTTACTCATCACAAATAATATTGATATAGTATCAAATGTTGAAATAGGGCAACCTTTGGGAAACAGTGATCACAACACAGTCTCATTTGAGATTGAATAAAAAAAAGGGCAGATTTTAACGGTCTAAGGGCAGCAATACAAAGTATAGACGGGGACAGAGAACTGATAGGTAAAAACACTGAACATAAATGGACAACATTTAAATCCTTACTAAATATATATACACATGGGCATATACCGTGTGGGAATAAAAGTAAAAGGAGTAAATTCCATCCAATGTGGCTTAACAATGATTTAAAGATCAAGATACGGAGTAAAAAACAGGCATTTAAATTATACAAACAAGAGGGGACAGAGACTGCTTTACGGGAATACAAGGAAATCAACAAGGCTTGCAAAAGCGCAATTAGACTGGCTAAAATAGAAAATGAAAACTTTATTGCAAAAGAGAGTAAGACTAACCCTAAAATATTTTTTAAGTATATTAATGGGAAGAAGGCGAGGAAGGAAGCTATAAAACATTAGAATGTGAAACAGGCTGTCTGAAAATTAGTGACCAGGAAAAAAGCAGATGAGCTAAATAGGTTATTTTCTTCAGTATACACAAGGGAGGTACAAGTGGTTGGGACACTGCAACATAATGGGGCTACACTACCTTTGCCAAATAATTGGTTAACACAGGAAGTAATCCAAAAGAGGTTGGAAAAAATAAATGTTAATAAAGCCCCGGGTCCTGATGGAATACATCCAAGGGTACTAAGGGAACTGGGTTCTGTAATAGCCAAACCATTATATTTAATTTTTCAAGATTCACTCAACACAGGGTCTCTACCAGATGACTGGAGAAAAGCTGATGTGATACCTATATTTAAGAAGGGAGCAAGAGCAAATCCGGGGAATTATAGACCAGTGAGCCTCACTTCTGTAGTGGGGGAGCTTTTAGAAGGGTTAAAAAGGGATAATATACAAGAATATGTCAATTTGAACAGGATTATAAGTAGGAGTCAACATGGATTTATGAGGGATAGGTCATGTCAAACAAATCTAATTAGTTTCTATGAGGAGGTTAGTAGGAACCTGGATCAAGGCAACTCAGTGGATGTAGTCTTTTTGGATTTTGCAAAGGCTTTTGATACAGTGCCACATGGGAGACTATTGGGCAAACTAAGGGATACAGGAATTGCAGTAAATATCTGCTCATGGATTGAGAGCTGGCTAAAAGACCGGAAGCAAAGGGTTGCTGTAAATGGAACATACTCCGATTGGACTAATGTGGTAAGTGGGGTTCCTCAGGGTTCAGTATTAGGTCCTCTCCTTTTTAACATATTTATTAATGTCTTTAGAGGTAGGATTGGAGTGTGGGGTTTCCATTTTTGCTGATGACACAAAGTTGTGCAAGGTAATTAAATCAGATAATGATGTGCTTTCCGTCCAAGGGGATTTACATAAAATTGAGGAATGGGCATCTAAATGGCAGATGAGATTTAATACGAATAAATGTAAGTTTATGCATCTGGGAAGGGAAAATAGCCATGCAATTTATAATCTTAATGGAGCAAATCTAGGTGTATCAGATATTGAAAGGGATTTGGGAGTGCTTGTGGACAACCACCTAGGTAACAGTGCTCAAAGCCAAGCAGCAGCTGCAAAGGCCAATAAAATATTAGCATGTATTAAGAAGGGTATAGAAGCCAAAGAAGCAAATATAATTCTGCCACTATACAAATCTCTAGTACGCCCTCATTTGGAATATGGAGTACAATTTTGGGCACCACTTCATAAAAAGGACATTTTAGAGCTGGAAAAGGTACAGAGAAGGGCAACAAAACTAATAAGGGGAATAGAGGGGATAAGTTATGAAGAAAGACTAACCAAATTAAACGTATTTTCTCTAGAAAAAAGGCGTCTAAGAGGAGATATGATTACCTTATATAAATACATCCAGGGTCAGTATAAAGATTTGTCAGGGGAGCTTTTTGTGCCAAGAGGTTTTCAACTGACAAGAGGACATCCCTTGAGGTTAGAAGTAAAAAGATTCCACCTCAAAGAAAGAAAAGGGTTTTTCACAGTAAGGGTGGTTAATCTGTGGAATTCTCTACCAGAGGAGGTGGTGACAGCGGATTCGATAGATAACTTTAAAAGGGGACTAGATTTATTTCTAATTAAAAAGGGAATTCTGGGTTATCATGGATAATTAGAGAGCCAGTATTGATCCAAATTTTTTAAATTTCCTTTGGAGACAATTGGCTAAGTCTCGCTTAGATAATAAAATAATTGATTAATAATTAATTAACAACTAATGAATTAATAGTTAATCCTCATATTGCAGATCAGAGGAGATCTTAAAAGGTTGAACTTGATGGACTGAAAGTCTTTTTTCAACCTTAAATACTATGTAACTATGTAACTATGTAACATAGTTGTCTCTCTGCCTCAGCTTTTAAGCAGTTGTGGGCCAAAGAACCCCATATCTCTCGATCTCTGAGACTGCGCTGCATTGTAGGGTATTCTCTGTAATGTCCCCTTGTTGGAGGATCTAACATGTGTTGGCGTGGTGCAGAGTCTAAAAAAAGATCTCTCGCTATTATCAGTTAATCCACTACTACTGTGAGACTGGTCTTCTTTACCCGCAGAAGACTCATATTCTGAGGATGATGGCATCACTTTCTCATGCGTATTGGACCTATAGGAGCTGCGCTTTCTCCTCCTATTACTTTTGTACTCCCAGTTATAGACTCTCCCTAGTTCATAATTTCTTAAATCACTGGTTCCACTCATACCTCTGGAAGGCACTCTCAACCGATGATCTTTCCATCCTCACCAATCAAGGACACCCGTACATGCTGTCTTCCCTGGAGCGGATGGGATCTTCAAGCAGGACAATACGATATGTCATATAGCCCAAATTGTCCGGGAGTATTTAGAGGAGCACGATGAAGACTCCCAAGTACTTCCCTGGCCTCCAAATTCCCGGGCTTGAATCTCATCAAGCACATGCTGAACCACCTTGATCACCATGTTCGCCGTTTGGATCCTCCACCTCACACTGGTAAACATCTGTTGCATGCACTGCAGTCTGCATGGCTCCAGATACCCTTACCAACATCTTATTGACTCACTGTATAGCTGCGGTCAGTGCTGCACATGGCGATTATAGGGGGAATTAATGTGACTCGATTGTGTATTTTAATAAATCATAGCTTTATACAATTAAAGAGCTGTCTCCCCATATTTATAAACTCTTTGGATGAACTAAACTTGAAACTGCCTAAATGTTTTTAGGATGATTAACCTGCTTGTTTGTGCCTGTCCTGGTAAAGTAAAATTTCCTTTAGTCATAATGAAAAAGCTTCATGATAAGTCTGCACCATTTCCATTGCAAAGTTATCTACATTATTTCATCATATGCAGAAGAAGGTTATCAAAATGAAAATGCAGATTCAACTAAAGGCTATCTTTTTTTCTAAAACATTTTTTCAACTATAAATTATAATTCAGTCCTTAATAGTAACATAGAAATGTTGACCAAACATATTTTTACACGGCTTGCAGGTCTCCATGGCCAGATTACCCATTAGGCCAACTAGGCAGCTGTCCAGAAGCGCTTCCCTGTGAGGGGCGTCACTTCTTTAAAAAAAATGGTTCCTGGCTTTAAAAAAAAAAAAAATGTTGCAGTTCATAGACTGGTTACTAGGGAGTAACCACCTAGAACAAGACCGTTACAACAGGAAAGGGAACTTACACGCACAGGCAAAACCGGGTTCCATGCATACCTTGCATACTCACTTGCAGGGGCTCCTCCACTTCACTGTCTAGGGGCTCCAAAAATATAGATATGGCCCTGCATGTCTCCTTACCTCCCGAATACACTCAGACCAGGTGGGTTTCATACATTCGATTCGTAAAATTCTAGATCTTATTAAGCTTCAACTCATAGATAGAAGCCAGCCCCGAGAAAGAGTTTTATAGGGTCTTATAGTTTTATCATTACAAACTTTTTCCCAGTATACTAGGCATAGACCACATCAGTTCCTCCTAAAAAACAGCTGCATATGCTGATGATGTGTCATTTACTAAATCATTATTTTTGGACATACATCTCTCAACACATCTTAAGAAACTTATACAACTCAATTTCAATTTTAAACCCTGTCGTAATTAACTTAAATATTTAGTTGTCAACATCACTAGATCACACAAGGAATTTTATCATTCCTATTATCCCTATTTCCGCCCAATTGAAGAAGGATCTTAATATATGAAGATCTTTTCCCATCGCCTGGCTTGGATGAATTGCAGTTATAAAAATGAATTTGCTCCTGCATCTGCTCCAGCTCTTTAAAAACTCTTCCAATCCCCTTGGGACAAACTGACATTAAATCACAAATTGATAATTTCGTATGGAATAAGAGGCATCCTAGACACGTAATGTACCTTCCTACCTTAAGGGAAGGACTGGCTCTTCCAAATATCCTACAGTACTGTCAGGTAGCCCAGCTTGTCCAAATTCATGAATGGCATCTACTGCAATACAAGAAGAGGTGGGTAAACCTGGAAAAGGACTTGATTCTATCAAACCTCCTGTCATATTGTATTTCGTCCCATAAATCAAGAGAACCTTTCAATAGCACATTCCATTTTATTACATTTTATTATGGAATACACTAATTTACAAATATGAGATAATCTTACTTCCATCCCCACTGACTCCAATGCTTCTGAACAAAATGTTTCCTCCCTTCCTCAAGCTGATATATTTTAGGGGGTTTGAGACAGCAGATCTCAACAGATTTAAAGAGATGTTTGAATGTGCTAAAATAATTTTGTTTGACCTATTATCCAGAGCTACTTGGTCTCCTCATCATTTTTTCGGTTACACTCAGGTCAGAGGTTTCACAACCCCATATTTAAAAAGCTGGTGTAACACTATTAATAGCATTAGAACAAATATACTTATTAGACTATCCTGCTAAGAAATTGTGTTTACACTATATTCTCATATATGTTAGCACTGGGAAATAGAGCTTCTTTCTCTTGGTGCATACCACCTATTTCACATATATTACATAAAGACGCCTATACTGTGAATAGGTAGCGCTTCCAGCACAGCACACATTTCAGTACACGGGAGAGCCTGGTACTATATAGGAGGATTCTGCTAAGTGGCGAACGCATTCAATGAACTAAAAATCATTAGATTTTAAATAAGTGATATAAATGCAATACCCGGAAATGGGGGTTATAAGAAACGCCACAGACATAGCAGAGGAATGGAAGTGGGGAGAATCTAGCTAAAGACCTTTTCCCTATAAAACTTCTATATTAGAATAACCTCCAATGTGAAATTACTATAAGAGCTCAAATTATTATATGAAATGTACCAGATAAACAAACACAGTTTAAATAACTGATATAGGTACTTTAAGGGCACATTGATTATTAAATAATACCAAATATGTCAGATATGCAAATATTATTATTATTATTACTTTTATTTATAATGCGCCAACATATTCCGTAGCGCTATACAGAGAAAAAGAACAAGGAAAAATATAATTTTAACAAACTGCAAAAAATGGAGGACCCTGTTTTGAGCTTAGAATCTTTGTAAAAAGTGTTTTTTTTCCCAAGGCACTCTACAAGATTGAAAACTCTCTGCTTACAATCTAAAGGGGATGGAAGAGGCAGATAAGAGATAGCAAGGGTCAGGAAGAAAGTGAAGTTTCATTAGGTAGGAGGGTATGCAAAGTTAGAATGTTTTTCATATAGAAGGAAAAGGAAAGCATCTGGGAAAGTATTTTGGTAAGTGATCCTAGTATGTAATATCTTATCTGGCCCTAGTGGTCATATAGTATAATCTGCGAGTGGGAGGTAAGGGACCTGTGTTAGGAGGTATGTCCCAAGAAGCCAACAGAAGAATGAGAGAGAGGGAGAGGAAGTGGGATTTGGACTTGCAGAAGTGTTTCTGCTTATGAGCTTTAGAAGGGGGAGGAGATAGTAAATGGAGGTATGAGAGTAGCTCATGGGAGCATAAAAGAGGAGAGGAGAGCATGTAAGGTGAGATGGTTATGTTGGAGGCATGATGTGGAAAAGTTGAGAAGAGGAGCTTGAGGAAAAGACAGGATGTAATGAGGAAGAAACAGGCATGAGCAAACATTGAGTAATAGATTAATTAGGTATAGTTAGCAGGTGTTGCTAAGTGATCAGCTCTAGGAAATTTGAGTGACTCAATAAATCAAGAGAAACAAGTGGCGGGTGGACGAGGGGCAGGGGGGGGTGGGAAGTGATTGTTGTTCCAGAGAGAGAGTGTGAGAGAAGAGACTGAAGCCCACAGATAATGGAGAGACTGCAACAGAATATGAGAAGGATGGACAAATGTTATTTCACAGATAAGAAGCAATAAAACCAGGATTTGGGTGTGGGGGAGCAGGCAAGGTAAGGGGGGTTTCAGACAAATGCAAAGGTATGGATTTGCTTAGTAAAAGTTTCTATCTCATCAGATATTATATCACAGAAACATTCATACAAATATTGATAATATTACATATAGTACAAGTTGAAATGGCTCCACAGTGTCTATAGGTACCTTCAGCACAGCTTCAGACAGTGTGTTTGATTGTTGTTCCAGAGAGAGTGAGAGATCAGAGAATGAGGCCTACATATAGTGGAGAGACTGCAGCAAAACTTCAGACAGTGTGTTTGATTGTTGTTCCAGAGAGAGCAAGAGAGCAGAGAATGAGGCCTACAGATAGTGGAGAGACTGCAGCAAAACTTCAGACAGTGTGTTTGATTGTTGTTCCAGAGAGAGTGAGAGAGCAGAGAATGAGGCCTACAGATAGTGGAGAGACTGCAGCAAAACTTCAGACAGTGTGTTTGATTGTTGTTCCAGAGAGAGTGAGAGAGCAGAGAATGAGGCCTACATATAGTGGAGAGACTGCAGCAAAACTTCAGACAGTGTGTTTGATTGTTGTTCCAGAGAGAGTGAGAGAGCAGAGAATGAGGCCTACAGATAGTGGAGAGACTGCAGCAAAACTTCAGACAGTGTGTTTGATTGTTGTTCCAGAGAGAGTGAGAGAGCAGAGAATGAGGCCTACAGATAGTGGAGAGACTGCAGCAAAACTTCACACAGTTTGTTTGATTGTTGTTCCAGAGAGAGTGAGAGAGCAGAGAATGAGGCCTACAGATAGTGGAGAGACTGCAGCAAAACTTCAGACAGTGTGTTTGATTGTTGTTCCAGAGAGAGTGAGAGAGCAGAGAATAACCGAATTGTATAAGGTAGAGTGCATATCGGCAAAAATGTAAGGTGTCAGGACTCCAGGATGTAAATATAATATCTCTAATATTGATAAAGAGAGATATATGCTTTAAAGTCTGGAAGCCAAACCTAACATAAACTAAACACTTACTAAGATAACATATGAGGAAATAAGATCATTTTAACTGATCCCTCAAAGATTAATAACTCACTTATCCTAAGTGTTAAAAAATAAGTGATTCAATATTAAATGTTTTTAAGGAATCATTTCCTATTCCCTTGGTTTTTAAAGAGTTTTTAATCAACGTTGTCTCCTAAGAATGTAAATAAAAATTTATTATTTTTGTTTTCTCTAGCTCTTTATTGAATATACACTATATTCTCTCCTACTTCCAGTAGAATCACATTTAAAATTTCTATATGGCTCAAGATGGGAAAGTGATCTAGAAAGTGGTGTAGCTAATGAATGGAGGACCCAGGTGCCAAACAAAAATTGTGGGTAACCCAGACAGTATAGGGGTGGGAAAGACGAAGAGAGAAACTAAACGGAAGAAAAAGGGGGAACAGGAGAAGGAATGGGAAGAGGGTGAGAAAAAAAGTCAGAGGAGAGGTGAGGTGAAAGAGTAGGGTTGAGAGAAATGGAGGGGTAAAGGAGAGGGATTGTTAATGAGATGGGGTGAAAGAAATGAAGGGTAAGAGAAAATAGGAAGAAAACGGTAAAAGGAGAAAGATAAAAATAGATGCCAGTGGTTGGAGAGAGAAGGGGTTGAAAGGAATAGAGAGAAGAGAGTGAGGGAAAGAGTGGGGAGACAAAAGAGGGAGAAAGGGAAAAAAGATGGGAGAGGAAAGATGAGGTATAGAGGGGAGGATAGACAGAGGTCAAAAGATAGAGATTGGGAAGAGAGAAGAGGGAGATAAAGGAGCAGAATGGAGCAGAAGAATAAGGAGAGGAGTACAATTAGGGGAAAATAAAGGAGGAGAAATTAGTGGGAAAAATGGAGGGAAGTTGATGTTGGGGGAAAAAGGGGAGAGGAGAGAGAATGAGGGAGATACAGAAAAAAGGGTGAGAAACAAAAGGGGGCAAGAGGGTGAAGGAGGGAACGGAAAAGAAGAGAAAGCAGGAAAATGAATGGGAGAGAAGAGGGAAAGGTAGTAGGATTGTTTGAAGGAGGAGAGAAGGAGAGTGTGAGAGATAGGAGAGGAGGTAAAAATGAAAGGGGCAGTGCAAATGGTGGGGGGGAAAGAGGCGCCATGTACTGTAGCCATATGGGAAGGAGTGGGAAGGGCTGTAAGTGCCAAAGGAGCTTCAGGGTCCAGAGTACCACCAGGACCCATTGAGGGCTGCAGGAAGGCTGCCGGGTGCCAGAGAGAGCCGTGGTAGCCAGATAAGGCCATGGAGGGGCTGCTAAGAAGTATGAGGGCAATAGGGAACACAGAAGTCCCTTTGTAGGTGGGGTTGCTGGTGCACCAGATCTAGGCAAAACCCTTTTAGGATTAGCAGCAAATTTGGCACAAACACAAATTTATTTCAAACCGCTCTAACTTTAAGGAGCAATTATTTATGAGGTGGTACCTTACTCCATCCAGGTTATACAATATTAAGTCCATCAACCGCTCAGCATGTTGGGGGTATGCGGACAGAGAGGTAAAAGCTTTCTTCTCTCTTGCTCCGAGTTTGTCAACTAATTACCAACTGTTTGTCAACTAATTACCAAATTTCCACCTGATCCATGGTTCAATTAACCAGAAGAGAAAATGAAGAGAAAATGCCCCAGCAACCCAAATTACCTTAGCTAGGAGGAGAGCCATAGCGTATCAATGAAACAACTCTCCATTCCCTCTCTCACTGTATTTATAGCCCTAAATATAGAGAGCATGGAATATGTATCACCAGGCCCCATGCTCTCGGTCTAAAGTAAGATTATATTTTCCAAAATGAGATATAACTTATTTTTTTAATGGGTTTTGTCATCACATTATTTTAGATACAAAGGGATTAATTGGTATTAAGATAGACCTATAATGTAACTGAAGCACCAATGGCCTACGCCTCACTTCCTTTCATTACTTCTGTTTGCTTTAACCCTAATTAAGATTACCTCTTTAATATATTTGAACATTGTTTGCAATGGTGCCACAGGTCTTGATTATATATATGTTGTCATTATTTTTGCAATGTGTTCGATGTTTGTTAGGCTATTAGTGATGGCATACTTTACAAACCCCCCAAACAATTAACAATTTAAATTATAATTCTGATAAAATACCATAATTTAACTATTGGATTATGAATATGAGTCATTAAATAAAATTGTAAATGCCAAGAATGTGAAAGACCCATTTTCCTAGCTTTTCGTGTAAATTACTAAGCCTCTCACATTATAGTTAAATTGGAGTCATATCAACTCCCAATTCAGGTATATATTGGTAATCCTATCAGAAACTGCGTCATAGTATGAGCTTGCCCTTTTCTTTGACCAAAATAAATATGGCTGCCCTGGAACCTTGAGGGTGCGCAAGATTATGGGGGTGGGGATAATTGTGATTGGTTGGACACAAAATGCTTAAGGTTCGTTGTGATTGGCTGTTGTTTCCTGACTGTCACTGGCCTGTGAGAGGGTGCTGCTGTGATTGGCTCGGCTAGTATCGCTGTCAGTAGCTGCCTAAGCAGTGGAGATGGACAGACAGAGACCGCGAGCGGTGCCGGGGCTCTCCGTGGAGGGAGGCCCCGCACAGACACAAGCTACCAGGGGAGCACATATACCTGTTCTCAAGGTAAGAGGAAGAATACCCGGGAGCAGAGAGAGACAGGACGGGAGAGAGGTGGAAAGAGAGAGACTGGGCGGGGGAGAGAGACTGGGCGGGGGAGAGAGACTGGGCGGGGGAGAGAGACTGGGCGGGGGAGAGAGACAGGACGGGGGAGAGGCGGCAAGAGAGAGACTGGGCGGGAGAGAGGCGGAAAGAGAGAGACTGGGCGGGAGAGAGGCGGAAAGAGAGAGACTGGGCGGGAGAGAGGCGGAAAGAGAGAGACTGGACGGGAGAGAGGTGGAAAGAGAGAGACTGGGCGGGAGAGAGGCGGAAAGAGAGAGACTGGGCGGGAGAGAGGCGGAAAGAGAGAGACTGGGCGGGAGAGAGGCGGAATGAGGAGGAGAGATGGAATGAGAGAGATTGTCTGGAGGAATAGATAGGTGGGAAGAGAGGAGAGAAACTACAGGTGGAGAGAGATGGAATGAAGAGAAAGATATGGAGTGAGGAGAGAGATGAACTGAGGGGAGATAGGTGGATGGAGGGGATGAGGTGATAAATGGAATCAGGGGAAAGAAACTGGGCAGGAAACAGATGGAGTTAGGAGGAGAGAGATGGAATTGGGGGGGAGAGACCTGGTGGAGGATAGAGATGGAATGGGGGAGAGACCTGGTGGAGGATAGAGATGGAATGGGGGAGAGAGACCTGGTGGAGGATAGAGATGGAATGGGGGGAGAGAGACCTGGTGGAGGATAGAGATGGAATGGGGGGAGAGAGACCTGGTGGAGGATAGAGTTGGAATGGGGGGAGAGAGACCTGGTGGAGGATAGAGATGGAATGGGGGGAGAGAGACCTGGTGGAGGATAGAGATGGAATGGGGGGAGAGAGACCTGGTGGAGGATAGAGATGGAATGGGGGGAGAGAGACCTGGTGGAGGATAGAGATGGAATGGGGGGAGAGAGACCTGGTGGAGGATAGAGATGGAATGGGGGAGAGAGACCTGGTGGAGGATAGAGATGGAATGGGGGGGGGAGAGAGACCTGGTGGAGGATAGAGATGGAATAGGGGGAGAAAGAGACCAGGAAGAGCAGAGAGCTGGAATGGGGGGGGGGGAGAGACCTGGAAGAGGAGAGAGATGGGATGGGGGGTGGAGAGAGACCTGGAAGAGGAGAGAGATGGGATGGGGGGGTGGAGAGACCTGGGGGAGAGAGACCCGAAGGAGGGAGATGGAATGGGGGAGAGAGACCCGAAGGAGGAGAGATGGAAAGGGGAGAGAAAGGACCCGAAGAGGAGAGAGATGGAATGGGGGAGAGAGAGACCCGGAGGAGGAGAGAGATGGAATGGGGGAGAGAGAGATGGAATGGGAGAGAGAGAGATGGAATGGGAGAGAGAGAGAGAGAGAGATGGAATGGGAGAGAGAGAGAGAGAGATGGAATGGGAGAGAGAGAGAGAGATGGAATGGGAGAAGGAGAGATGGAATGGGAGAGAGAGAGAGAGATGGAATGGGAGAGAGAGAGAGAGAGATGGAATGGGAGAGAGAGAGAGAGAGAGAGAGATGGAATGGGAGAGAGAGAGAGATGGAATGAGAGAGATGGAATGGGAGAGAGAGAGATGGAATGGGAGAGAGAGAGATGGAATGGGAGAGAGAGACCCGAAGGAGGAGAGAGATGGAATGGGGGAGAGAGAGACCCGAAGGAGGAGAGAGAG